>JAANYP010009145.1:31442-130487 GCA_020465985.1 Centrapalus pauciflorus | reverse complement strand
ATATATATATATATATATATATATATATATATATATATATATATATATATATATATATATATATATATATATATATATATATATATATACATTGATCTTTAGAGAATATAATTAACAAAGAATACAAATGAAAGAAAGATGTTAATGAGATTAATGATCATATGATCAAGATATGAGATTTTGAAATTAAAAGACCAATGAACGAACATTGAGCCTATTACTAAAATGAATATTGAATAAATTATTCAAATGATATGAATAACAGATTGAGCAACAAGCAAAATGGTAAGCATCTGAAAGTCTGACATAAGTCAGGTAGTGGTTCAACCCACTACAGATTGTGAGCAACAGAGCCAGAGCTAGAAAGTGCAAATAACCAGTGAGTTGTAGATTTTACGTTAACTGCAAATTATGTGAATTGAGACTTTTGTTGCATGATCCTGATTTTATTGGCATTCTGATCTTATTGAGCATATTGATAATTGCCATGATTACTATGAATTGTCGAGCCGATCATTTATTCTTATAGCTTCTATTTCATTGACGAGTCATTTGATTGTTAAGCTTCACTCCATCACTATTGCTCAATGTTGGGTTAATGTTAGGCTTATGATGTGCTGATTTACGTGATGAAAGCACAGAGGGTAGCTAGAGCTGAGCATTCTGATGATACCCATATAGCAATTACTGGTAGCTAGCCCAGTACGTGGCTGATCCCCATTAATGATGCGTGTGTATGGAGTTATCATCATCGGAGCATTCCTATGAATTTGTCTAAAAGTCTAAAGAGCAACAACAGTTTTATAACTGGGAGCTGAGCAAGGTCGCGCATCTAAAGAGCATTAATTGGCCAATGTCCCTTCGAGATTGAGCTGTGCATGAGCCTAGTGCAGTGCATAAGCAATAGAGCTGAGCCGTGCATGAGCCGAGTGCAGTGCATGTGCTTCCGCGTTCATAATTGCATGTTAAATGTGAAATTCTACATTCTCACTAAGTAAATAAGCTTACCCCGTTGTTGCATTATTTTTCAGGTATAGGCAAAGGATTGCCTGGACCTAGTTCATAGGTCAGGACTTTGAAAGAGCTTGAAGTGCTTTAGAACCTGTTTTAACACTTGGTACTTGATTGATGATTTAGCTTTGGGGTTCGGGGCTAGTCTATATTATGTGATTTGATGTAATATTCTAGTAGTTGGTACCTTGCTACTTAAAATTGTCTCTGTCTGTAATTAACTTTAATTCCGCACTGTTAATTATTATCTTAGTTTCCTGATTGATATTGCATTGCTAATGGGGCCTAGACTTGAGACCTTTGAGAAATCTTGGGTCTCACAAAAGTTCACTTTTCTAGAAAGTTTCTTTTTCCAACTCGAAAACACTAACTATTTTCTCGATTAGCTGTTTGTCGAACTCGATCAAACCTAGATTTTTATCGATTAATCCTTTGATCGAGTTTGAACATAAGAAAATGTTCCAAGTCCCATTTTGCTTCTGGAAATTTAAAATATTAATTCCAGGGACATTTTAACCTAACCATTCACACTATCCTACTCGAAAACACATTTTGAACATCTTTCCTTTACTGATATTTTTTAAAAACATCTTATTCCCTAAAAATCCGATTTACAGTGCGTTCAAGAACTCGAAAAATTTGAATTTCAAACTCAAGTTAAATGTTGTATGGTGTATTATAAGTCTTGAAATTGAATTTTCAAACTTATATGAACATTTCACCCACCTACATACTCTCAATTTCATGAGTAAAACCTAAATGAATGATTTTGAAATTTCATCCATCGGGTCATACGAACACAAACATACACACAGTAAAACACATACGAACATATAAGTGAAAAAACATTACAAAATTGTAACAATCTAACAAAGATATTTACAGTTTTATTTCTGGAACTGAAATCCAACGCCTAGAAACAGATTGCTTCGTGATGAAGAAATCAAGAGATATTTTTGAAGATGATTGAACAGTTCACGGGTTTTTGAAAAAGTTCAATTTGAATTTCAAAATTCAAATTTATAGGCAATTTTGAAATTTTACACCCGGCCCACAAAAAATTTTACCCAATCTTTCATTTTAACCTTTTAAGCCCAATTAAAAAAATATACCACACACAAAAAAGATTGAAAAACCAAAAAAATTGAACAACTAAAAAATTTTTTAATAACACAAAAATAAAATGAAGTAAAAAAAATATATCGAAAAAAATAAAAAAAAAACTAAAATATAAAATGAACTATCAACAATTTTGCTCCCCCTTGAATTTTACACTGATGCTCCCCCTCAGATCAGTATCACTTTTTAAGCTTGCTCCCCCTGCAATCAATCAGATAAAAAAAGTGTGAAGAAAGCTAAGTGCTGAAACCAAGAGTGAACGTGCAAGTGTGATTTTCATGCATGCAAGCCTTCTGTGTAAATCAGTATCTGTGTGTCTAAGCTGTTTTACATAAGCTGTTCCCTTAAGTCTTGTAAACACAGTGAGTGCTTCTTAGTGAGTGTATTCATTGTATACTAGTTTGAGTTTGCCTTAGACTAGTGAACATACTGTGTTATGTCATCTCAGCTTAACTATGCGCAATTCAAGCTTGTTTTGGTAATTAAGCAAAATTGTTGCATAATACATACAGACATTGAGAAATAGTGGTGTGTTTTTTTAATAGCTCTTTGTATTCACCCCCCCTCTACAGCTTAAAGCTATATACTTTGGGAAACTCTCGGGACCTACATATTCGAATATGACCAATAAAATCGAAAAGAAACCTTCGAATTTAGCTAAATGGTGTTCGAATTTAACACTAAATTCGAAAAGAGATTTGAATTTAATCCCCTATTCGAATTTATGTACATTCAATTTTAATCTTCTAGAACCTAGCTTGGAGTTTGACTTTTTCAAAATAAAACTATATATTTGAATTTAACATTGAAGCATCATTCGAATTTATACATATATATGTTCGAATTTAGAAAATATAGTTTGAATTTAATATATATTTGAAATGTATGACTTCAAGTTTAATCTCATATTCGAATTTATTATATCAAGTCGAAACCCACTCCCTAAATTTGAATATCTTGAATAAAAACACATAGAAAACACATAAAATAACAAAATAATTAACTTACGGATTAAATATATATATATATATATATGATAATTAATATATATATATATATATATATATATATATATATATATATATATATATATATATATATATATATATATATATATATATATATATATATATACATTGATCTTTAGAGAATATAATTAACAAAGAATACAAATGAAAGAAAGATGTTAATGAGATTAATGATCATATGATCAAGATATGAGATTTTGAAATTAAAAGACCAATGAACGAACATTGAGCCTATTACTAAAATGAATATTGAATAAATTATTCAAATGATATGAATAACAGATTGAGCAACAAGCAAAATGGTAAGCATCTGAAAGTCTGACATAAGTCAGGTAGTGGTTCAACCCACTACAGATTGTGAGCAACAGAGCCAGAGCTAGAAAGTGCAAATAACCAGTGAGTTGTAGATTTTACGTTAACTGCAAATTATGTGAATTGAGACTTTTGTTGCATGATCCTGATTTTATTGGCATTCTGATCTTATTGAGCATATTGATAATTGCCATGATTACTATGAATTGTCGAGCCGATCATTTATTCTTATAGCTTCTATTTCATTGACGAGTCATTTGATTGTTAAGCTTCACTCCATCACTATTGCTCAATGTTGGGTTAATGTTAGGCTTATGATGTGCTGATTTACGTGATGAAAGCACAGAGGGTAGCTAGAGCTGAGCATTCTGATGATACCCATATAGCAATTACTGGTAGCTAGCCCAGTACGTGGCTGATCCCCATTAATGATGCGTGTGTATGGAGTTATCATCATCCGAGCATTCCTATGAATTTGTCTAAAAGTCTAAAGAGCAACAACAGTTTTATAACTGGGAGCTGAGCAAGGTCGCGCATCTAAAGAGCATTAATTGGCCAATGTCCCTTCGAGATTGAGCTGTGCATGAGCCTAGTGCAGTGCATAAGCAATAGAGCTGAGCCGTGCATGAGCCGAGTGCAGTGCATGTGCTTCCGCGTTCATAATTGCATGTTAAATGTGAAATTCTACATTCTCACTAAGTAAATAAGCTTACCCCGTTGTTGCATTATTTTTCAGGTATAGGCAAAGGATTGCCTGGACCTAGTTCATAGGTCAGGACTTTGAAAGAGCTTGAAGTGCTTTAGAACCTGTTTTAACACTTGGTACTTGATTGATGATTTAGCTTTGGGGTTCGGGGCTAGTCTATATTATGTGATTTGATATAATATTCTAGTAGTTGGTACCTTGCTACTTAAAATTGTCTCTGTCTGTAATTAACTTTAATTCCGCACTGTTAATTATTATCTTAGTTTCCTGATTGATATTGCATTGCTAATGGGGCCTAGACTTGAGACCTTTGAGAAATCTTGGGTCTCACAAAAGTTCACTTTTCTAGAAAGTTTCTTTTTCCAACTCGAAAACACTAACTATTTTCTCGATTAGCTGTTTGTCGAACTCGATCAAACCTAGATTTTTATCGATTAATCCTTTGATCGAGTTTGAACATAAGAAAATGTTCCAAGTCCCATTTTGCTTCTGGAAATTTAAAATATTAATTCCAGGGACATTTTAACCTAACCATTCACACTATCCTACTCGAAAACACATTTTGAACATCTTTCCTTTACTGATATTTTTTAAAAACATCTTATTCCCTAAAAATCCGATTTACAGTGCGTTCAAGAACTCGAAAAATTTGAATTTCAAACTCAAGTTAAATGTTGTATGGTGTATTATAAGTCTTGAAATTGAATTTTCAAACTTATATGAACATTTCACCCACCTACATACTCTCAATTTCATGAGTAAAACCTAAATGAATGATTTTGAAATTTCATCCATCGGGTCATACGAACACAAACATACACACAGTAAAACACATACGAACATATAAGTGAAAAAACATTACAAAATTGTAACAATCTAACAAAGATATTTACAGTTTTATTTCTGGAACTGAAATCCAACGCCTAGAAACAGATTGCTTCGTGATGAAGAAATCAAGAGATATTTTTGAAGATGATTGAACAGTTCACGGGTTTTTGAAAAAGTTCAATTTGAATTTCAAAATTCAAATTTATAGGCAATTTTGAAATTTTACACCCGGCCCACAAAAAATTTTACCCAATCTTTCATTTTAACCTTTTAAGCCCAATTAAAAAAATATACCACACACAAAAAAGATTGAAAAACCAAAAAAATTGAACAACTAAAAAATTTTTTAATAACACAAAAATAAAATGAAGTAAAAAAAATATATCGAAAAAAATAAAAAAAAAACTAAAATATAAAATGAACTATCAACAATTTTGCTCCCCCTTGAATTTTACACTGATGCTCCCCCTCAGATCAGTATCACTTTTTAAGCTTGCTCCCCCTGCAATCAATCAGATAAAAAAAGTGTGAAGAAAGCTAAGTGCTGAAACCAAGAGTGAACGTGCAAGTGTGATTTTCATGCATGCAAGCCTTCTGTGTAAATCAGTATCTGTGTGTCTAAGCTGTTTTACATAAGCTGTTCCCTTAAGTCTTGTAAACACAGTGAGTGCTTCTTAGTGAGTGTATTCATTGTATACTAGTTTGAGTTTGTCTTAGACTAGTGAACATACTGTTGTATCTGTCATCTCAGCTTGAACTATTCCGCATTCAAGCTTGTTTGTAATTAACAAATTGTTGATAATACATACAAACATTGAGAAAATAGTGTGTAGTTTTTAAATAGCTGTATTCACCCCCCCCCCCCCTCTACAGCTTAAAGCTATATACTTTGGGAAACTCTCGGGACCTACATATTCGAATATGACCAATAAAATCGAAAAGAAACCTTCGAATTTAGCTAAATGGTGTTCGAATTTAACACTAAATTCGAAAAGAGATTTGAATTTAATCCCCTATTCGAATTTATGTACATTCAATTTTAATCTTCTAGAACCTAGCTTGGAGTTTGACTTTTTCAAAATAAAACTATATATTTGAATTTAACATTGAAGCATCATTCGAATTTATACATATATATGTTCGAATTTAGAAAATATAGTTTGAATTTAATATATATTTGAAATGTATGACTTCAAGTTTAATCTCATATTCGAATTTATTATATCAAGTCGAAACCCACTCCCTAAATTTGAATATCTTGAATAAAAACACATAGAAAACACATAAAATAACAAAATAATTAACTTACGGATTAAATATATATATATATATATATGATAATTAATATATATATATATATATATATATATATATATATATATATATATATATATATATATATATATATATATATATATATATATATATATATATATATACATTGATCTTTAGAAAATATAAATAACAAGGATTACAAATGACAGAATGAGATTGATGACCGTATAATCAAATATGAGATTTGAGATTAAAAGATCAACGAACGAACATTGAGCTTATTAAACGGATGAGTACTGAATATATTATTCAGATGATTCAAAAGCTAATAAATATCACAAATGATATGAATAACAGATTGAGCAACAAGCAAAATGGCGAGCATCTGAAAGTCTGATATAAGTCAGATAGTGGTTCTAATCCACTACAGATTGTGAGCAACAGAGCCAGAGCCAGAAAGTGTAAAATAACCAGTAACGGTGAGTTGTAGATTTTACTTTAACTGCAAATTATGTGAATTGAGACTTTTGTTGCATGATTCTGATTTTATTGGCATTCTGATCTTATTGAGCATATTGATAATTGCCATGATTACTATGAATTGTTGAGCCGATCATTTATTCTTGTAGCTTTTATTTCATTGACGAGTCATTTGATTGTTAAGCTTAACTCCATCACTATTGCTCAGTGTTGGGTTAATGTTAGGCTTATGATGTGCTGATTAACGTGATGAAAGCACAGAGGGTAGCTAGAGCTGAGCATTCTGATGATACCCATATAGCAATTACTGGTAGCTAGCCCAGTACGTGGCTGATCCCCACTAATGATGCGTGTGTATGGAGTTATCATCATCCGAGCATTCCTATGAATTTGTCTAAAAGTCTCAAGAGCAACAACAGTTTTATAACTGGGAGCTGAGCAAAGTCGCGCATATAAAGAGCATTAATTGGCCAATGTCCCTTCGAGATTGAGCTGTGCATGAGCCTAGTGCAGTGCATAAGCAATAGAGCTGAGCCGTGCATGAGCCGAGTGCAGTGCATGTGCTTCCGCGTTCATAATTGCATGTTAAATGTGAAATTCTACATTCTCACTAAGTAAATAAGCTTACCCCGTTGTTGCATTATTTTTCAGGTATAGGCAAAGGATTGCCTGGACCTAGTTCATAGGTCAGGACTTTGAAAGAGCTTGAAGTGCTTTAGAACCTGTTTTAACACTTGGTACTTGATTGATGATTTAGCTTTGGGGTTCGGGGCTAGTCTATATTATGTGATTTGATGTAATATTCTAGTAGTTGGTACCTTGCTACTTAAAATTGTCTCTGTCTGTAATTAACTTTAATTCCGCACTGTTAATTATTATCTTAGTTTCCTGATTGATATTGCATTGCTAATGGGGCCTAGACTTGAGACCTTTGAGAAATCTTGGGTCTCACAAAAGTTCACTTTTCTAGAAAGTTTCTTTTTCCAACTCGAAAACACTAACTATTTTCTCGATTAGCTGTTTGTCGAACTCGATCAAACCTAGATTTTTATCGATTAATCCTTTGATCGAGTTTGAACATAAGAAAATGTTCCAAGTCCCATTTTGCTTCTGGAAATTTAAAATATTAATTCCAGGGACATTTTAACCTAACCATTCACACTATCCTACTCGAAAACACATTTTGAACATCTTTCCTTTACTGATATTTTTTAAAAACATCTTATTCCCTAAAAATCCGATTTACAGTGCGTTCAAGAACTCGAAAAATTTGAATTTCAAACTCAAGTTAAATGTTGTATGGTGTATTATAAGTCTTGAAATTGAATTTTCAAACTTATATGAACATTTCACCCACCTACATACTCTCAATTTCATGAGTAAAACCTAAATGAATGATTTTGAAATTTCATCCATCGGGTCATACGAACACAAACATACACACAGTAAAACACATACGAACATATAAGTGAAAAAACATTACAAAATTGTAACAATCTAACAAAGATATTTACAGTTTTATTTCTGGAACTGAAATCCAACGCCTAGAAACAGATTGCTTCGTGATGAAGAAATCAAGAGATATTTTTGAAGATGATTGAACAGTTCACGGGTTTTTGAAAAAGTTCAATTTGAATTTCAAAATTCAAATTTATAGGCAATTTTGAAATTTTACACCCGGCCCACAAAAAATTTTACCCAATCTTTCATTTTAACCTTTTAAGCCCAATTAAAAAAATATACCACACACAAAAAAGATTGAAAAACCAAAAAAAATTGAACAACTAAAAAATTTTTTAATAACACAAAAATAAAATGAAGTAAAAAAAATATATCGAAAAAAATAAAAAAAAAAACTAAAATATAAAATGAACTATCAACAATTTTGCTCCCCCTTGAATTTTACACTGATGCTCCCCCTCAGATCAGTATCACTTTTTAAGCTTGCTCCCCCTGCAATCAATCAGATAAAAAAATTATCAGATATACAAATATCAGATAAAAAGTTTATGTTTGCTCCCCCTGCACATGACAATCCGATTCTTGTTAAATCTCAGAAAATTAAAAACATTTAAATCACATGAGATTAACAAAAATTAAATCAAGTGAAAATTTGTAAAAATAAAATTATATTGTGTAACTACTGAATGTTTAAATCTATCGATTCAACATACTCAATTTATATACCAAAAATTTAAAGCGTTTTTCATCTAACGCTTTGGTAAATAAATCAGCTAGTTGATATTCAGTCGGTACAAAATATAACTCTACATTACCATTTTCTACATGATCTTTTATTAAATGGTACCGCATGTCAATGTGTTTAGTTTCGGAATGTTGCACCGGATTAGACGCTATTGCAATTGCGGTCTGGGAATCACAATAGATAGGGATTTTCTGAGGTGTAAACCCGTAGTCTCTCAGTTGGCTCTTCATCCACAACACTTGTGAACAGCATGATGATACGACAACATACTCAACTTCTGCTGTTGATAGTGACACACAGTGTTGTTTCTTGGATGACCAGAAGACAGGTTTTTCACCAAGGAATTGAATGCTCATGATGTACTCTTACGATCCATTTTATCACCTGCATGATCAACATTAGAAAAAGCAGTCAGTGTAAATGATGATTCCCTAGGATACAACAAACCTAAGTTTGGAGTTCCCTTCAGATATCTTAAAATACGTTTGGCAGCAGCCAAATGTGATTCCTTTGGATGTGCCTATATCTAGCACAGACACAAGTAGCAAACATAATATCAGGTCTACTTGCAGTTAAGTACATTAATGACCCAATTATCCATCGATAATGAGTTACATCAACAGGTTTCTCTGAAATGTCCTCATCGAGTTTAGATATAGAATCAGGAGCCATGGGTGTTTTCATGGGTGTACTATTGACCATGTTAATTTTCTTCAACATGTCTTGAATGTATCTAGACTGGTTGATGAAAATTCCATCACTTAGTTGTTTTACTTGTAAACCCAAGAAAAAATTTATTTCACCCATCATGCTCATTTCAAATTTTTGGGTCATTAAAAATGTGAACTTTTTACTAAATTCAGGATTAGTAGACCCAAATATTATATCATCTACGTATATCTGAATTACTATGATATCCCGACCCTGTCGTTTAATGAATAGGGTTGTGTCCACTACACCTTTGTTGAAGCCACGTTTCAAAAGATAATTTAATAGGGCATCATACCAAGCTCGGGGTACTTGTTTAAGGCCATACAATTATTTGTCTAAAATATATACATGATCAGGCTTCGAAGGATCGATAAATCCTTCTGGCTGATATGTATATACTTCATTAGTTAACTCCCCATTCAAAAACGCATTTTTTACATCCATTTGATATACTGTGAAATTCTTATGAGCTGCAAAAGTTAAAAACATTCTAATAGCCTCTATCCGGGCAACGGAAGCAAATGTTTCATCATAATCAATTCCCTCCTATTGGCTGTATCATTTGGCTACAAGACGTACTTTGTTCCGAGTGATGACACCGTGTTCATCTTTCTTGTTCTTGAAGATCCACTTCGTACCATTGGTAGATTTGTATTTTGGTCATTCCTCCAATCTCCAGACTTTCAACCTTTCAAACTGATTGAGCTCCTTCTGCATCGTTACAATCAGTCTGCATCCAGTAGAGCTTCTTTCACTTTTTTTGGTTCGATCTTGCTAAAAAAATTTGAGAAGAGACATTCATTTAATATAGCTCTCCGGGTTTTAACAGAAGCAGAGGGATCACCAATGATATTTTCAGGTGGGTAGTCCCTTGTCCATTTGAACATATGAGGATAAGGTTGAAGCTGGTCTTGATTGGGATTCAAGTTCAGGTATGGAATACGGGGGATCTATTCTGAAGTTGATGGAATATTAACTGAGGTAGGGGTTTCTGTATTTTCAGAATTCAGGGGAGTGTCATTAGATTCTGGAGCTTGAAATTGTTGTACACTTTCAGCAGGAATGTGTACATCAGTTGTTGAAACCTTTCCAGTATCTTCAGAAATCGGTTGATGAGAATGATCTGAGACTACGACCGGATCTTTAGTAATCCTGTCAGGAACCTTAATTTGAACATTAGATTTGGTCTTATCAAAGTGGTCTTCATAAAAATTTTCAAACAATTTATGTAAATCAATCATATCATCTTTCTACTCAAGTGACTTCACAGAAGTCGTTTGTTAGACTCGGGTCCTGAACTGTCGTGTTCAGGAGCCATTACGATTCCTTCGTCAAATTTCACGTTTACGCTCTCGTTGATAGTCTTCGTGTGTTTTTTGTAGACTCGGAACGCCACCGATTCTTTGGAGTAACCAATGAATATGCCTTCATCCGCTTTCGGATTAAATTTTCCCAAGTTGTCTTTAACGTTCGAGATAAAACACCTGCATCCAAAGACATTGAAAAATTTTATATTAGGCACTTTTTTATTTATCAGCTCATAAGGTGTTTTTCCGAATCTTTTATTAATTATGGATCTCATCTGGGTGAAACACGCGGTTGTCACAACTTCAGCCCATAGGAATAACGGCAGATTAGAATATGCAAGCATCGTCCTAGCAGATTCCACAAGTGTACGGTTTTGTCTTTCAACTACTCCGTTTGTTGTGGGGTACGAGCTGCCAAAAATTGATGTGTTATCCCAACAAAAGTTAGAAATGTCTCGAGGGACTTGTTCTTGAACTCTGTACCATTATCAGATCTAATGGTCTGAACTGTAAGCTGCAACTTAACTTGAATCTTGCGTATGAAGTCAATGATTATCTTTGTAGCTTCAGACTTGGATCTCAGGAAGAATACTCATGTGTATCTTGAATAATCATCTACGATCACCAACACATATTTCTTTTTGTTAATACTTTGTACCCGCATAGGCCCACATAAATCTATATGAATTAACTCCAATGGCCTTGTTGAAGAATGTTCAACCTTAGATTTGTGTGACGCCCTCACCATCTTTCCTTTTTCACATGCTGCACACAACTGCTCCTTTTGAAATCAGAGAGTCGGTAGACCTTTAACTAAACCACCTTTTGCAAGATTGGTCAGTTCTTTGAAGTTCAAATAAGATAGACGGTGATGCCACAACCAGGATTCTTTTGATGTTAACTTTGACAGTAGACAAACATCTCTATTCAAATTGATATTGGCTAAGTCTATGGAGTACAAATTACTTTTCCTATTTCCAGCTAGGAATTCCTTCCCTTCCCCAGATCTTATACTACACCTATTTGCCTTGAAATTGACTTCCAACCCTTTATCGCACAGTTGGCCGATGCTGAACAGATTGTGGCCAAGACCATCAACGTAAAATACCTTCTGAATAGTTATCTTGTCGTATTCCAGACTTCGATAGCCTTTGATCGGACAGAACTGATCGTTTCCAAAATCTGATTTTCCCACAGAATTTGTCAACAAAATTCGTTAGGGTGTCTCGTTGTCCGGTCATATGCTTGGAACATCTGGAGTCAAGGTACCACGCATGATTTACCTACAACACGAAGTAAAACATGAGGTACCCACTTATAGTTGGGTACTTTGGATTTTGGTAAATCATGTGGTAAGTCTTTAGCTAGACAAACAGATAATTGCTTTGTCTTTGGAACCCACTTTTGAACAGTCTTTTTGGGTATACATTTTTGTACAGTTCTTTTGGGAACTGATTTTGAAATGTGTTTCTTTGGATCCCTATGCTGTTTAAAACTGGGAACCTTGTTCTTTGGAATCCATACAAACATATCAGAATTATGCACAGATTTAACATTCAACACATGGCATTTGGCATAATTTAATGAAAACAGTTCAGCATATGAGTATTTAGAACATTGTTTAATAGAAGATTTATTACAGACAGAATTATCTACAGATCTAATCCTATCTGTAACACTTAAATCTTTCACTCTCCACTCCTGTCTAAAACTCGTCTTTTTCGTTGCCACTTGCTTCTTTCTCCAAATTTGCTTCGGAGTTCTTTTCACAGAATTATATGACATAATAGAAGAACACAAATTAGTCGATTTAGTATCAGCTTAAATCTGCAATACTTTCTTACCTTTTGAAGTATTTGCTTTCTTTGTCATTGTAACTTTAGATGAAAATGATTCACCTTTTTCAAATTTTGAAGTGACAAAACAAACTTTTGCTTTGTCCTTCTTGTGTAAAACAGGTGATGGTACTGATTCAACCTTAGAATCTGTAGGTATTCTTTTCAAAATACTTACGGGTCTTTAGGTTTATCAGCTTGTTTGTCATGAAGCGGTTTAATAAGCTCATAAATTTTGACAAACATATCCTCCAATGAATTAAAATCAGAGTTCATATACAGATCAAACTCTTTTTCAGAATTGATAGAATCAGTTTGAATTGAAGATTTTTGATCTGGTTGAGTTTTGCTTTCAGACTATTTTTGATGTTTTAGTTCCAAATCTTTAATCTTAGCCTGAAGCTTTTCCTTTTCAGTCTCAAAAGTTTTAAGTTTCAATTCAAGATCAGAATTCTTTTCAAGATTTGAGTTCGGAATGTATGGCTTTTGAGTGTAAGATGTATTTTCAGACAAGTCTTTGTCAGAACATGTCTGAATATACTCTTCTGATATACATGGATACTGATAACTTTCATTAAGTTCGTCATAATCCAAAGTATTTTGCATTTTATCTTTTCTCAACCTTTTCATATCTTCAGCTGATTCTACCTCATCTGATGCTCTTAGAAATACCATCTTTAATCCTAAATTCATGTATCTAGTATCATTAGGTATGACAAAAAAATCCATACACGAGGGGGAACCCGTTACTCGACCCTGATTTGACCGGGGAATCCCCGAGTTGACCGGGGATGGGGACGAGGAATCCCCGATTTAAATTACTGGGGATGGGGCGAGGATGGGAGACACTTTAGTCCCTGACCCCAACCCCGATTATGTTTTATGTTTTAATCTAGATTATTATATATATTTAACTTTACGATGTAAATTATTCATTACATTTTATATAATATATTAAATATTATTGTGTATGACTTTTCTATAGTTTAAAATACTATTTTTTTTTCATTTTAGTGCTTTTATAAATCTTTTGCAAACATTTCTTTGTTTTAGTTTCATCATAAATTATAAATTATATATGTAAATCACTCAAATATGTTTGAATTGATTTGTTTTAAAGTTTATTTACATAATTTATTCTACTAAATTACTATTTATAGTTTAAACTTGATAATCTTTAGTAACTTGAAAAACCCAATTCCCTGACGGGGATCCCTGATCCCCGATTGGGACGGGGATGGGGATAGAAACTCATTCCCCGACGGGGATGGGGCCGTCGATGGGAGAGAGGATTAAGAAGCGGGGATGGGGATGGGAACTGAGATCCCCGCCCCACTCCATTGCCATGTCTAAGTATCAAAACAAAGTTGGGGAACATGAGATAGCTTTTGCTAGATACTTAGGATTATCGCAACCAATACCTGTTTTTGAATTATAGAAATCGGTTTTTCTTAGGTTGATTCAGATGTATAGTCTGATCTGTTTGTCTTCTTTTAAGAAATTCGTCTATTAAGGATTTAGTTTTCTCATATAATTTTATACTTTCAGCAAAGATGGCATTATATTTTACAGAATAATTTGCTGACTCTAATTCTGCTAATTTTAGTTTTCTGTTAAGTCAATAATTGTGTTACTCGGCTTTTCATTTTGCAATTGAATGTCATTGTACTTTTCTTCTATGTTTGATACGGATTTCAATGCAAATGCCTTATCCTTGGAAAACTCTAACACTAAAGCATGTTCGAGTCTTAATTTGTTTTCCAAGGAATGAACATTCTTTTTCTCGGCTTTTAAGGATTTTTCAAAACGTTTTAGCATAAAGCCATCCGAGCAAGTTTTTGTTCTAGCTCACAGGAGTTATCATCATTAGAATCAGGATTAGATTGTACCTCGGGTGTCTCCGAGTTGTCTGAGGCATCTGAATCTGACTTGTCATCTTCTTGGTCTTTGCTGCATCCAGCTTCTCCTGTGGCCATTAATGATACATCCTCTCTCAGATCATTCTCAGAATCAGAATCCTTTGTCTCTTCAGTTTCATCATCAGTCAAACCTACCCAGACTTCATCTTCAGCCAACATTTCGTATTCACTCAGCTCAGATTCATTCAAAATATCTAACTTCAGGCAAATATGGGCATTTTCATCCAGAATGTCTTCGTCATCAGTTGAAGCCAGTGGTCATCCTCAGCCATCAAAGCCTTTCCAGCCTCTTTTTCCTTGGCCAGCAGTGCCTTCTGAGTATAGTAGTCTGAGTTCTTGACTACTGGCAGTCTGCATTCTCTAGCAAAGTTGCTAGGCTTACCAAAATTGTAACATTTCTGCTCAGCTTCTTTCTTGGCATGCTTATCAGGCTTCTTACCACTGCTTTCTCCAGATTTATCATATTTTTCTCTGTTCTCGTACTTTCTGGATCCTGTCTTATATCGCATTTTATTGTTCGTGGGTTTGCGATAGAACTTTTTTTTGAAAGCCTTTGTTAGTAGAGCCATCTGCCTTTTCATTTCCTCAATTTCAGAGTCTGCAGATGAATCTGTGGATTCTGAATCAGATGAACTGCTGCTTATAACAACGGGATAATTGCGCAAAAAACCCTCAACTTCTCAGGTTTTTGTGATTAAAACCCCAAATCATTTTTCGTTGTATAGAAAACCCCGAACAAACTAAAAATCAGTAAATCAAGGTTTTATCAATGGTTAACCGGTTGAAATCGTTATTAATCCTACGTGGACCGATAAATAACCTACGTGGAATAGATTTTAATTGTTGAAACAGGTTGCCAAGTATTACACATCATTTAAACACTCGTTGATGATGTAATCCCGTTTAAAAGTTACAATTAAAAATTATCAACGCGGGTTTAAATACTGTGTAATACTTGGCAACCGGTTTCAACAATTAAAACTTATTCCACATAGGTTATTTACCGGTCCACGTAGGAGTAATAAGCGGTTTCAACGAGTTATTCATTGATAAAACCTTGATTTACTGATTTTTAGTTAGTTCGAGGTTTTCTATGCAACAAAAAATGGTTTGGGGTTTTAATCACAAAAGACTGGCAAGTTGATGGTTTTTTGCGCAATTATCCATATAACAACACACTTCTCCTTTTTCAGCTTATATTTGTACTTTTTATCTGCAGGGAGAGCCAGAGGATCAATCGTTGCTTTCTCAGCCTGCTTTTTGCCAGAAACCTTTATTAAAACAACTTCCTGATAGTTGTTTAGGTTTTCAAACACCATATGAAAATCCATACCATCAATCTCTTTTGTCTGTTGGATAATCATAGTGTATTTATCCCACTCTGGATTGAGCACATTTAGGAATTTAACATTGATGTCCAGATTAGATTTTGTTACCCCATTTCTCTTCATCTCACTCACAAGGTTAACAAATCTCAGATACGTGCTCTCTAACAGCTCTCCTTCTCTGGCTCGGAAATTCTCGAATGTCATCAAGCTATTGTGTGCCCTGTTTGTGGCTGCCTTGTCTGACCCTCTCATCAGCTTACACACCTCATCCCAGATGGATTTGGATGTGGTTGTATTGGTCAGACTGGGATAGATGTCATTCGTAATTGAAATCTGTAGGAGTTTCTGGGCTGTTTTATCACCGAACTTTCTTTTCTTCTAAGCCTTAGTCATATTTTCTATTGTGACCTCCTCTATTCTTTCAGGTATCAAAGGATTTCCAGTTGGAACTGAAGGAATAATAACAAAGAATCTGGCTGGGCCTTCAGTCAGTGAGGCCAACATTTCCTCAGATAAGTCATGAAAGCTTATAAATTCTAAGAATCGTTCTCTTCACGTCCCATATTCTCCTCTGTAAAGAATCGGCGGTTTGGTTTCCAACCCATGGCCAATGCATCTTTAGACATTGTGAATTGATTGAAATGAATCTTCCAAGATCTTTTATGGAAATTGAATGATTTTGAATGAACATTGAAAACAAACTCTAAGAACGAAGGATCAAACTCGAGTAACAAAGAGTAAAACTCGAATAAAGAAGAGTCAAACTCTAACAGTGAATTATGAAACTCGAATGTGGAATGATGAAACTCGAAAAAAGAGCAATAAAACTCGAATTAATAAGTATAAAACTCGAATGAAGCTACACTCAACTCGAATGATACAGGAATGAACTTGAATGGTCTTGATCAAACTCGAATGACACTATAGTTAAACTCAAAGTGTTGTTAATCAATCTCGAATCACTTGTTTTCCTTTTGAACGCCTGTTTATCAAACTCGAATTTCTTTTGATGTAACTCGTACGAAGTTTGATTCAACTCGAATAAAGGTTGTTCAAACTTGAAAGAAGTTTAAACAAACTCGAATGAAGATTTATCAAACTCGATTAGTATACTTATCAAACTCGATTAAAGATTGATCAAACTCGGTCAATTCTTTAATCAAACTCGATCAATATACTTATCCAACTCGATTTAAACTTTATCAAACTCGATAAAAAAACTTTTCCAACTCGAATAGTTCTTGATCAAACTCGATTAAAACTAAAATTTTAGTTTTATCCGAGTTTAAACAGGTTTTTCAAAAATCCAAGTTCAAAATCCCAATTTTCAACCAAAAAACTTCTAATTGATCCCAAAATGAACTCGAGTGTTCGGTTTTTGATTACAAACACTTTTGAAATGAACTTTTTGCCTGAAAACAGATCAAAATCCCAAAAATTTTCAAAATTAGCCAAGAACACACAAAAACCTAAAAATCAAAAAAATTCAAAGAACTTTTTGTGTGTTTGGAGTTGGAATCTGAAATTTATATCAATGTAATCGACTTTAAAATCCTCACCTTCGATCCAAAAAGCAGATCAAACCATCCACTAAGTAAAAGCCCTTTAATGATTTTGTGATTTTTGAAAATATTTTTGATAAAACAGTGTTCTTAAAAACAATTTTCAGATTCAAAAATCAATCAATCCTTGCCATATTTATCTCTGATACCAATTGTTATTCAGTAATTATCAACCACAATTAATATTCAAACAATTAAGATCAAGATCAGATATAAAACTAACTGAATGATTTTTATTCAACAGAGAATTTACATTGACAATATCCAACGCACTGAACCCTACGTCTGGAATTCCGTACAAGACAAAATAGCTTTTTCGTTCAAATGTGTACGACCCGTACAAATATAGTAAATGACAAACCTATTTATATACATTTACAACTATTGAAATATTAGAAATCAAACCCTTGATTTGTTATATTCATCAACAATATAAATTCCCAACAGGTAGGATGGGGTGGGTAGGTACGGTAAAGTATAATACAATAGATTGGTGTAGGTAGGTAGTGTTAGATTGTTATCATTGTTTGGTATATGTAGTTAGGGTAGAGTAGGGTAGGATAGGGTGGGATATGATGGGGTGGGATGGGATGGGGTAGGTGTTGTGTTGGGAAATAATCTATGTATGTCAAGCTGTTAGTTAAGATTTCTCAAATTGTTAGTTAAGATTTCTCAAACTGTTAGTAGTATTTCTGTGTAATTACAAAGTTCGAGCTGCTAGTTCAAGAAACTAGAGCTGCTAGTTTAAAAGTTCAAGCTGCCAGAGTTAAAGTTCAAGATGCTCAACAAACAGATAACAGAAAGTGCTACAAATCAGGATTTGATAAAGATTTCAAGATTTAAAGATCTTCCAAAGATATTCTCTCAAGAGAAATCGCAGTTCGTCAAGGAAACAAATCAGAAGGTTATAAATAGAGATAGACTAGGTCTTTCTCATGTAATCAGTGCTTAATCAATTCGTATTTTTGTAACCTGTATTCTGTCTAAGTTTCTAAAGCCTCTAAGGTTGAAAAACCCTAAGAACAGTTAGTGTTCTTCGTCTAATCAAACAGATTAGAGGTGATTGTAATCAGAGATTTGTTATACAAAGGTTTTTGATATTGATTGTTAATTGTCTGTTATTTTACTGTTCTGAAAGCTTTTCTTAAAACAATTAAGTGTTATTCCGCAAACTTCTTAATTGGACTCTGATTCAAAACAAGATTATTGGTTTAACTTTGATTTATTCAAACCATTTAATCTTAGGTGATTTTGATCTTGACAAGTGGTATCAGAGCCATAGGTTCTGTTTGTTTTTATTCTTTGTTTTCAAAGTCAGAAACTTTCATATTTAAGTATTTAAATCTTTTTCTGCAATGGAGTTTGATGGCAGCAATAGTGGATCTGGGCAAGGACTTAAGGTACCTATGCTCAAACCCACTGAGTTCGAGATGTGGAAACTCAGGATTCAGCATCACATTTAATTTATTGATTATGCCCTATATGAAGCTGTTGAAAATTCTCTTGCAGTTGATCCTGAACTGGATGCTGAAGGCAAACCAAAAAGAACACCTCCAAAAACTGTGATTGAGAGAAAGGCTAGAATGAATGAAGTCAAAGCTCTCACTATTTTACAGATAGCCATTCCTATTGCTTATCAACATCAGTTTAAAAACTTCTATACTGCTCATTCTCTATGGCTTGCTTTAGAGAAAAGATTTGCTGGCAATGCTAGCACAAAAAGAAACCAAAATGATCTTTTAAAACAGCAGTATGAAAATTTTTCTGGTGGAAAGAATGAAAATCTTACTCAAATCTTTGATAGGTTCAATAAGTTGATAGGTGAACTGGAGAGTGCTAAGGTTTGCCTGGATCAAGATGAGGTAAACAGAAAATTCCTCAGACTTCTTGGTGAAGAATGGACAGTATATGTTGCACAGTGGAGAACAAAGGACACTCTAGATGAAATAGAGTTGGTTGATCTCTGCAACAACTTGAGAGTGTTTGAGTCTGCGGTTGAAAATAAAAGGAAACCCTTTTCTTGTAATCAGAACACTGCTCTACTATCATCTGCACCAAATGGGCAACACTTCTGAGGTCTATTATGAGGCATTTGTTGCAAGTGATGGACTATTTGCTCTTAATACTGAAGATCTAGAACAAATCCATCCAGATGATCTAGAGGAGATGGACTTAAAGTGGCAACATGCCATGTTGACTATGAGGGCTAAAAGGTTTCTTAAAAGGACTGGCAGAACAAACTTTCAGGCCTGATCAGAAGGCAAGCCAGCATTTGACAAATCAAAGGTTGAATGTTTCAAGTGTCACAAACTTGGACACTTTACTAGAGAGTGTAGATCACAAAGTAAGCAGCCACCAAGACCCCAACAGACCATTCAAACACAATGTTCATAGGCTCTTGTTTCACAATAAGACAATGTTTTTTACTGGAGTGACCAAATAGAAGAGGAGTTTCAGAATCAAGCTCTTACGGCAGAAACTACAACTGTTACTTCCACTGAACTACCATCTGAGGTAAATACTAAACTCTGCTCCCAAGCATGCAAAAATATGGTTAAAAAGTACAGAGATCATAATGAAAGCATGTGTAAAACTCTAGCTAAGATGGAAGAGAGGAGGTATGAGTATATGCAGGCAATAGAGGATCTTGAAAAACAGATAAATGACTATAAGGACAATGAGATTCAGATGGGACATGATAGGACATATCATGAGTGGGAGAAAAAGGAACATGAAGAGAAAATAGAGAGCCTTAATAAGAAACTAGAAGAGCCTAAACAAAAGGTGCTAGAAGCTCACAAGAAAGTAGATTCTATAAACATTTATTTAGGCAATTTCAAGTTGGCAAATCAAAAGCTAGAACACCTAATGAAAGTTCAATTCAAATGATAGGGTAAAATGTAAACTAAATCCCAAGGAAGGAATAGGATATAATGCTACCCCACCTCCCTATAATAACAAATACATTCATCCTATGAGTGAAGTTGCTGATAGGCTTGTGAATGAACCCTTAGATAAGAAGATGAAAACTGTAGATCCTATCCTTGAGGATAAGCCTGAGTTGGAAGAAGACTTGAATACTAATGAAGGCAGTAAAAGTGAGGAAGCAGAGGGTAATTCAAAAACCATGAGTGAACCCATAGTAACTCCTATTTTTAACCCTATTAGAACTAGAAACCTGAGGGAAGAAACCAACAGTTTAAAAGAAAAAGAGAAGATGAGTGAATACAAACATGCTTCACTTGTTTCCGTACCTTCTAACTGTAATGTTGCATCCTCTTCCAAGACAGATAAAAAGGGTAAAAATGTTCCAGTATGCACATGCCAAAAGCATGGTGTACAAAAGTTTCCCACACAGCAGCAGGTGAGGGGAAATCAAAGGAACAAGAATCAGTTATGGTCACACAAAACTGGTTCCCCAGTCAAAACAATCAACAGATGTTTTCACTGTGCCAGGAAAAACCATCTGGCCAAGCACTGTTTATATAAACCAGTTGTTGAAAGGCAAACTATGTTTCAAAAACAAGCTGTTTCACAAAAACCAAAAGCTTCTAAGGCCTCAAAAC
This sequence comes from Centrapalus pauciflorus, assembly GCA_020465985.1. Classification (NCBI taxonomy): domain Eukaryota; kingdom Viridiplantae; phylum Streptophyta; class Magnoliopsida; order Asterales; family Asteraceae; genus Centrapalus; species Centrapalus pauciflorus. The sequence goes on along the minus strand of JAANYP010009145.1, from coordinate 109,294 downwards.
CTGTCACCCCAGTTCCAAAGAACACAGTTGACCACAGGTTTGTAAAGGTCAACAGAAAGCAGCCTGTACACAAAAAACAAGCTTTGATGAAATCTAAATTGAGTGTGAAACAGGAATGGTGTGTCAAAGGCAAAAACACAGTTCAAACTGCTAATACAAAAGTTGGAACTGTTAAGTCAAAAGTTGGAACTGGTAGTGCAAAATTCGAAGCTGCTGGCACTAAACATCCAGTTCCAACTATTAAGACAAATACTGGAACTGGTAGTGGATCATCTAAGACTGTTAAAGAAAAAATTGGAAAGAACACCTGGACACCTCATGTCATAACTAAATATTCATCACAGAATCCACCAGTGGATCTCACTAAGTTTAAAAAGACACAAACAGTTTTTAGTTATGTTAATGCACATGGACAACCCAAAACCAACCTGGTTTGGGTTTACTCCACTACTAACTGAGCTTTTTTTGTGCAGCGCAACCACAGGAACCAACATAAGACAAGATGGCATGTGGACAGTGACTGCTCCAGGCACATGACATGCAATTCTGAGTGCTTGTCAAATTTTAAAAGCTTTGAAGGAGGATATGTTGCATTTGGTGGAAACTCCAAAGGAGGTAAGGTAACAAGTAAAGGTACTGTCAAAGCAGGTAACATGATCTTTAATGATGTATTGTATGTTGAACAGCTGAAGTATAATTTACTGAGTGTGTCTCAAGTATGTGACAAAAGGAATGTTGTTTTGTTCATAGACTCTGAATGCATTGTCCTATCCAAAGATTTTAAAATACCTGAAAATCTTGTTTTACTAAGAACACCAAGAAAGGACAATGTGTACTGCTTGGACACAGAAAAATTATCCAAAGCTAATACCTTAAGCTGTTTAATATCCAGAGCATCGTCTAATAAGTCTACTCTTTGGCACAGAAGGATGTGTAACATGAACTTCAAATCCATGAATATCTTAGTCAAAAACAATATGATACGAGGTTTGCCACAAAAGGAGTTCATATGTGATGATCACTGGGTAGCCTGTCTCAAAGGCAAGCAACACAAAATTTCTCATAAGGCCAAGGAAGTAAATTCAATCTCTTCTGCTCTTCATCTCCTTCATATGGATCTCTTTGGTCTAACTTCTGTTTTGAGTTTGAATAAAAGAGACTACTGTTTAGTTATTGTTGATGATTTCACCAGCTTTACATGGGTTTATTTTCTTAGGACTAAGGATGAAACTGATGAGTTAGTTAAATCCTTTATTCTAAAAAATGAAAACCAATCCAACTTAAAAGTAAAGGTCATCAGGTCGGACAATGGAACTGAGTTTAAAAATCATGACCTAAACAGTTTCTGTGAGTCAAAAGGAATTGCAAAACAAAACAATACAGTGCACCTAGAACACCACAATAAAATGGAGTAGCTGAAAGGAAGAATAGAACATTAATAAAGGCTGCTAGAACCATGTTAGATGATTCCAAATTGCCAATGACCTTCTGGGCAGAGGCAGTAAATACAACCTGTTATGTTCTAAATAGGGTCCAAGTAGTCCAGTCATAAGGGAAAACTCCATATGAGTTGTTCCATCATAGGATTCCCCTAGTTACCTTCCTAAAACCATTTGGTTGTTCATGCACTATCTTGCATACTAAAACTCACTTAGGTAAGTTTGAGAGAAAGTCTAAGGAAGGATTCTTTGTAGGATACTCCACATAGAGCAAAGCCTATAGAGTTTATAACAGTGTATTTAAAGTCATTGAAGGAAGTGCAAATGTTGAGTTTAATGAAAATACTGCAAATATTAAAGGCACTGGTCCTGATTGGTTATTTGATTTAGATTCACTAACAAAATCTCTAAGTTTTGATGAGTATTCTGAAGGAGCAGTTGGACACAATGTTCAAACTGGTTACACAAATTCTCATGCTGTCAGTGCTAATTCTCATGCTACCAGCACAAGAGTTCAGACTATTGGCACAAAAACTCAAACTGTTGAAAATTCTGATAGATGGGATGAGTACACTATTCTACCCCTTCTTTCTTGTGACCCACCTGGAGTCCTGACTGACCAAAAAAAGAGAGTTACAGAGTTTGAGATGCCACTCCCAAGTCCTGAAGTAACAACTTCAACTAATAGGGAATCAGTCCCAACTCCAAATCAACCTGTTACTAAAGGAGAATCATCAAGTGCAGAAGGTGATGACACCAACCTAGGAAGCTCAATTCAAATAGAAAGTGAACCTACACTCAGAGTTCACAAATATCATCCTCTCAACTAGATCATGGGAGATCCACGCACACCTGTGCAGACAAGGAATATGATCCACAAGGTTACAGTTGTCTCTAAAGAAGCAGTTCCTGAGTTCAGTCTAGCTACCTTTGAACATGCATGCTTTATGTCACAACTAGAACCAAAGAAGGCATCTGAGGCTGAAGGATCCATCTTGGATTGAAGCCATGCAAAAAGAGCTATTGCAATTCAAGATTCAGAATGTGTGGCAACTAGTTGATTTGCTTAAAGGAAAGAGGGCAATTGGTACAAGATGGGTTTTCAAAAATAAAAAGGATGAAAGAGGTATAGTGATAAAAAAACAAAGCAAGGCTAGTAGCTCAAGGTTACACTCAAGAAGAAGGAATAGACTATGATGATGTCTTTGTCCCAGTAGCAAGGATTGAAGCCATCAGACTGTTTCTAGCCTATGCAAGCTATAAAGGGTTCAAGGTGTATCAAATGGATGTGAAATCTACATTCTTATATGGTACAATTGATGAAGGGGTATATGTGTGTCAACCACCTGGGTTTGTAGACTACATTATACTTAGACAAAGCACTTTATGGGATACACCAAGCTCCTAGAGCACGGTATGACACTCTGTCTTCCTACCTACTACAGAATGGATTCAAGAGAGGTACTCTAGACAAGACATTGTTCACAAAGTCTATCAAATCAGAGATCCTTCTTGTTCAGATCTATGTTGATGACATCATCTTTGGATCAACTAATGACATACTTTGCAAGGAATTTGAGACCTTGATGCACAGAAAGTTTCAAATGAGCTCAATGGGTGAACTAACATTTTTCCTAGGATTGCAGGTTAAGAAGAAGCCCACTGGTCTCTTCACAGCCAGTCAAAGTATGTCAATGATATTCTGGAAAGTTTGGATACAAGGACACCAAAGTTGCTAGCACACCAATGGACACTCATAAGCAGCTTGATTTAGATAAAGGAGTAGTGTGGATATTCATTTGTATCGATCCTTGATAGGTTCATTGATGTATCTCACATCTTATAAACAAAAAAATATAATGTTTGCTATTTGTGTTTATGCCAGGTTCCAATGTGCCCCAAAGGACTCACATCTGTTTGCTGTTAAGAGAATATTTAGAAATCTAAAAGGCCAACCAATATTAGGCTTGTGGTATCCTAAGGACTCTCCTATTGAATTAACAACATATTCTGACAGTGACTATGGAGGTTGCAATATAGACAGGAAATCAACAACTGGAGGATGTCAATATCTAGGAGCAAGACTAGTCTCTTGGCAGTGCAAGAAGCAAACCACCGTATCCACTTCTTCCACTGAGGCAGAATACGTTGCAGCTGCCAGCTGTTGCTATCAGGTTATGTGGATTCAGAACCAACTAAGAGACTATGGTATGAACTTTCTATCTACTCCCATTTACATTGACAATTCAAGTTCAATCAGTATTGTACAAAATCCAGTAAAGGTTCCCAAAACCAATCACATAGATATTAGATTTCATTTTATAAGGGATTGTAATGAAAAGAAGTTAATTCAAGTTACCAAAAATCATACTGATGATCAGTTAGCAGAATTTTTTACTAAACCTTTTGATGTAGGAAGATTCACTTTTCTGGTATCAAATATTGGTATAATAAACATGGATTAATCTACTTTACATTACCATCTTCTATAATCTGTGAAAAATATTTGATAAATGTGTTTAGTTAAGGGGGAGACACTGCTTCAATAGCTGCTGCTCAGTAAATAACTAACAGGTTGAGACTATTCTCAAGCTGCTAGTTCATTTTCTCGGACTGTTAGTTATTCGCTTGGTCTGTTAAGTGTGCAGAGCATTTCAGTCATTACTAAGGTCTTTGTATGCGGGACTAGATATTTTTAAAATCCAAACCCTTAAAAGTCTCAGTTTCGTTCAGTTACAACTACCAGTTTCTAAATATCTTCCAAAGCCCTCTCATTCTCTCCCTGTGTGATTTCCAAATCTTCGATCCAAACCCTTATTCCTCTCGTTCTTAAGCACCAATGGAGTTTGTCAAAGATCACAACTTCCTTCCATACACTCTAAAGAATGCTGAACTGCAACCCTTTCATGAAATAATGGATTTTCTTCGCAGTTCATCCGTCCATTATGCTCTCACTGTAAACCCCACTATCTATATATCTCACATAAAGCAATTCTGGAGTAAAGCCAGTCTGAGTACACAAGAAGGACTCACTTCTCTTGTTTCTAACATTGATGGTCATACCATCACCGTCACAGAAGAGTCCATTCGATAGCACTTGCATTTTCAAGATGCTTCAGGTATATCTGATCTCTCTCTTACTGCTTTACATGAAGGTCTTTTTGAAATAGGGTATAGGGGCCCAACTGATTCATTTACTTTTTACAAACCACAAATTGCCCCAAATGGAAATACCTTGTACATATTATTCAACAATGTTTGAGCCCTAAAAGGACTGGTTGGTCTGAATTTTCCTCAAATATTGCAATTGCTCAAGTTTGCTTATCCAAAGGCCAACAGTTCAACTTTTCAAACATGATTTTTCAAGGGATGTTAAGGCACCATGCCTTAAAGAATGGAAATTTTTTATGTATCCTTGGTTTTTGTCTGAAATAATTGCAAAATCTTGTAATTCTTTGAAAATACATAAAAGGATATATGTTTCCCATAGGCACTCTTTACCATCTGTGAAAAGATTTTTGAAACAAAGTGCCAACTTTCATACTGTTGATGTCTCTTTGCCTCAAGCAATGCAGACTATCACTCCAAGAATAAGGGGAGAAGATCCTGAGTAGGCTCAGCCCAACATCACTACTTCATCCCTAGGATCCCAACCCACTCCCCATGATACAACTATCCCTTCTGATCCTTCTCCCATGAGTACCTCCCCAGCCCACCACTAAAAATATACTCTAAAAAGAAACAAAGGGCTGTAGGTGTTCCTTCCACCTCATACCTACATCCAGTGCCAAATATCCATGTGGAAGAGGATACTCTTGCACAACCTATCGAAAGGGCACCCACTGAGGATACTCCCACCCTCAATATGGAGGTGAACATCCCTTCTGAGGATGTTCATATGGGTTTTGTGGCGGGAACTACTGATGTCTCTGCACAAGGGGCACAGGAGAGTTCCAACATACCTAAGACCACTCTCATGGCAACAGAGGGTGTGCAAGCACCTTCTGGAAGTCCCCAGTACCAAGAACAGAGGGGCCCAGATGCTACTAACACATCTGGTATTGGTGCCAGTGATAGATCTCAAATCCCTTTATCATTTGAAGATCTTGATGCCAGTCTGCAACTGATGGTTTTGACAGATCCTGAAATGAAACTTGTTGTAGCCATTTTGGAACATTACAAGTCCACTATTGCTGCACAGGGATCACAAATCATTTCACTACAACAGCTCTCAGCAGCCCAACAGCAAAAGCTAGCCCAATTTCAACTAGGGTTGAAGCTATATGGAAACCAGATTTTCCAACTTGAGAAGCATATTCAAACCCTGTTTGCAATGGTCTTTGGTCCCTCTGATCAAACCAATGCATCTAAAAAGGGGGAGAATCAGGAGAACCCATATCCAGTCCAAGCAGCTTCAAGTTCACTTCTAGTAGCTTCAGCTTCTAGGCTAACAGTCCCACCAGCTTCTCAAACTGTTAGTCCAGAATTTCAAGTAGTTTCCCTTAAAAATCCAGGAGGTGTGTTAATCAGAGAAGGAATTCAAGGACCATCCTCAGCAGTCCAAGCAACAGCAATAGTCCAAGCAGCAGCTTCAGACAAAGGAAAAGGTATTTTGATTGAAACACCAAAGATCATATTTGTTTTAAAAGAAGCTCAAGTTGCTGCTGATGCTGAATTGGCCAGAAAATTAGCAGAAGAACATGACCAAAACCTTGATCAACAAGCTCAAGCCTCTATGGGGGATGATGAAACCCTTGGAGACTACTTACGTGAATTTGTGGTCAAAGAAGGACAAAAGAAGATAAAGAAGCCAACAGGGCCTTCAAAGGCAGAACACTAAAGATTTTTAATAAGCTATTCTGCAGGTGCTAGTGTTTCAAAAGTCATTGCACAATCATGGTTCACAGAGAAACTCCAGGCCCTGTACAACAAAGAAATGGCAAAAGAAAAGGCTTCTAAACAAGTCCAAGATCCTTTTCAAACTGTTGCTATGCCACAACCAAGAGTAATTCCTCAAGCAAAGTTTGATCAAGTGAAAAGAGTTATGTTTGATCAATAATTACAGAATGCAATGGAGATAGAGAAAGCCCTTGACCAATATGACTTCTCCAAACCTCCAATTACTTACTGGTATGCCAAATCAATGGACAACATTGATATGGTATATCATTTTGTTGTTAAAAGAGAAGCTAGTCCAGAAGAGGAGTATAAGAACCTGATCCATATAGTTCAGAAGATGACTAGAGCAGAGTTGACCCAGATGCACAATATTGGAAGGCTAGCCACTCTAGATCACCAATAGTATGGGTTCAGAATAACATAAAAGATCTTCAAAGCATGATTGATCCAGATTCCACAAGAATGTATATAGAAGCTGCCAAGGAAATGAAAGTTGTGCAGATTGATCTATATGAAAAGTCCATGACCTATAGACTCAAACTGTCAGACATATCCTACAGATTTTATAGCTTTGAATTTCTTGATTTACCAAGAGAATGGCTACATCAGATGAGCACAATGAAGATAGAATGTGATAAAGAAGAACTTAAGAGAGACTTCATAAAGGCTATAAGGCAGAATCTTGCATAATTGTAATATGTAAGTTTTTGGATGCCTTAGTTTGTGTATAACAATTTTACTTTGAATGTATTTCCTTATGTGTAAAGAAACTTAAAGTCTTAGTTAAGATTTCAAGTTAGGGGGAGATTGTTGGGAAATAATCTAAGTATGTCAAGTTGTTAGTTAGGATTTCTCAAACTGTTAGTAGTATTTCTGTGTAATTACAAAGTTCGAGCTGCTAGTTCAAAAGTTCAAGCTGCCAGAGTTAAAGTTCAAGCTGCTCAACAAACCGATAACAGAAAGTGCTACAAATCAGGATGTGATAAAGATTTCAAGATTTGAAGATCTTCCAAAGATATCCTCTCAAGATAAATCGCAATTCGTCAAGGAAACAAATCAGAAGGTTATAAATAGAGATAGACTAGGTCCTTCTCATGTAATTCAATGCTTAATCATATCATATTTTTGCTGTCTAAGTTTCTAAAGCCTCTAAGGTTAAAAAAACCCTAAGAACAGTTAGTGTTCTTCGTCTAATCAAACAGATTAGAGGTGCTTGTAATCAGAGATTGGTTATACAAAGGTTTTTAATATTGATTGTTGATTGCCTGTTATTTTATTGTTTTGAAAGCTTTTCTTAAAACAATTAAGTGTTATTCCGCAAACTTCTTAATTGGACTTTGATATAAAACAAGATTATTGGTTTAACTCTGATTTATTCAAACCATTTAATCTTAGGTGATTTTGATCTTGACATGTTGGTAGGGTAGGGTAGGATCAATAGGTATAGGTAGGTGGTGGTTAGGTTTAGGATAAGATTGATATTGTCGTTTGGTTAGGATTTCAAAATGTAAAGATATGGCATTATGTAATAATAGGGGGTAGGGAATAATTCTAAAACCTTAAAATGGAGGATTCTGAAATGCTAAAGGAAAATAAAATTTCTCCTTTTTTTATGCCAAACATGATAAGAGAGGGTTTTCAAATGAAAATCTCACCAGTTTCTCTGAAATTCTACAAACCAAACGCCACCTTAATAATAACCATACACTATATATTTTACTTGAAGTTTTTATGTTTATTAAGTTAGTAATTTAATATTTCTTTGAATTGGTAGATTTCATTTAGTGTAATATTACGTTTTGTTATTTGGTTGTGATTTCATTATGGTTAAAGGACAACATGAAGTACCTAGCATTGTTTTTTATATTGTAATTCGACAAAAAAAAAATCTAATTCAGTCATTGTTCAAAATATGACATTTTTAATTCTTTAAATACATTCTATTTCTAAGAACTTAACTATAAATTTTTTTATTAAATTACCAATTTGGTTCTTATATTTTTCTAAAATTTCTCATTTGTCTTTCATTAGTTCATCCCTCATTTATTTAACATGACTAATTATTACTAAATACAAAATTAATTCAAATTAAGGTCATGATAAATGATTGTAAGAATATTTTGTTCACCAATAAATAATATAACTTTGAGATTAATTTATTTATTTTTATATAACTTAAATCACTTCAAGAATAATAACACTAATTATAATAATTATAATATTATTATTATTATTATTATTAATATTGTCATTAGTTTTATTATTATTATTAAACATAAACATTTACATTTATTAATTAATTGATTTGAGCACTTGAATAATATTTTAAATTTTTTTAATTTATTATTAATATTATTAATTTAGTAAATAAAGTTTTTATACAATTTTATTTATTATTTAGATTACTTAAATGTTTTGGAATTATTCATTTTGATAATTTGAATGTTCAAATTTAAAGAATAGTTGTTGTACTTGATTTGATTATAGTTTTTTTAATAAATAATAGTAATAATCATTTAGTTAACTTTTGTTAAATATCTAAAATAGAGATTTCATCTAATAAATAACAACAATGATCACTTATATTAAATTATAACTTTTTTATAAATAGTAGTTATAATGATTTATCTAAGTTATATTACTTTTTTAAAAATTGTACATATAATGATTTATGTAACTTTTAATTAATTATCTAAAAAAAGCTTCATAACAAAACAAATTATGGTTATAAAAATACAACTGATTTTGATTTTCTTTATGATGCAATTGCAAGTTTTCTTTCATATATGATTGTTATAATAAGTTGTTTACTTCTATTTAAATATAACAAATATATAATTTACACTTAGTTCAATTTCTAAGAGTATTAATTACTTGATTTTATTTAATATTTTAATAAATAATAGTAGTTATCATTTAGTTCTTACGTGATCTAATTTATTTTTTTAATAAATAATAGAAGAAATTAAATGGTTAGTTTTTGTTTAATATCTAAATGTAACAAGTCAATCTAATAAATGATAGCAATGCTCTTTATATTTTTATATTTAAAATTTTAATAAATAAAATAATTTTTTTATTTTTAACTTGAGTGTTTGCATATTAAGCAAGCAAGTGATATATAATTTGTTGTTAAAAACAAAAGATATATAACTTGATTTTCATTATAAATTTTAAAATTTTTTATACTATAACAAAAAAAAACATAATTCTTTTTGAGGTTTTAAGAGCATATAAAAAAATATGCATATTTTTCATTCTTCTCATTTTTAAGAAGATGCATTGTATTTAATATTAGGCTTTAACTTTGCATCTATTTAAAATCGTACAATAATTTACGATATTATGCTTTTATAATTGTTTTAAATAAATAATATTTGAGTTATGGTTGTTTTTATTCCAATTTTCGGGAGACAAAAATATTTCTTAAACACCATTTTAGTAACAAGTGATTAAATTTTATATCGTACTTATAAAAGTGTATATTTTCAAAAGTATAAAATTTCTATTTCTAAAAAGTTATGACTAAGTACTTTATGTTGTATTATCTCAAGTTTACACAGTGACCAAACAATATAAATTTTTAATAATTACATAATATTTGAAACCAAAAATAAAATAACAATCCGGTGCAACGCACGATAAAAGTTGAGTCATATGTAATAAATGAGAGTACTAATTATTTCTTTTTCGTTAAAATTTTTTAATGCATAAAACTGCAATCAATATTTTTTTTATAAGTTAACTCATTTTAAATCTCTAGATTTATTGTTAAAAGTTGAGTCCTATTTAATAAATGAGAGTACTAATAAATTCTTTTTCTTTAGAGTTTTTTAATGTATAAAAGTGCAATCATTTTTTTTTGTATAAGTTAATTCATTTTAAATCTCTAGAATTATTGTTAAAATTAAATCATTTTATGAAAAACAATATAATATTTATATTGTTTTAATTTGGTAATAAAACTTTTTAGATTGTTTTTACATAAAATGATTATTAGTTTATAAGTTGAATATATGTGATAAATTTTTATACGATTAATTTATTTTATTAATAATCATAATCATAAATTTTTTTTATGTTTTAGTATATCAAATCATCTAATATTCTTAATTTGATGATATTGAATTTAATATTAACCATCTTGATCAAATATGTGATGCCAAAATAAAAAAACATATGTATATATGTTAAAAAATACTAAAAAAAAACATTAATTGCATATAATCCAAAAAATTTAATTGCACATGATCTAAATAATCTCATATGAATGATAAGATTCCAGCGTACCCAGCGTACCCTAATGTGAATGATCATTCACATATATTTTTTTTGAATAGACATGTATAAGACAACATTATAAGACTTTTATTCAAAAGAAGCAACGTCATAAATCTAGTGAATGGTAAAAAAAGATCATGTGAATTCACACCATTCACATGGTGTGAAATGACCATTCACATGGATGATTCACATAAATATGCATTGAGCATTCACATAATTTTTAAGGACACGGAAAGTGTGAATGTATGTGAAATTCATATATCATGTGTACAACATTAAATTAAACATAGTTATGAGAAAAAATTTTAAAAAAAAAGTTTTTTAAGGTTGGTACCTTCGAGTGCACTTGATTTCGAGAGGTACCTTTTTGAACCTGAATCTATATATATATATCAAACAATAATGTTATCATTTAATCTACGAAATGTTTGATAAGATGGTGAGAACCTAAGAACCTTTTAGAACCCTTGGATCAAAATGATATTTTTGGAATAAAAAATATTATTTTTCTCTCTCCACCTTTTTTACTGTATGCATCTCTTTTTCACTTTCTCTGTCTTACTTTTTTTTTTCATTTTCATTTTCTCTTTCTTTTATGAGAATTGATTTTAATATTAAAAAAAACATTTTTTACAAAAAAAAAAAATAATTTTTTTTCTAAATAGAAAATTATTTAATTGCTAAAATTAATGTATTCTATATACAAATATTATGTGTCCATATAGAATGTTATATAATTCTATATCTTTTTATGTAGATTAACATTACTATTCATAATCTATGTAGAATGTTATGTTTTTATATATTTCATATATTTTTATGTTTATTATACATTTCTATATCTTTTTATGTAGATTTACATTATTATTCATTGTGTTTGGTATATTTTATATCAGTTACATACGAAGTGTTTGATAAAATGTCTAAATGAAATCTTCTTTTTTTTGTTTCAATGTGTTTTTGGTATATTTTATCATTTAATCTACGTAGAATATATGATACTTGACATTCTACACGACATTCTACGTAGATTGCATGACATTCTATGTAGATTGCATGTCATTCTACGTAGATTTCATGTCATTCTACGTAGATTGCATTTCATTCTACGTAGATTGCATGACATTCTACGTAGATTGCATGACACTACGTAGATTGTACATAGAATATGTTCATCGATACTATACATTGAATATGAGAGATTCATTTTCCATGTTTTATAATGAAAATTATTTGTAAGATATTAGATTTATAATGATTGTATTAGTTATTAGATGTTTTACATGATAATCTACATAGAATATAATACAAGACTACTTGTAAAAAATCACACATAATCTATGTAGAATGTTATGTTTCTTATATATTTCATATATTTTTAAGTTTCTTATACAATTCCATAGCTTTTTATGTAGATTAACATTACTATTCAATGTGATTTTTGTATATTTTATATCAGTTGCATACCAAGTGTTTGATAAAATGTCTCAATGAAATCTTCTTTCTGTTTTTGTTTTAATGTGTTTTTGGTATATTTTATCATGTAATATACGTAGAATATATATGATACTTAACATTCTACCCGACATTCTACGTAGATTACATGTCATTCTACGTAGATTGCATTCCATTCTACGTGGATTGCTTTTCATTCTACGTAGATTGCATTTCATTCTACGTGGATTGCTTTTCATTCTACGTAGATTGCATTTCATTCTACTTAGATTGCATGACATTCTACATAGATTGCATGACATTCTACGTAGATTGTACATTGAATACGTTCGTCGATGCTCTACATAGAATATGATAGATTGATCATAGATTGTGCATAAATTGCATGACATTCTAAGAACCTCAAAGATTGTAAGAACTTAGAACCTTTTAGAGCCCTTGGATCAAAATGGTATTTTTGGAATTAAAAAATATTATCTTTTTTCTCTCCACCTTTTTATTGTTTGCTTCTCTTTTTCACTTTCTCTCTCTTACTTTTTTCATCCTCATTTTCTTTTTCTTTTATGAAAATTGATTTTAATAGTAAAAAAACGTTTTTTTTTCAAAAAAATATTTTTTTTTCTATATAGAAAATAATTTAATAATTAAAAAATTAGTGTATTCTATATAAAAGTATTATGTGTCTATTTAGAATGTTATATAATTCTATACCTTTTTATGTAGATTAACATTACTATTCATAATTTATGTTGAATGTTATGTTTCTTATATATTTCATATATTTTTATGTTCATTATACATTTCTATATCTTTTTATGTAGATTAACATTACTATTCAATGCGTTTTTTTGTATATTTTATATCAGTTGCATACCAAGTGTTTGATAAAATGTCTAAATGAAATCTTTTTTTGTTTCAATGTGTTTTTGATATATTTTATCATGTTATCTACGTAGAATATATGATACTTGACATTCTACACGACATTCTACGTAGATTGCATGTCATTTTACGTAAATTGCATGCCATTTTTCATAGATTGCATGTCATTCTACCACTGGCGGACCCAGAAAAGTTTTTTATAGGGGTCGGAATTTATGACGCTGCCGTAGTTCTAAAAATAAATTTCAAACCTTAAAAGTTTGGTCGGTTCATCTTGATTACATAATTAAAGAAATACGTAAATGCTACAACTCGTTAATCGTTACAAACTAAAAAGAAATTAGATTCTACATTTTTCTCCTACGAGTTTTAATATTTTAAGAACGGGTTGTTAGTTATTACATGACGTCCAAAACATTGAGTAATTCTTTATGGTTCAAATGCAACAGTCATTTTCATCACCAATTGAATTGTGGAATTTGTAGAAAAATATTAGAAATTCTTCCACCTGATAAAACTTAGGATCTTGGTATTTTTTTTCAAAAAACGATTCATATTGTCTTATGAACTAAAAAAATTAAACAAACGTAAATAAATGTTAATCGTTAAACACTTAAAGTCTTAAACAAATAATAATTTAAATATCTATAAGACTAAAACAACAAAGAACATGCTAACAAACAACAAACAAGTAAATAACAATAAAACTAGCAATAAATTCCTAGACCAACCCAAATGTGAAGTGTCTAACAATGAAATAATCTAATAAATGAATGTTCAATGCACACGTACTTTTAAATTATTTGTTAAATGGGTAACAAACTATTACGTTTTAGTATATTTTCTTAGATTTTGTAAAAAAATTTTTTTATAGGGGTCGAAACTTTTTCAATTATATACATAAAATAAAAAAGTTATATGGGTCGTTTGACCCCCGTACCCAAGCAATAGGACCGCCCCTGCATTCTACGTAGATTGCATGACATTCTACGTAGATTGTAAATAGAATATGTTTGTCGATACTCTACATTGAATATGACAGATTCATTTTTCATGTTTTGTAATGACGATTATTTGTAAGATATTAGATTTAATATGAATGTAATAGTTATTAGATGTTTTACATGATAATCTATGTAGATTACTTGATAATGTACATACAATATTATACAAGACTACTTGTAAAAAATCACACATAATCTATGTAGAATGTTATGTTTCTTATATATTTCATATATTTTTATGTTTTTTTTATACATTTCTATATCTTTTTATGTAGATTAACATTACTTTTCAATTGTATTTTTGGTATATTTATATCAGTTGCATACCAATTGTTTGATAAAATGTCTAAATGAAATCTTCCTTTTTTTGTTTCAATGTGTTTTTGACATACTTTATCATGTAATCTACGTAGAATATATGATACTTGACATTTTACACGACATTCTACGTAGATTGCATATCATACTACGTAGATACATAGAATATGTTCGTTAACATATTCTATATAGAAAAAAAATATTCTTTATAGACACATAATATTTTTATATAAAATACATTAATTTTTTAGCAATTAAATAATTTTCTATGTAGAAAAAAATATTTTTTTTTTATAAAAAAACGTTTTTTTTTTTACCATAAAAATCAATTCTCATGAAAGAAGAATAAAATGAAAATGAAAAAAAGTAAGAGAGAAAGAGAAAAAGCAGATTTTTTTTTTCTTCCAAAAATACCCCTTTCACACCTTTTCAAGATTCCCAACTATCAAAATTTTAAATAATTACAAAATTATTATCCAATATATCAACCATTGATTTCATTTATCCAAAGGCTATAAAAGGTTTTTAAGTTCTCACAATATTTATGGTTCTTAAAAGAACCATTCCCTATATATATATATATATATATATATATATATATATATATATATATATATATATATATATATATATATATATATATATATATACTGTTTTAAATTTAATTGCACATAATCTATATAATATGAGATTCCAGCGTACCCAGTATGTATATATATATATATATATATATATATATATATATATATATATATATATATATATATATATATATATATATATATATATATCTACTACTATCTACTAGTAATAAAACATTTAGATGATTACAAGTTATAATGCATAAAGTACAATCAAACATAACAAAACCTTGAATTTTAAGACTTACAAGTTTTTATTGCATGATGTACACCTTTATAATGCAACAAATTTAAAAAATATCAGAAATTAAAATTTAATAACAAAAAGTAAAAAGATGTCAGTCATGCTGGCTACTGCAGTCTGCAGCTTCTCTCTGCTGCTACTGCAGCAATCATCCCCCCAAACGATTTCTTTCCTTTCCCCAAACAATCTCTTCCCCTTCCCAAATCAGCTCCAATAGCTGTTATAAAAACCACTATATTTCTGCTTCTAATTCTATATTTCTTATTAAAAAAAACACTCATTCTCTTAAAAGAAAAACTGGTGTTGCTACTTCTGTCGTCTTGCTGCTTGCTGCTGCTTCATTCTGTTTTAGGTATCATATTAATAAAGCTTTTGCTAGAATGATATTAATAAGATGAATAATTTTAGCATTTTAAAATTAAATAACAGAAAGTAAAAACTGTCAGACGTGAATAATGCCAGACATGAATAATGATTTTGTGCTTCTATTATTCTATTTCAGGTACACACTACCATATATATATATATATATATATATATATATATATATATATATATATATATATATATATATATATATATATATATATATATATATATATATATATATATATATATATATATATATATATATACATATATATACAATATATACATATATATATATATCTATACACAATATATACATATATACATCTATATATATATGTATACATATATATATGTATATATATGTATACATATATATGTATATATATGTATACATATATATGTATATATTTGTATACATATATATGTATAGATATATATGTATACATATATATGTACATATATATACATACATATATACATATATATATGTATACATATATATGTATATATATATACATATATCTATATATATATACATATCATATATATGTATATACATATCATATATACATATACATATCATATATATGTATATATATATATATACATATACATATCATATATATGTATATATATATATACATATCATATCATATATATGTATATATATATATACATATATATATATATATATATATATATATATATATATATATATATATATATATATATATATATATATATATATATATATATATATATATATATATATATATATCTACTACTATATACTACTAATAAAGCATTTAGATGATTACAAGTTATAATGCATAAAGTACAATCAAACATAACACAACCTTGAATTTTAAGACTTACAAGTCTTTATTGCATGATGTACAACTTTATAATGCAACAAATTTAAAAAATCTCATAAATTAAAATTTAATAACAAAAAGTAAAAAGATGTCGGTCATGCAGGCTACTGCACTCTGCAGCTTCACTCTGCTGCTGCTGCAGCAATCATCCCCCCAAACGATTTCTTTCCCTTCCCCAAACAATGTCTTCCCCATCCCCAATCAGCTCCAATAGCTGTTATAAAAACCACTATATTTCTGCTTCTAATTCTATATTTCTGATTAAAAAAAACACTCATTCTCTTAAAAAAAAACTGGTGTTGCTGCTTCTGTCGTCTTGCTGCTTGCTGCTGCTTCATTCTGTTTTAGGTATCATATTAATAAAGCTTTTGCTAGAATAACAGAATGTAAAAACTGTCAGACGTGAATAATGCCAGACATGAATAATGATTTTGTGCTTCTATTATTCTGTTTTAGGTACATACTACCATAAATGAATAACGATTTTAAAATTAAAAATCAGTATCCTCTCGGATGTGACACAAGAGGTTTTTTAACGTTTTAAAATTAATTAACAGAAAGTAAAAGGTGCTAGACATGAAGAATAATGACCTGAGAGGTTTTCTTCGTGATGCCAAGGTGATTATTTATTGATTATGATGTCGTGTTTTGCAAATGAGATTACATCAAAGTAACTTTAATCGAAGACCTGCAAAAGAAATGAAAGTAGAACTGAAAATCAACTACCACAAGTCATTGCTGTTTTTTGGTTGTGTGTCCATGCTCAGGTTCATTTGGAGTTTTTCGGTTGGATTAAAAGAGTAATTGGGTTAAGAACACAACACATTAACTGGGACATAGAGATAACTTAAAACTACAAACAGAAGGATTCCGTAACAAATATCCTTACAGACTAAAAGGCAGATCCTTGCATGCCATAAGCTAAGATCAAATATAAAAGAAATAGCTTTCGGGAACAGATGAGATGTTGTGAGCCTGTGAGGCAGATCTGGAACACATATTATGACTTTTTATCTATTTCATGTTACGTTTTATGAAACAGTTGGGCTACAGTATGGGGAATAAATAGGGAATTTAGGAATATTGAGGCTGTCAATATGCCTCTTCTCAATAAATCAGATAAAAGGTTATGTACAGAAGTGGCCTTCGTTGGTTTATCCACTTATTTCTTTTAACAATTATATATTTCATGGAGTTTCTCTTATTCATGGCAAACCTGAAATTTTTAGGGGAATGACCCTATCATAGTATGGAGGATCCATTTACTTTTGTTAAGTAGTATATCAGATAAAGTTTTAATTAACTTTATCCTGTTTCAAATCGAACTTTATACTAAAATGTAATAATATGAAACTGATTAAAAGGATAACCAAAGTAATTTGATGGACTAATTCAGAACGACTAAACACTAACTGAATTGGAAAGAACAAATCAACAAAAGTAAACCAGCCTTGCCTTTTAGTATACTACTTAACACAACAAAAGTAATTGGGTTGAAGAACACAACACATTAACTGGGACATAGAGATAACTTAAAACTACAAATAGAAGGATTCCCTAACAAATATCCTTACAGAAAAAAAGGTAGATCCTTGATTGAAGTACCTGGTTGGGATGACCTTACCTTTTATTCTCAGAATAAAGGCTTCCCTGCCTTAGTTGGTGCAACATCAACAAAATTTATTTAAATTAGAATCAATTTAGTGTTAATTGTTTATAAACAATTTACAGTTAATGAGTTTAATCTGCAAAACAAAAAAAAACTAACCCTTAAGTTTTATTACAGCAGCTGTTGATCTTCATTCTGTTACTCAACTACGACCCCTGTCACCAGCGCTTCTTAAACCTAGGTTAGTATCATATCATAACCTCTCGGGGTCACATACTGGACACACACTCACTTATTATTTTCTAATTTTCTCCGTCTATTTTTAAACATGTATCATAGAGTCCCTAAACATCTTACAATGATGGCACACTTCATTCAAGTTCCTGTATTCACTCATGTCCAAAAAAAATTGAAAACAAAAAAATAGTGACTATTACTACTTCAAGCATCCTATGTATCATTGTACTTGATTATCTAAATGACAGGATCTGAACTTAATTACCTAAGATTAACTGATTTGAATTGATCAGAGTATAAATCAATAATCTTGTATTAAATCAAAGTCTAATTAAGAAGTTTGCGGAATAACACTTAATTATTTTAATAAAAGCTTTCAGAATCAATAACAAATAAACACAAGGAATAATCAAAATTGCTTGTATTGCTGAATCAGAATGATTACAATCACCTCTAATCTGTTTGATTAGACGAAGAACACAAATTGTTCTTAGGGTTTTACAACCTTAGAGGCTTATGAAAACTTAAACAAAAAGCAATTACAAACTTGAATATGCAGAAACTTCTTATACAATAGAAAAACATATTCTATGTATTTATAATGCTTTCTGATTTGTTTCCTTGATGGACTCTGACTTCTCTGATAGTAGATATGCTGGAATCTTCGTGTAAATATCTTTTCCTGAATATCAGCACTTTCTGTTTATAAAACTGTTGAGCAGCTTGAATCTCTTAGCAGCTTGAGCAGGGCAGCTTGAGTGAAATTACTATAGCAGCATGAACTTTTACACTAGCAGCTCGAACTTCTTCAACTAACAGCATGAACTTTGTATTTACATAGAAATTCTACTAACAGTCTGAGAAGTCTAACTAACAGTTTGAACTACTTAGAATATTTCCCAACAATCTCCCCTAACTTAAATTCTTTACACAAGACTTTAAGTTCTATACAAATAAGGAAATAAAACAAGTAAACTGTTATATACAAACCAAGGCTTTCAAAACTTACAACTGTGCAAGTTTCTGATTGACAGCCTTCAAAAATTCTCTCTTCAAATCTTCTCTATCACAATATATCCTTACTGACCTCATTTGAAGTAGCATAGCCTTTGGAAGATCAGAAAATTCAAAATTGAAGAATATACAGGATCTATTTGCAAACCTGATTCTGTAAGTCTTTGATTTGACAAACAGATCAACTTGTACAATTTTCATCTACTTGGCATCTTCTATATCCTTCCTTATTGACTCTAGATCAAAAATGCTCTGCAAATCTTTAATGGCTTGTTTTACTTGTGGGAGAGAAGATCTGACTTGAGTTGCATTCCCAACGTGATACATCCTTGTAAGCTCATCTCTTGTCATCCCTTGAGTCATATGCATTATACTTTTATACTCTTCCTCAGGACCAGTTTCTCTTCTTACTACAAAATGATATCTTAAGTCAATGTTATCCATTGGCTTAGCATACCAGTAAGTAATAAGAGGTTTTGAGAAATCATGCTGGTCAAGGGATTTCTCTATCTCCATCACTTGTTGCAGCTGATGCTCAAACAACACCTTTTTAACCTGATCAAGCTTTGCTTGTGAGATTGACTCTGGTTGAGGAATAGGAGCAACAGCTTCAACAGAAGGAACAGGATCACTGGCAGCAGCTTGAACTGAATCTTTTGATCTTTGATCTTTGAATGCCCTGTTGGCATCTTCCTCTTCCTTTCACCTTGCTTGACCACAAACCCTCTTAGGTAATCTCCTAAGGTTTCATCATCTTGCATTGGGGCATGGGATTGCTGGTCTAAAGCGTGATCCTGTTCTTCTGCTATTTTTCTGGCAATCTCAGCATCAAAGGCAATCTGGGCTTCTCTGGTAGAAAATTTGTGCTTTGGAGACTCAATAAGAATACCCTTGCCCTTATCTTTTGTAGCAGAAGATGTAGCTTGGACTGAACTGATGGGAGCTTGAATTCCTTCTCTTATAACAACTCCAGTTGCTTTTGTAGAAGCAGCTTGAGTTTCTGGGCTAACAGCTTGCGAAGCTGTTGGGACTGTTAGCCTAGATTCTTGAACTGTTGGAGCTGCTTGGACTGTTGGAGCTGCTTGTACTGATTTAGGGATCTCCTGATTCTCCCCCTTTTTGGAAGCATTGGTTTGGTCAGGAGGACCTACAACCTTTGCCACTTGGGTTCGAATCAACTGCTCTAATTTAATGATCTTATTCCCACAGAGGGTAAACCCTTTGTGGAGATAATCCATTCTTTGATTTTGAGCCGCTTCTGCCTGCCTGAGTGCAATTATTTGTGCCCCCTGTGCAGCAATGATGGACTGATGATATTCCAACATTGCCACAACAGGTTGCAGCTTAGGATCCGTTAATAACATCAGTTGCAGACTAGCCTCAAGATCAGCAAGCGAATGTGGTGCTTGTGATCTATCACTGGCATGAATACCAGAAGTAGAAACCTCTGGGCCCCTCTGTTCTTGGTACTGGGGAATTCCAGATGGTGCTTGCACACCTTCTGTTGCCATGGGTGTGGTCTTAGTGATGTTGGCACTGTCCTGTGCCTCTTGTGCAGAAGCAACAGTAGTGTCAGCCACAGAACCCATATGGACAATCTCTGTTGAGATGGCCACCTCCTGATTGAGGTTGGGAGTGTCCTCAATGGGTGCCCTTTGGATATTCTGTGCAGAAGTGTCCTCCTGCACAGGGTTATTTGGTTCTTGTATGAGGGCTGAGGAGGAAGGAGCTCCTGGTCCTCTTTTCCTTTTGTACTGTTTGAGTGGGGATGTGGGCTGAGCAATAGGAACAGAAGGCATTTGTGTATCTTGAGGAGTGGGTTGGGGTCCTAGGGGTGAAGCAGTAATGTTTGGCTGAGCCTGCTCAGGACCCTCTCCTCTGTTTCTTGGAATGATGCCCAACATTGCAGAAGGCAATGAGACATCTACACTCAAAAAATAAGCACTTGGCTTTAGAAGCCTTTTGATAGAAGATAGTGAGTGCCTATGGGAAACATGTATCCTCTTATGTATATGAAAATTTGTGCAAGTTTTTGCAATTATTTCTGCTAAAAATCTAGGATACATCAAAAATTTCCTATTCTTTAGGGAATGATGCCTTAACATCCCCTGGAAAATCATATTTGAAAAATTGAACTGTTGGCCTGTTGAAAAGCACACCAAGGCAGTGGCAATGTTTGATGAAAATTCAGACCAACAAGTTCTTTTAGGGCTAATACACTGCTGAATGATGTGCACAAGATATTTCCATTTAGGTGAAAAGTGTGCTTTAAAGAAAGTAAAAGAATCAGCAGGACCCCTATAGTCAATATTGTAAAGACCAGAATGTAAAGCATTAAGGGATAGGTCAGTTATACCTGCGACATCTTGAAGATGCAGATGTTGTCTAATGGATTCCTCAGTCACTGTGATGGTATTTCCATCGATTTTGGATGTCAGAGAAGAGACTCCATTGATGGTTTTTAAAGAAGCATGGTTCAAGAACTGCTCAATATGTGAGACGTATATGGTGGGATTGATATTGAGGGCATGATAAATGAGAACTTCGAAGGAAGTCCATCATGTCATGGAATGATTGAACTCCTTTTGTGGTAAACCTCTTACCAGATTCTTTTTGACTAAAACATTCATGGATTTGAAGTTCATGTGACACATCCTTCTGTGCCAAAGAGCAGACTCATTGGATGATGCTTTGGATATCAAACAGCTTAAAGTACTTGATTTGGATAAAAGTTCTGTGTCCAAACAATATACATTGTCCTTTCTGGGTGTTCTTAGTAAAACAAGATTTTCAGGAATTTTAAAATCTTTTGAAAGGACAATGCACTCAAAATCTGTAAACAAAACAATATTTTGTTTGTCACAGATTTGAGACACACTCAATAAATTATACTTAAGCTGTTCAACATACAAAACATCATTGAAAGTCATGTTGCCTGCATTAACAGTACCTTTACCTGTAACCCTACCTCCTTTGGAATTGCCTCCAATGCAACAAATCCTCCTTCAAAGCTTTTGAAATTTGACAAGCACTCAGAATTGCCTATCATGTGCCTAGAGCATCCACTGTCCAAATGCCATTTTGTGTTATGAGGTGACCTGTGGTTGCCCTGCACAAATAAAAGCTTAGTTAGTAGTGGAGTAAACCCAAACCAAGTTGGTTTTGGGTTGTCCTTGTGCATTAACATAACTAAATACTGTTTTTGATTTTTTATACTTAGTAAGATCCACTGATGGCTTTTGTGGAGAGAACTTAGTTATCACATGAGGTATCCA
Organism: Centrapalus pauciflorus; assembly: GCA_020465985.1. Classification (NCBI taxonomy): domain Eukaryota; kingdom Viridiplantae; phylum Streptophyta; class Magnoliopsida; order Asterales; family Asteraceae; genus Centrapalus; species Centrapalus pauciflorus. The sequence goes on along the minus strand of JAANYP010009145.1, from coordinate 86,746 downwards.
GGTGTTTTGTCCATCCTTTTCAGTAACAGTCTCAGATGATCCATTACCAGTTCCAACTTTGAGCCTACCAGCCTAAATTGAGTCTGTAGTGCTAACAGCTTGAGAACTAGCACTAGCAGTCTCAACTTTAGATTTGGCAGTTTCAACATTTGTATCAACAGGTTCACCTGAGTTTTTACCTTTAACACACCATATTTGTTTAAAATTTAAATTTGGTTTAGCTAAAACTTGTTTTTGGTGTGTGGACTGTCTCTTATTAGCTTTTGAGAACCTGTGATCAATTGTTTTCTTTGGAATTGATGCAGTAGGAGGTTTGACCTTAGAATTTTTTGAATTTGGAGAGTTTGTCTTTTGATGACTCACAATCTGTTTTTCAACAGATGGTTTATAAAAACAATCTCTGGCCAAGTGATTCTTTCTGCCACAATGAAAACATTTTTTGACTGTTTGAATTGGAGAACCAGTTTTATTGGACAATTTCTGGTTCTTGTTCCTCTGATTTCCCCTTACCTGCTATTGTTTGGGAAACTTTTGGACACCATGCTTTTGGCATGTGCAGACTGGAACATTTTTACCCCTTTTATTATTCTTTGAAGAAGATGCAGTGTTACAGTTAGAAGGTACAGAAACCTGTGGAGCAGCATTGCACACACTCATCTTTTCCTTTCCTTTCTTATTGGGAGCTTGGATTTCTATAGGTGCACTCATTGTTTTGTGTTCCTTCTCAACTGCTGTGCACTCACAATCTCTATTTTGAATCTGATCTTCTTTAGATTCAGGACTGTTATCAAGGATAGGGTCTACAGTAGTCATAGACTCATCTAATGGTTCATTAACAAGTCTATCAGCAACCTCACTCATTGGATAAATGTATTTGTTGTTGTATGGGGGTGGAGTAGCTCTGTAGCCTATACCTTCTTTGGGATGAACCTGAGATTTAACCCTATCTTTAAATTGGACTTCCATGAGGTGTTCCAGCTTTTGATTTGCCAATTTGAAGTTACCTAGATCTATATTGACAGATTCTAGTTTCTTATTAGCCTCTAACACCTTTTGTTCAGTCTCTTCTACCTTTTCATTTAGGGATTCTATTTTCTTATTTAGCTCCTTTTTCTCCCACTCATGATATGTTCTATCATGTCCCATTTGAATCTCATTATCCTTATAATCATTGATCTGTTTTTCAAGATCTTCTATGGCCTGCATGTATTCATATGTCCTTTCTTCCATCTTAGCTAGAGTTTTACACATGCTCTCATTATGATCTCTGTACTTTTTAACCATATTTTTGCATGCTGGAGAGCAGAGTTTAGAATTTACCTCATATGGTAGTTCAGTGGAGGAGACATTTGATGTTTCTGCCATTAGAGCTTGATTTTGAAACTCTTCGTCTGTCTGATCACTCCAGTCAAACACATTGTCTTCTTGAGAGACAAGTGCTTGTGATGATGAAGCCTGATTAGTCTGCTGAGGCCTTGATGATTGTTGACTTTGAGATCTGCATTCTCTGGCAAAGTGGCCAAGCTTATGACATTTATAACACTCAACTTTTGACTTATCAAAAGCTGGTTTGCCTTCTGCTCTGGCTTGAAAGTTGGTCCTGCCAGTTCTTTTCAGAAACCTTTTGGCCCTCATGGTCAGCATTGCATGTTGCCACTTCAGATCCATCTCTTCAAGATCATCTGGATGAATCTGTTCTAGATCTTCAGCATTTAGAGCAAACGGTCCATCATTGGCAACAAAAGCCTCATAGTGAGCTTCAGTAGAGTTGCCATCACTACCTGAAAAGGAATCACTACAATTAGATTTTTCAGATGACAGAAGAGCAGTATTGTGATTATAAGAAAGAGATTTCTTTTTAGTGTCAATCTCAGTCTCAAACACTCTCAGACTGTTGTACAGATCATCCAGTTCTATTTCATCAAGAGTGTCTTTTGTTCTCCATTGAGCAGCATAGACTGTCCATTCTTCTCCAAGAGATCTAAGAAACTTTCTGTTGACCTCATCTTGATCTAGGCTGACTTTTGCACTTTCCAATTCACTTATCAGTTTTTTGAACCTGTCAAAGATTTGAGTAAGGTTTTCATTCTTGCCACCAGAAAAGTTTTCATACTGCTGTTTCAAAAGATCTTTTTGATTTCTTTTGGTACTGGCATTACTAGCAAATTTTTTCTGTAAAGCAATCCAAAGAGAATGTGCAGTATAAAACTTTTTGAACTGATGTTGATAAGCATTAGGAATGGCTATTTGCAGAAGTGTAAGAGCTTTTACTTCATTCATTCTAGCCTTTCTTTCAAGTTCAGTTTTTGGAGGAGTTTTGACGGGTTTTCCCTCATCATCAAGTTCTGGATCAACTACAGGAGGAAATTCAACAGCTTCCCATATAGCATAATAATTGAATTGAATATGATGTTGAATCCTGAGTTTCCACATCTCAAACTCAGTGGGCTTGAGCATAGGCACTTTGAGTCCTTGCCCAGATCCACTGCTGCTATTATCAAATTCCATTGCAAAAGATTAAAAATTTAAAAAAAGCTTTCAACTTTGAAAAACAAAGAACGACCTGTGGCTCTGATACCACTTGTCAGGATCTGAACTTAATTACCTAAGATTAACTGATTTGAATTGATCAGAGTATAAATCAATAATCTTGTATTAAATCAAAGTCTAATTAAGAAGTTTGCGGAATAACACTTAATTATTTTAATAAAAGCTTTCAGAATCAATAACAAATAAACACAAGGAATGATCAAAATTGCTTGTATTGTTGAATCAGAATGATTACAATCACCTCTAATCTGTTTGATTAGACGAAGAACACAAATTGTTCTTAGGGTTTTACAACCTTAGAGGCTTATGAAAACTTAAACAAAAAGCAATTACAAACTTGAATATGCAGAAACTTCTTATAAAATAGAAAAACCTATTCTATGTATTTATAATGCTTTCTGATTTGTTTCCTTGATGGACTCTGACTTCTCTGATAGTAGATATGCTGGAATCTTCGTGTAAATATCTTTTCCTGAATATCAGCACTTTCTGTTTATAAACCTGTTGAGCAGCTTGAATCTCTTAGCAGCTTGAGCAGGGCAGCTTGAGTGAAATTACTCTGGCAGCATGAACTTTTACACTAGCAGCTCGAACTTCTTCAACTAACAGCATGAACTTTGTATTTACATAGAAATTCTACTAACAGTCTGAGAAGTCTAACTAACAGTTTGAACTACTTAGAATATTTCCCAACACCAAACATTAATATCATTGTACTTGATTATCTGATTGTGATGATTCAAACCACATAATCACTTTCAAGATGCACATCCAGACACCCTTTAAAACAACTCAGATATTAAATCTATGAAGAAAAAACAAGCAACAATTACCTGACACTGCACATCAATGCCACTATTCTTGTACTCAACATAGAGACACCTTGAAAACTGGTCTATATACCTTTAGAGAAAAGAAAAGAAAACAACATTAGTTAGCACAAACAAAAGCTCATTAGAAACATAAATCTTGGTTGAAAACTTACGCTTTAGTCGCAGCATAAAGAGCATAAAGAGGATCAGATGGAATGACAATAGCATCACCAGAACCAATATTCACAATTGCACCTTTCTTTCTCTTCACCATTCCAGGTAACACAATTTGTGTAACTTTTGTAGTCCCCTCAACATTAACTTCAATCAAATTATTCAAAAGTTCATCATCAACTTCATGGAAAAACCTAGCGTAAGGATATGAAACCCCGACATTATTTATCAAAATGCCGACATCTAAACCTTCAATTGCTTCAGAAATCTTTTTGATTCCATCAGACAAATCACCAAATCACCAGATAGATCACAAACAATTTCTTTGATTTGGGTGTTCACAAATTTTAATTTAATCTCAGATGAAACAGCCTCTAATTTACTAGGGTTTCGACCCACCATTATCAAGTTAAGACCATTTTTAGCTAATTCGAAGGCAAAAGCTTTACCAATGCCATCTGTTGAGCCAGTGACAAGTGCCCAAGATCCGTAATTCTTGAGATTCTTGGGAGGTCTTAAGAAATTAACGTAAACCCAATTGAAAATTGAAGTTGACGTCTTTAAGAAAGATACCTAAGTAACTGTTAACATGTAATCAAAAAGGAATAGCACCTTAGCTATTGACAAAGAATGAACTCCACCTGAAATCTAGATAAGACATAACCTAATCAATAACCAAAAAAAGAGATAATCCCTTGAATAGCCAATCAGGGACAAAAACAAAACAAAAATCATCAAGGAGATGGTGTGTTGAGATTACAATATAAGAGTAATGATTCTAGTAATATAATTTTAAAACAATCAAATTTCATAGGTGCTTAGGTACTATTTTAAATTGGGTGATTCTTGTTGTCCAAAATTGAAAATATCAACAGCTTGTATTATATATGTAGCAATATGTGTGTGTGTGTGTTTGTGACAACAAACAAAAAAGAAAAGAATAACAGCAGTTAATATCTAATTGTACTTTTGTAGCATGTATGTGAGAGAAATTAGAGCGTGCACACACTCTGTTTTTTTTTTCAGTTTTATTAAATCAAACATTCCCATATATGACATATACATACATAAAAACTTGATTTTTTATGGCTGCTGATTTATTTATAGAACACAGACAACTATGGCTGGTGATTATAAATAAAAAGACACACACACACACATGTATATATGCAACACATGAACGCAATTATATATTACCTATGGCTGGTGCTATAATTATACTTGTGAGACACACACAACACTTGCTACTTGTCAAGTTGTTGCTGATGAAATATAAGCACATAGACATATATGTGTTCTACTACTGTTGCATTAATTGAAAGACAAACACATATGCTTACTGTTACTGCTTCTGTATGTCCATAAAACATAGTCTACACACATGACATCCAACCACACAGTACATACATACACTCTGCACACACATATATTCATAGAATCTCAAATATCTGTCTATAAAAGTCCAGAACAAAGAAATTGAAAATTTGCATACATAATTATGAGATGAATGAATACTTATGCTACTGAAAAAAAATAACATTATAATTATAAAAGCAAGGTCATTTCATGTTACCCATTCAGACCAAACTGTTATAAAAATTGCATAGAAAAAAAAGTTGGAATCCCAAATATTTTACCTTCAAGAAGAATATGCATATTTCAATACCTTAGAAGCCTTTGACATGCTCACTATACATGTAAATGATTATTTATGAATGCATACATTAATTCATCCATCTTGACACACATACAAGGACACACACACAGCCAAAGTCACACCTGCTGCTTCAACTATACCCATGACAAAAAAAATACAAGATTCAATATTTCCAATGTAGAAAGTTCAATAAACAAAACCCACAATCAAGATTTGATTAAACCTACGGATCTATCAAGATACATATCAAGATGATTACCAATCAAAACCCTAAGTTATACAAATAAAAAATGACAAAAATTATACAATATAAGAGTAATGATTATTGTAATATAATTTTAAAACTATCAAATTTCATAGGTGCTTAGGTACTGTTTTAAATTGGGTGATTCTTGTTGTCCAAAATTGAAAATATCAACAGCTTGTATTATGTATGTAGCAGTATGTGTGTGTGTGTGTGTGTGTGAGTGACAACAAACAGAAAAGAAAAGAACAACAACAGTTAATATATATATAAGTGTTAATTATGTCCCAAAGCATCTATCATAACTTTCATGTGAATATATAAAATAGTATTAAAATTAAAACTTTCAATTATAATAAAGAAACATGTAACCTAGATATGTATATTTAAACCACTAATGTTACTGACTTTTATATTAGAAAACCATTCCCAGAAACTTTATGTTTTCTGTTTAAAAATTATGTTTCTGTTTTTACTGACAACAGCCGCAAAAGCTAACCAGTAACTTAAAACACACTGTTTTGTATACACACATGCTTCCTGTTATTATTATCACATAATATATAAAATAGTATTAAAATCAAAGCTTTCAATTATAATAAAGAAACATGTAACCTAGATATGTATATTTAAACCAATAATGTTACTGACTTTTATATTAGAAAACCATTCCCAGAAACTTTCTGTTTTTGGGTTTTAAAATTATGTTTCTGTTTTCTATTTTTACTGACAACAGCCCAAAAGCTAACCAGTAACTTAAAACACACTGTTTTGTATACACACGTGCTTCCAGTTATTTTTATCATCTAATTATATGATTATGTTAGCTAATTAAGGACGTTTCGGATCAACAATCAACCTACTTAATATATATCTTATAATTTCTGTTTTATGAACAAAGACATCATTATTAGCTTTCTGTTTGAAGCTCTAATCCTATTGCAGTTAATTAAAACAATATTAAAACGTTACAGTTGCTTCTTTATGATGTTTCAGTTTTTGAAATCAATTTAAAACTTTCAAATTTCCAAATAAACTAATTTGGACCATAACACACACACTTGTTTTGGTGTTGCTGGTTTATGTTTTCGTAACACACACCTGTTCGTATACATATATTCTGTTATGACTATTGATGTTGTTTCTGCCACTTACTAAACACACAACACACTCGTATATGTGCTTCTTAATTCTGCTGCTTCAAATTAAAACACACTCATCATACAGACACAATATTCACTGTTTTATGGCTGATGTTTAAGAAACACACATATGTTTTGCTATTGCTATTAAATATTCTTTCGTTCATAAAGAAACAGAAATAGAAGATTTAGAAATAAAAAAAACACATATTTAGAAATAAAGAAACACAAAGACTTAGAAATAAAGAAATAAAGTCTTTAAATAATCAAACACAAACGAAACTCAAATTGCATACAAAAAATCACTTTTATAAACATCAAAATCAAATAAAAATCAGATCTATTCAAATAAAAATCAGATACATTCACGTTCTCAAAATATGGTTTCCCTTTTCTTCAAATTTCGTTAAAAATCAAATCTATTCAAATAAAATACAGATCTATCCAAATAAAAATAAGATATATTCATGTTTTCGAATTATGGAGTTTGAAAGGAGTTACACAAATTCAAGATAGATGTATACAAACAACAACCATCTGATCAAAACAAATAAACCTCCATGTTTGGTTCCCCGTTGTTCTGATGGAGTTAAACCCTATTTAGAACCAATAAATCAAAACGAAACACAAACCAAACTCAAATCGAATACACATATCACATTTATAAACATCAAAATCAAACCAAAGTCAGATCTAATCAAATAAAAATCACATCTTTTCACATTTTCGAAACCTGCAAACTCCACATCTCAAGCCAAACAGTGAGCATCTAGGGGTTGTTTTAACGAAATTTGAAGAAAAGGGAAACCATCTTTCGAGATCCCCATCTAATGCAAAACATTAAGCATCTAAGGATACAGTTTATTCATGAAATAAAATAGAAACCTGAAAAGCAAACCTCAAATGGAACTCTAGATTTGAAGAACAAGTGTGGTTCCAGATCCAGATTGTTTTGGTTCTAGATCTGACCTTAAGCCTTCGATCGATCAAACCCCAAGAAATCCATGAATTAAAATACTCCAAGACCTACATAAATCAAGAACACATACAACAATAAATCTTCCCAAAAACTGATTATATTCATAGTATACGAGATGGGTATGATGTATAGCTCGAAATTAAACTAAAATACACAAAAATAAGATGATAAAATATGGAGTTAGAAAGTAGAAGTACCTGATATTCTCGAACCCAAGAGGGTCGATACCTACGCGCTAACAAAAACCACCTCGACCAGAAGTAGAGAGCAGAGGAGAGAAGAGAGTTTGGCAGTGGGCAGCGAGAGGAGAGGAGAGGAGAGCGGTTGGCGGCGGGCAGCGAGAGGAGAGGTGAGGAGAGCGGTCGGTGGAGAGAGGAGACGACCAAGCGACCGCCGACCAGCAACGGTAGAGAGAGGAGACGACCAGACGAAGGCAAAGGCGGCGACGCTGAGTGGAGGGTGGAGGCGCTAGGCGGGCAGCGGCTAGGGTTTGAGTCTTTGAGATGAAACGGTGGATGTGGTCCTATGAAATTGCTTGCGAATGTGGAGGATGGAGTCATGGATGGACTAAGTTATTTGTATATTTGTGAAATAAATAATGTTATTTATTATTAGTTATTATTATTACTTAAAATCCTGCATTTATTATTTCAAAATTACAATTATTTTAATTATATACAAAGATTTGTATTAAATATTATATAATAATTTTTATCATATATTTGACGATACAAAAATCATGCAGCTGGAATAATTTTTTTAAAAATTCAATAGTCACAATCTTTTGAATTAATTAACATTGATAATTATGTTTTTTAAAAAGTTTATTTTTGAAATTAAAAGTTTCGAATCAATTAATTTCATTAATACACTTTTAATGTTAATTTTAAAACAAGGTTTTCTTTGACAACGTAATTTGTGTGTGGGACTATTGCATCACATTGATGTAATGTTTTCTTTTATATTTTAATATATTTTGTTAAATATGACTGATTAATAAGATGACATGATAGCTATAATTTTATGTTTAATAAAATAGGATGCATATATCAACCCTTTTAATAATAATATGTTCAATGTGTTATGTCTGGTAAAAATTGTGTCATGATTTTATAACTTGACATGTGTATTTTACTAATATTTTATTTCAACTTATACAAAAGGTTTTAAGTTCAATTTTTGGCGTGTGTATTTTACTTTATTTTTAATATTGTAAATTAAATGTCTTTGTAGAACATGGATCGATATTTTCATGCGGAATGTTTTTCATCGATTCAATGCCCTCATTTATGGTGGAAACTCACGGCGGTTCATGTGGAATTCATATTGAAGGATGAAACCACAAAAAGACTAATACTTATTTTACTCGATCGTAATGTAAGTTTCACATATTAAAATTACTTTCTTATTTATAAACAACGCATTTGTTTTGACAAACTGTTCTTTTGTTTTTTTTAAGAGGGTGAAAATGGCAGCAATTGTCCCGGAAATTTTAATTCCTTTTTATGAACAACAAGATTTTGTGGGTGGAATCTTTTCGTTAGATCATTTCCAAATCGAATTTAACTATTACGAATACCCTAGGCATGAAGGTTTTAGTTTTCTTCGTAATGAATGGGAGATTCGAATTAGCAAAAATATAAAGCTAACAAGATTGACCGACGATATTACGAATGACTTTGTTTTATATCCATGGACATCTTCAATAAGAGCACTTGCAGAGGACATAACCACTCGATTTATGTTGATAGGTACATTTAAGTTTTTCATTAAAGCTCTTATTTTATTTCATTTGAAAAAAAATCTAAGTTTCACTTAAATTTTTAATACTGTTACTTCGTTTTTAGACATTGTTGGAAAAATCATCACGGGCAAACGGGTTTACGAGAGACAATTTGGATACTATAGTTATTTTGAAGTATTTTTACAAGACGGAACGTAAGTATTTTTATGCATGAGAATTATTATTACATATCTTGTATGTAGAATATATTTGTTGTTAATTTTTTTAAATTAATTTTAGGGGCCACATAATAAAGGCGAGGTTCTTTGACACGCCTGAAACACGCCAAGTAAGGTTTTTCCGAGCAATAGTACAAAAATCCATCATATACGCATCTCGGGTTAAACTTTATCATTTGAATACAAGTACGTTATTTTTTTATACTCTATAATCTCTTTAGATTGTTTATTTATCATTTGAATACAAGTATATAATGCTATATAAGTTTTATAATAAGTTATGTTATATTTGTTTTCAGTGAATATTTTGATTTCCACGGAGTTTACCAATATCAAGTTTGAACCAGTGATTCCGGAAGCACGCCAAATTAAACTTCTGTTGGGATGAAAAATTTGTATTGACTATTAAACATTAATTAGTACTATTATGTTTTTTGGAATGTGTTGTAGTAACTTTTAATGATGATCGTTTTATGACTTCTTTCTTTTTATTTATTATGTATTGTTGGCATTTGATAACATATGATTTCTATTTATTTTCTATGTATGTGTTGTTTATATATATATATATATATATATATATATATATATATATATATATATATATATATATATATATATAGACACACACACACTCTAATCGCTATCATGTAACACTTTAATCTCTATAATATATATGCAGAAATGGCTAATAAAGCCAATGAACACTTAATATATATATACAAAAACCGGCTTAAATAATAAGCCAAATCAGAAACATATCATATTAAAGTTTGTTCATGTTGTTCATACGAACATTGAAGAAAATAAACCAAATCAAAAACATTTCTAAAATCTAAAATTTGTATATGATCATTTGCACAGGGAGGCTTCATCTACTCATATCTAATCATATATTAGCAACAGAAACAAATCAGATCCATGTATTAATATGTATATTTGTATTTATAAAAACTGTTATATATTTGTAAGTTTAACATTAAAATAAAAGCCAATAATCTAAAGAATGAATCATTAAGAAAGTTCTCAATAAAGTAACAAACAGGTGAATATTTCTTTTATATATAATATAAATTATATATTATATATAATAAGTTATATATGTGTTTTTAGTGAATATTTTGATTTCCACGGAGTTACTGATATCAAGTTAAAAAGATATATACTCATTTTTTTACAATGTGTAATACAGTGTGTATTGATGTCCGGAGGCAATGATACCATGGGTAAAGTCGCTCAAGTAAATGTAAATATACAAAAAGGTATGTAGTTTAATTGTATCCCAAGTTGATATAGAGAAAGGTATGTGAAATACGTAAAAATGAGTATCATATTTTTTACTGTATTTATCGTAATCATAAAACGAGTTATCAGTTACCTAATATTATTTCAGAAAGCAAAAAGAATGCACCCGACAATATTATGCACGACAAAAAGAGAAGATCAAGGAAAGAAAAAAAATCTAATGGTGAAGGAAGTAGTAAATCTACGCCACCGATGACAAATATAACGATAGCAGAGTCAGCTGAAATGGATACGGAGACACCACAAAGGGTACCATTAGGAATATTACGACATCAAGATATAAATATTTCTCCATATTTTGCAGAGAATAGTGAAACTAGGGCAATGATTTTCGATGTGGAGAAAACACCACATTCACTTGATGCGATAACTGGAAACAAAGAAAATGTTACATCGTATCAGGCACGAGTTTTTTCAAAAACGAGATAGACATTATCACCGAACATCAGATGAAAGTACCAGAAAGGACATTGGATCGTTGAACAACTCAAGCAGAGAAGGAACAAGCCAGATGTGTTCAGCGTTGACACATGAAAATCTCAATGGTAAAAATCACACAGTTTATATAGTTTTTTGTTATATGAAATTTCATTTACTATTATGATCTTGATAATTGTTTCCGATCTAATATAGTTAACCGAAGTCAATGTGGTAACCTACTACCTCTCTTTAATGAAGTAGAAGTTCAAGTTTCAATAGGTTGGTTTATAATTTAATTATCAACATTATGATCGATAAAAGTTTCCCATTAGTTTTATGTAAAGATAATTTATTTATTTATAATCACACTTTTACATTCAATGGAATGGATTTAGGATGTTCAACTGAGGTCAATGATAACCCAATGATACGAGATGAGATCCACAATGAGGATCCATGTGATTTTGTTTACGATGGTATCCCTAAAGAGTATCGTGTCTTGAAGGTGCAGAATTCGTGTGTTCATTGTGGAGCAAAACGCGTACAGTTTGAATTCCCTACCTTTTATTGAATGAGTGGAAACACAGTGTTGGCACACTCAACTATTCCTCAAGAGTTATACTATCTATTTACCTCCCAATCTGAATTAGGTGAAATATTCAGAAACAATATACGTGCGTAAAACACGAACTTTTCCTTCACGTCAATGGGTGTAACTTTAGATGATTCAACAGCTAATATGACATCTGGAGTATATACTTTTCGCACGCATGGAGGAATATATCATAAAATAGATCATTTAGTTCCGGGGGATGGAAAACCTAGATACTTACAATTATATTTTTGTCACTCCGAATCTGATCATTCACATAGACTACAAATGTCAAATCTTGATAGACACATCATTCAAATATTGACCCGTGTTCTTTCTACAACCGACCGACTACATCTGAGGTTTGAATATAAGAACTTCAGTTTTATTTGTTCATTTCAAAATGTACCGTACACCATGTTAAGCCCTGTATTTGTATATGTTGCTGGTATTTTGATCGAAGGCAATGACAATATCACTGCATACAAGAGAAGTATTGTTTTGTATGGAAGGACTGGTCATAGTCAAATAATTCAGCCTTACATTAGTTGTTACGATCCATTGTCGTATCCGATGTTCTTCCCTAATGGCGAATCAGGATGGCATTCAAATATACCAAGACATGGAGTATCTATTGATGATATCGTCGATGACGGTAAACACATCGATGAAGATTTAGAAGGTATGATCGTTATCATGAGTTATAAAATTGAATAAAGTTATCACATGTTATGACATATGTACACATAGAAAATTTTTTAATTTTTTAATTAACAAATTATGTAGAGACTAACGTAAGAAAAGGTAGGAATACTGTTACTATGAGAGAATACTATTGTTACAAGTTTCAGATACGCTCAAATGAGAACGTGCTTTTGTTTGGGGGAAGATTGTTACAACAGTTTGTTGTAGATACATATATGAAGATTGAGACTTCGAGGTTGCTTTTTTGTAAACTAAATCAGACAAAAATTAGAGCAGAACTCTACCAAGGTGTTGTGGATTGCATGAATGCTGGTGAGGTTCAACTAAGTAGAGTTGGACAACGAGTTGTGTTGCCTGCCAGCTTCATTGGAGGTCCACGTGACATGCGGCGTAGATTTTTAGATGCGATGACTTTGGTTCAAGATGATGGGAAGCCTGATATTTTCCTTACAATGACATGTAAACCCAAAGTGGCCAGAGATTGACGATGAGCTCTTTCCTGGCCAGTCTGCACAAGATCGAACAGATCTTGTTACGAGAGTTTTTCGTGCCAAATTAGAAGATTTCAAGGAACAACTCTTCAAAAAACACATCATTGGCGTAGTCAAGGCATACGTTTATGTGGTTGAGTTTCAAAAGCGTGGTCTACCGCATGCACACTTTCTCTTGATAAAGAGATCAGATCACAAGATGTCTAATCCGGACCATTACGATAAGATGGTTTATGCAGAAATTTCGAACCCGGTAAAGTATCCAGAATTGCACAAGTTAGTCGCCAAGCACATGATGCATGGTCCCTGCGGTTGTTTACGACCATCCAGCCCGTGTATGCAGAACGAGAAAAGAAGATGTCGCTTTGATTACCCCATGCAATTTAATGAGATCACAGCACAAGGAGATGATTCATATCTGTTATATCGAATGAGAAATAATGGAATGAAGGTGAATGTACGTGGTAGTACTTTAGACAATAGATGGGTGGTCCCGTATAATCCAAAGCTTTTGATGATGTTCAATTGTCATATCAATGTTGAGGCTTGTTCGAGTATAAAATCTGTGAAATATGTTTTTAAATATGTCTACAATGGTCATGACAAGCAGTCGATCCATATTGATCCAGACGGAGAAGAAGGAGTTATCAACGAGATACAAATGTTTCAAGATGCACGTTATGTCTCCCCGCTGAAGCAATGTGGCGGATTTTTAGTTTTCCGCTTTCTCAAATTCTCCCTTACGTGATGGCATTACAAATTCACCTCCCGAATAAGTAGATGATAAGATTCAGAGATAATGATACAATGATATATATTGTTGATAGAGAGAAAGATAAACGTTCAATGTTGACTGCCTTTTTCGAGAGAAACAAAATCGATGAAACTGCAAGACAATATATGTATAAAGATTTTCCAAGACACTTCACTTGGAATGCAAGCTCACGTCGTTGGAATCCTCGAAAACATGGAGTAATGAAAGGGAGATTGGTTTCAGCTAATCCTGCTGAAGGAGAGCGATACTACCTACAATTACTTTTAGCGCATGTTCATGGACCTACAAGCTATGATGATCTGTACACGGTTAATGGTATATTACTCCCAACATTTCGTAAAGCTGCACTTGAAAGACGGTTAATAGAGAATGACAACAATTTATCACAATGTCTTGCAGAAGCATCATTATTTCAGCTTCCCAATGCTTTGAGGAGGCTGTTCGCAACTATACTGATTTTTTGTGAGCCTGGAGACGTTCGAAAGCTATGGGATGACCATTATGACTCCCTTTCTGAAGAATACAAACGACAATGTGAAAATATTGTGCGTGTTGGAGATATGGTCCTTTCAGACATTTCTGTATTTCTATTGTCTATGGGTAAGAATCTTGGTGACTTTGATCTTCGTAACGTAAACACAATCGTTAATTTACAATCTGGAGGGTTTCGTGAAGTGCAAGAGGAATATTCTATATTTGTTGAAGAAGAACACTTACGTGCTCGTGACTCCCTTAATGTCGATCAAAAGGCCGCGTATGATGCGATATTGGAAAATGTGGATGATGACCGTCCAGGCGTGTTCTTCATAGATGGTCCTGGGGGAACCGGAAAAACAGTTTTGTACAAAGCATTACTTGCTGATGTTCGATCCCGTGGTCTTATTGCCCTTGCGACCGCTTCATCGGGCGTTGCAGCTAATAACATGCTAGGAGGTAGAACGACTCACTCACGATTTAAGCTTCCTCTTAATCTTGCTAACAACTCAGTGTGTAACATCAAGAAACAAAGTGGGGCTGCGCAATTGCTACGGGATGCCAAAATTATCATATGGGATGAAGCATCAATGGCAAAAAGACAAGCAGTGGAAGCGCTTGATAGAACATTACAAGACATCATAGGGGTCGCACTCCCATTTGGGGGAAAGATTATGATTTTAGGAGGTGATTTTAGACAAGTGTTGCCGGTAGTGAGACGTGCCACTCGGGCCCAAATTGTTGACTCAAGCCTACGAATGTCTCTTCTTTGGGCCATGATTAAAAAGATATGACTAAGCATAAATGTGAGAGCACTGGCTGATCCGTGGTTTCCTGATTTTCTGCTACGAGTCGGTGATGGAGATGAGGATGTGATAGATGATAGTTTTATCCGCATACCCGATGACATGATCATTCCATACACTGATAAAGCTAAGTTGATGGATGATTTGATTGATGCAGTTTTTCCGTCTCTGCAAGTCAATGGAAGGTCTTCGGATTATATCATATCTAGGGCGATATTATCGACAAAAAACAACAGTGTTGACGAGATCAATGATTTGCTGATCGACAGATTTTGTGGAGATGAGAAAAACTACTACAGTTTTGATGAAGCAGAAGACGACAAGAATAATCTCTACCCGATAGAATTCTTTAACTCTCTAAATGTTAGTGGTTTGCCTCCTCATTATCTTCGTCTCAAGATTGGATGTCCAGTAATACTCTTACGGAATATCGACCTATCAAATGGATTATGTAACGACACGAGATTAATATGCAAAGGTTTCAGCAAAATGTTATCGATGCAGAACTAGTTATTGGTCAACATGCATGCAAAAGAGTATTCTTGCCGAGAATTCCTTTAGGTCCATCCGAAGAAGATATGTTCCCGTTCAAATTGAGAAGAAAGCAATTTCCTATTCGACTTAGCTTTGCAATGACAATCAATAAAGCTCAGGGACAGACAATTCCGAATGTTGGCATTTATTTGCCTGAGTCGGTATTCTCCCATGGACAACTTTACGTGGCACTTTCTAGAGGTACATCACGTGGTACATCAAATGTATTGGTGACTCCTGTCAAGAAATTCAATCGAGATGGAGTCTACACATCAAATGTGGTGTATCAAGAAGTCTTGCGTGATTATTAAGGTACAATCATATAGTTCGCATTACCCATATGTTTAATACTTTATTTTTTATAACTATCAACATTTTATTATTTGCAGGATGTACTTACAAACGGATCGTTCAAGTGAAGCATTATCATATTTGGATATTTTGGATGCATAAAATGGAAAATGCTTGTACTTTTTTTTATCACAAATATATTTGATTAGATTTTTGTCTGTAACCATATGGTTTTTGTGATATTTGACTGACATTGAAACTTAAGGTATTTCTCTTTTACGTTATTTAAAGATATTATTCATCATCGCCATCTATTAAACGAACAAGTAATCGAAAAAATATTTGTCGCCGCCGCCGTTTTGTGCGGGTACCATACTAGTATATATATATATATATATATATACACACACACACACACACACACACACACACACACATTTTATTTCATGAAAATAAGTAATTCTTTAACCAAAAAAATATGTCTAATTTAAGAAATATTACATAATTTCTTTTTTACAATTAAAATTTGATTTGCGACCCATGTATAATTAGTTGTGTTAATGGTTTAAATTTCATTTTAACTTTACATCTTTTATATTTAAAAAAATTGAATCATTTAAATTTTTGTTTTTTTCGTTTAATTTCATTACCGTTTCATGACTCTTGGTTATTTATAATTAATTGTTATTCCATCCATAATATTACATAATTTTATTTTTTACATTTAAAATATTTGAGTCTCGTGTATGAATAGTTGTGTTAATGTTTTAAATTTCATTTGTAACTTATCTTTTTTTTATATTTAAAAATTGTGTCTCATTTGAATTTTTGTTTTTTTTTTTTGTTTAATGTCATTAGCGTTTCATGACCATTGATTATCTATAAATAATTTTTATTGTATTATTCATCCGTAGGTTACAAAGAAAATGAATAGTCATAAAAAGTTTCCAATAGTATGGGTTACAAATAATCCATGTGTCAACATAAAACATAACTTTTTAGATTGTTTTTTACATAAAATAATTATTAGTTTATAAGTTGAATCCATGGGATAAATTTTTATACAATTAAGTTATTTTATAAATAATTGTAATCATAAACTTTTTTTCCATGTTTTAGTATATGAATTCATCTAATATTCTTAATTTGATGATATTAAATTTAATATCAATCATCTTGATCCAATATACAATACCAAAATAAAAAACATATGTATATATGTTAACAAATACTTAAAAAATTAATTACACACAATCTAAATATTTAAATATTGTTTATTTAACAGATATATTTTGTTTATTTCATGGAAATAAACAATTCTTTATCCAAAAAAATATGTGTATTTTAAGAAATAATACATAATTTCTTTTTTAAACTTAAAATTTGATTTGAGTCCCGTGTATAATTAGTTGTGTTGATGTTTTAAATTTCATGTTAATTTTCCTTCTTTTATATTTAAAAATTGTTTCATTTAAATTTTTGTTTAATTTCATCACCGTTTCATGACTCTTGGTTATCTATAGTTAATTGTTATTCCATCCTTAGGTTACAAAGAAAATAAATGATTATTCAAGATTATAAATAGTAGGGGTTGCAATTAATCTATTTCTCAACTTAAAATATTTTATATTTCTTATTCTAGATTTTCACCGATTAGTTTTCTTTTTGATTTATTCTTCTCTTATTTTTCAAATATCAAGTTCGTTATTCATCTCTAACACACGTATGTTTATTATATATATTGTGAAATCGATTATCACAATTTTTATTTCGTGTTATTTTATATTTGATAGTGATAATGATGTACCATCCACGCAAATACGTTCTTGACAAATAGTCTTTCAAAAAAAATTTGTGACTTCTTTAATCCATACATTGATAATTCTTTTTATATTTAGATATATTTATTTAAATTATTTTGACTTATATATATTTATAAGTAAATTATTTATGTTGATGTAAGTGATTGATGTGCTCTATATTGACATGTCAAATATCATTAAGATTCGTCGCTAAAAACATAAATGTCAAGGTTTTATTCACCACATTATAGGTCATTGTCATCCATAGTTAAACACCATACGGGCTTAAAGCGAGTTTAACACTTATTACCCACTTGTTTTGTTAAATTTAAAACCATTGCATATTTAGGATCCAATTCAACTAAGAGTTATTAATTTTTTGTTTTATAAAAGTAAACACTTAATAAATGAGTCTATTATATATAAGTTGATCAATTCCATAAAATAAATAAGACTATTTTTTATTTGATTTAATTTTGATTAAAAAATAAATAAATAACATTAGTAAGCATTTTGTTAATTTTTGAGAAATATCTAAAAATAGTTGGTCCATTTGATTTTAATTATATATTTACAAAAATTATCATATTTATACCACATATATTTATATAACTATATTATAAACGATGTATATAATTACAATTTATAAAACCTAGGATACAACATATTAATGCAATATTCTTAAATTTGAAAAAACGAAGCTTGATGTACAAGTCATAACAACATATAAATATCATTATAATAATTATTTTATTAGTCATTTTATTTAAATATCATTAATCATTTCATAAAATAGTTAGCTAATTATAAATTTATAAATAATTCATTTATTCATTCTATTATATAAATAAAATGCTTAGAAACAATAACATTATTATTAATATTAATATTATTATTATTATTATTATTCACAAATTTAATTTCTCACTAATTTTATAATTATATAGATTAATTTAAGAGGGTCAATCAATAAAATAATGTCTCTTCAATTGCTTCAATTAAATTTTATTCATATCTTATGTGTCTCTTGAATTGTTTCTCATCTACACAATCAATTTATTATGTTATTATAAATAATATAGTAGCTTCATTCATAAAACATATCATGTTTAAATTCTTACATTTGTAGTAGTTTTTTTTTATAAATGCATGATGAAGAAATATGAGAGTAAAACAAGCATCACCATGGCGGTCTTTGATATTGTCCAACGTATTCCCACAAAGAATTTTTCCAACATTTTTTTTTTGCTTAGGGGGTACATAATTGAAAAATAAAATAAGAATAAATTAAGAAAAAAACTAACCGGTGAAATTTTAGGAGAAGAAATGAGAATGTTTTAGGTTGACAAATGGATTATTTGTAACCATACTATTTGAAACTTTTGATGATCATTCATCTTCTTTGTAACCTATGGATGATTAATGAATAACAATTAATTATAGATAACCAAGGGTTATGAATCGGTAATGACATTAAACAAAGAAAAAACAAAATTTTAAATGAGACACAAATTTTAAATATAAAAGAAGATAAAATTAAATTTAAAACATTAACACAACTATTCACATGGGACTCAAATTAGATATTAAATATAAAAAAGAAATTATGTGATATTTTTTAACATATAAACATTTTTTTGTTAACATAAGGGCTTATTTTCATGAAATAAACAAAATATATAAAATTAAAAACAATTAATTATTTAGATTAAGCTCGATGTTTATATTGTTTATGAAATACACTAATTTATATAAAAAAAAATTTTTAAAATTTTTTAAATTACCTACATTTATTATGATAAATATAATATTATTATTTGGAAAATGATTTAACTTAAACAATATATCTAGATGTTTATAATATTTATGAAACGAATTAATTTATAAAAAAATAAAATTAATAATCAAGATTTAATAAATTTAGAGTTTTATGTTATCTATTAAATGAATTAAATTACCCACAAAAAAAATTGATTACTGTTTCATGACTTGATAATTCAATATTAACAAGCAATTCATATATCAATGAGGCACAATTAGATCATAACACAATATACTAAACAATTATATTGAGATGAGAAGAATATTACATGAATGAGCCTTTTCATCTATTCTTGATTTCTTGCATAGAATTCACTCACACCTTTTCTTATTCGTATCAGCTATTTCTATTTAGTATCTCAACTGTACATACAAACAGTATAACTACTAGTATCTATATACAATAACAAGTATATACAATATTTACAAAACTACCCCTGAACTTTTACAATAAATTTTTTTTCAACTCTATTAATATATATTCCCAACAATCTCCCCCTTAGGGATGAAAACAAATTTTCAATTAAAGTTCAAATCAAAACTTCTAATCAGGAACTTTAATCCTTTTCTCTTTTCTACTCTTTGATCTCTTAACTTATTTGTCTCTATCTGATATTCATATCTCTTTTTTTCTGATCTTTTCTTTTCTTTTGAGCAAACTCTCCCCCTTGAATCATGAATAGCTTTTGATTCTCTCCCTTGATCAATCATAGACAACTTATCAACTTTCATCTTTAAATCTTCTGCAGTTGTCACAATTGTCTTGAACTGTTGTTGCAATTGTCTTCAAACTACTCAGCTGTTGTCTTTGAAATTAGCTTTTCTCCCCCCTCATGATGATCATCATGCAAAATCTTCAGAGACATAGATGAAGTGAATTTATAGTAGTAGAAATACAATAACAATTACAACTCAGAAATATCACAAATTTTCTCTCTCCCCCTATTCTGAACAAGTATATCACTCCCCCTCAAATGAATACTCTATCCTCACACAAACAAATTGTAGGTCCCAAAAGGCTTCCCAAGTGTATAGCTCTAAGCTGTAGAAGGGGGGTGAATACAGCTATTTAAAAACTTAACAATCTTTTCTCAATGTTTGTATATATTATTAACAAGTGTTAAATACAAACAAGCTTGAATGCGGAAAGGTTCAAGCTGAGATGACAGATACAACAGTTGGTTAACTAATCTAAGACTCACTCAGACTAGATACAATGAATACACTCACTTAGAATCACTCACTGATTTTTACAAGACTCAGATAGACAGCTTAAGAAAAAACAGCTTAGACACACTCTACTGTTTTGTTTTAGCAGACTTGCATGCATGGAATAACACACTTCAATGCACGTTCTAATTTCACACTCTTGGATATCTCACAATCCTTAGAAGCTTCCTTTTCTACTCAAAAGGAGAATCTCAGTGAAGCTTCTTCATTGGACAGATGAGATAGTGGAAAGTCTTTCCAAAAAGACAAGACACCTTTCTGCACGTTCTGATAAAGCATATTTGTCTTCACATGGCAGAATCTTTGTCTTTTCCTTTTTGTCACTGTTGCATAAGGCTTTAACCAAAAGTGGAATGTCAACTTTTCATCTTTCTTCTTTTGCTGATGCCATTTTGAAATAAGAAAAGGTCTGTCACCCTTTTCAGATATCCGTTTGTCTTCATGTAACAGAACATCGTGGGCAGGCTGTGCAGTTCTGTTTTCCACTTTGTCTTCGACTTGTAAACTGATCTTGTAGTCAAAAACAATACATGAGGAATTGGAAACATATTTCATAAAGTGTTTAGCCTGTTCACAGAGAACATGTTTTGTTCACAAAGAACAGAACACTTGTAAATTGTCCAAGCTGCTTAATAGAATAGTGCAGCGTAGACAGTTTATGTCCAGCCTGTTCAGCAGACAGAACAGCTTGGACAAACTGCCTTTGTTGCAACGAATGCAACATGGTAAACAGCTTTGGGATGATATTGCAAATCACTTTTCAGGTTTCAATAAGGCATAAACAAGCCTTAAATTATACCTTCAAGTGCATTAACAGGTTTGATTAAGAAATCTCCCCCTTAGATGTAGAGCAGGTTTAACTGAGGCCTTTTTGTGCCTAACAATCTCCCCCTACTTGCAATAATCAGTCTGAGCTGATTTAGTCAATAATCACTATACATTTTACAATACATTTTGCTGAAATGAAATTACAACACTTAAGTAAAGTAAAAGATCAGTTTATATATACTGATTTTGATTACATAAACAACACATGTTTTTTACAGAAGTACAACTAATGTACTAACGTATATTACAACTAATGTAAATAAGAAAAGTTACAACAGATGTAACTGTTAGGCACAAAAAGGCCTCAGTCAAACCTGCTGTACATTTGAGGGGGAGATTTTTAATCAAACCTGTTGATGCACTTGAATGTTGAATTTAAGGCCTGTTATATGCCTTATTGAAACCTGAAAGTGATTTGCAATATCAGCCTAAAGCTATTTACCATGTTGCATTCGTTGCAACAAAGGCAGTTTGTCCATACGCTGCTCTATTCTGTTGAGCAGCTTGGACAGTTTACAAGTGTTCTGTTCTTTGTGAACAGAACCTATTCTTTGTGAACAGGTTAAACACTTCATTGGAATATGTTTCCAAGTCCTCATGTATTGTTTTTGACTACAAGATCAGCTTACAAGTCGAAGACAAAGTGGAAAACAGAACTGCACAGCCTGCCCACGCTGTTCTTCTACATGAAGACAAACGAATATTTGAAAAAGGGTGACAGACCTTTTATTATATCAAAATGGCATTAGCAAAAGATGAAAGATGCAAAGTTGACATTACTCTTTTGGTTAAGGCCTTATGCAACAGTGACAAAAAGGAAAAGACAAAGATTCTGCCATGTGAAGAGAAAGATACTTTATCAGAACATGCAGAAAGGTGTTTTGTCCTTTTGGAACGACTCCCCACTATCTCATCTGTCCAATGAGGAAGCTTTACTGAGATTCTCCTTTTGAGTATAAAAGGAAGCTTCTAAGGATTATGAGATATCAAGAGTGTGAAATCAGAACGTGCATTGAAGTATCTTATTCCATTCATGCAAGTCTGCTTATATAAAACAGTAGAGTGTGTCTAAGCTGTTCTTGTATAAGCTGTCCATCTGAGTCTTGTACAAACAGTGAGTGCATCTAAGTGAGTGTAGTCATTGTGTCTAGTCTGAGTGAGTCTTAGATTAGTTGAACAACTGTTGTATCTGACATATCAGCTTGAACCTTTTCGCATTCAAGCTTGTTTGTAATTAACACTTGTTAATAATATATACAAACATTGAGAAAAGATTGTTAAGTTTTTAAATAGCTGTATTCACCCCCCTCTACAGCTTAGAATTATACACTTTGGAAACCTTTGGGGACCTACAACTTGTATCAGAGCTAGGTTAGAGTGTGTGTTAACTCTAGATCTCTCATTCTCCCTACGTTTCCATGGACAACAGTGCTGCAAGTTCCTCTTACTATGATAATGGGTCAATGGCCAAACCCCCAAAGTTCAATCATCAGAACTTCTCTAGCTGGAAGTGCAGAATGATGCTCTATTTAGAGAATCTGGATGTACAACTACCAGAGATAGTAATGGAAGGTCCCTATGTGCCAACTTCTGTTACTACCATAACTCCTGCTGTTGAAGGAGCAGCCCCTGAAATCAGAACCTTTGAGAAGGCCAAAGCTCAATGGTCTGATGAAGACAAAAGACTGGTTGCTCTGGATGCAAAAGCCATAAATAATCTGGTTATCTCTCTGCCTGATGATGTGTTCAAACAGGTTGAGAAGATGAAGACTGCGAAAGAGATGTGGGATACTTTGTGTACCGTCTATGATGGACCCACAATCACATTGGACAACAGGATTAACAATCTTGTTAGACAGTATGAACTCTTCTTTGCAAAACCAAAGGAGACTCTCACTGAAACCTACACCAGGTTTACTGCTCTTGTTAATGATCTCAAAGCTATTGGGATCACAAAGGACAGCCTGACCCTGGTGAACAAGTTCTTGGACATCTTACCTGAAGAGTGGAACTACTTTTCTACCATATTGAGAAATTCAGGTACCATCAAAGGTATGGATCTTGTAAACTTATATGGATCCTTACTAAATGATGAGCAGTCAAGGCAGCAGGAGAGAAATGCCTAGGAAATGTCCAAGAGAGGTGCTGCCTTAGTGGCCAGCGTGAGACAACCTGTTGGACAGGTGTGTGATGTGTTCACACATCCTGACCAACAGGCTGATGATGAAAAAGAGGAAATGTCTGATGAGGAAGACAATGCAGATCTTACTGAGCTTGATGATGAGCAGATGATAGCAATGCTTGTCAAAGGTTCAACAAGAAAAAGTTTGGAAGAAATATGCTGCAGGGGAACTCAAATACTGTCAAGAAGAAGGCATTTGATAAATCTAAAGCTGAGTGCTTAAAATGTGGCAAAACTGGCCATATAGCTGCTGACTGTGTGTCAAAAGCTGTTGGACTGTCTTCCAAACCATACAAGACTAACAGGGACGATGGCTATAGGGTTAAGTACCTTATGGCCATGGCAAATCTGAAAAAGTTGGAAAACTCCGTGGCTTCCAACAAGCAAAAGGGACTGATGGCAGAGACATGCGACTGGGAGGAGTCTGATTCATCCTCAGATGAAGAAGACAACAATTGTCTGATGGCCAATACTGACGTCCCATCAACTAGCAACTTCAAACAAGACTTGGCTGAAGCTGAAGCCTTCAACAGCTTGGAGAACTGGAACCCTACAATGATGTACAAGGACAAACAACCATCCAAGGTTTGGTACTTAGACAGTGGCTGCTCAGGGCACATGACAGGTTGCAAGGACCTGCTGAATGATCTCAGGCCTGAAAAAGGGCCAAAAGTCACATTCGGTGACAATGTACAGGGATCCACTGAGGGATATGGAACTCTTAAAGCTTGTGCTGCAGTGTTTAAAAGAGTAGCCTATGTGGTTGGGCTGAAACATAACCTTGTTAGCATAAGTCAACTGTGTGATGCTGGCTACAATGTTAACTTTGATGAGCACCTGGGTTACATATTGGATCCCCAAGGCAAAGTTGTGTTTTGTGCTCAACGAAAGAAAGGTGTATATGTTTTGGACATGAAATCTGTTGATCCCACAACTGAAACCTGCTTTCTCATAAGAACTAATGCAGATCTAAACTGGTTATGGCACAAAAGGCTGTCACACCTAAACTTCAAGAATATCAACAAACTCTGTAAGAAAGAGTTGGTAACAGGTTTGCCTTCTATGACCTTTGTTAAGGATAGACTCTGCACAGCTTGTGAGAAAGGCAAGCAGAGGAAATCATATTTTAAATCCAAGCATAATTTTTCTATTGTTACCCCTCTCTTCTTAATCCACATGGACTTGTTTGGACCAGTCAATGTCCCAAGTCTAGGAGGAAGAAGATACACTCTAGTAATGGTTGATGAGTTCTCCAGGTTTACATGGGTAATCTTCTTGAAGAGCAAAGGAGAGGCTGTTAGAGAAACCATTGGATTTGTCAAAAAGATGGAAATGCTGAACTCTACTCAAGTGAAGCAGCTTAGAAGTGATCATGGTACTGAGTTCAGAAACAGTACTCTTGAAGACTTCTGTGAAGAAAAAGGGATCTCACAAAACTTTTCAGCAGCAAGAACTCCACAACAAAATGGAGTTGCTGAAAGGAGAAATAGAACCCTTATTGAAGCTTCTAGAACCATGCTGTGTGCATCTGGTTTACCTTCATAATTCTGGGCTGAAGCTGTCAACACTGCTTGCTTCACCCAAAACAGATCCTTAGTGGTGAAAATGTTCACCAAAACTCCCTATGAGCTGCTCAAAGGGAGGAGGCCAAATATTAGCTACTTCCATGTGTTTGGATGTCCCTGCTTCATTCTGAATCAAAGGGATCAACTGGCAAAGTTTGAACCAAAAGCTGATGAAGGTGGTTTGTTGGATACTCTGCTATCTCCAAAGCCTATAGAGTGTACAACAACAAAAGAAAGGTGATAGATGAATCTATCGATGTCACCTTTGAAGAGTCCAGGAATGCCTCCACCAAAGCTGTTCCTGAATCAGCTTTAGGAGATTTCAACTTTGATGATCTCATGCATTCAAACAGTAAAGAGGACTCAAAAGCTTCCACTACACCCAGAGTGGAACCTGTTAACCATGATGGGCATGATGATAATTATGTTAATACACCCTGTGTGAATCCGTGTACTGACTTAATTACAACTTCATGTCCTAAACCAATCAATGCTGATTTTCCTGGATCCTCTACTGATATGTTCAACAATGGAGAGTCACGCTCAACAAGTGAACAGGCTCAAGACATCAGTGTGTCTGAAAATCTTGAAAGCTGTTCAACAGGACCTGTTGAAGATGCAAACAACTCAGGAGAATCCTCATTGAAAAATGATCCTAAGTGGATCAGGTGTCACCCCAATGATCAAATATATGGTGACATCAACAAAGGGGTACAAACAAGATGGGACAGCTTAGGGAACTTTTGTATGTTCTCTAGTTTCGTGTCTCTCATGGAGCCAAAGAAAGTGGATGAAGCACTGAAAGATGCCAATTGGATCACTGCCATGCAAGAAGAACTCAATCAGTTTGAGAGAAACAAGGTATGGAAGCTGGTCCCTGCTCCTAAAGGTAAAACTATAATTGGCACCAAATGGGTTTACAGGAACAAGATGGATGAGCAAGGTCATGTCATTAGAAATAAGGCAAGACTTGTTGCTCAGGGCTATAGACAGGAGGAAGGCATTGACTACGATGAAACATTTGCTCCTGTGGCCAGGCTAGAGGAAATTTGTTTGTTTCTAGCCTACGCTGCTCATAAGAGCATGAAGGTATTTCAAATGGATGTGAAGAGTGCATTTTTGAATGGAAAGCAGCAAGAGGAAATTTATGTCAAGCAGCCTCCAGGTCTTGAAAATGAACATCATCCAGGTTTTGTCTATAAGTTGGACAAAGCTCTCTATGGTCTAAAACAAGCCCCTAGAGCCTGGTATGACACTCTTACAGATTTCCTTATGAGCAATGGGTATTCCAGAGGTAAAGTGGATACCACACTGTTCATAAAGAAGGTGAAGTCTGATATTATGCTTGTTCAAATATATGTGGATGACATAATATTTGGTTCTACTAATGAGCAATTATGCAAGAATTTTTCATTACTCATGAAATCAAAATATGAAATGAGTATGATGGGAGAACTTACTTTCTTTTTGGGATTACAGGTTAAACAAACCTCAAATGGAATTTTCATCAATCAAAGAAAGTACACTTTAGATCTATTGAAAAAGTTTAAATTTGATCAAAGTTCTCCTATTAAAACCCCAATGGCAACCAATGTAAAATTGGATGCAGATGACAGTGGCAAAGCTGTTTCAGTATGAGCTTACAGAGGCATGATTGGGAGCTTGCTGTACTTAACTGCTAGTAGACCTGATATTATGTTTGCTACCTGTTTATGTGCTAGGTTACGTTCCAAGCTGATTCAAATGAATCACATCTAGCTGCTGTGAAAAGAATCTTCAGATACCTGAAGGGTACACCAGGTTTGGGACTTTGGTATCCCAATAACTCAAGCCTTAAACTAACAGGTTATTCAGATTCTGATATTGCAGGTTGCAGGCTAGACAGGAAAAGCACAACAGGTGGATGTTAACTTCTTGGTGGTAAGTTGATAAGTTGGTGTAGCAAGAAGCAGAATTCAGTTTCTACTTCTACTGCTGAAGCTGAGTACATTGCTGCTGGAAGCTGCTGTAGGCAGATTCTGTGGATGCAGCATCAGCTTGAAGACTATGGACTTGTATTTAGGAAAACACCTATTCTGTGTGACAATACAAGTGCCATAGCTATCTCCAACAATCCAGTTTTTCACTCCAGAACAAAGCATATCAAAATCAGACATCAGTTCATCAGGGATCACATTCAGAAAGGTAATGTGGAGGTAAGTTTTATTTCCATAGATGAACAGCTTGCAGACATTTTCACCAAACCTCTTGATGAAAACATATTTAATTATCTAGTTAGCAAGCTGGTCATGTTAAACAAAAGTGACTAAGTGTCCAAAATGTTCTAAGTCATTATATGTCTCACACTGCTCAAGTTTCGCAGAACAGCTTAGACAAAACAACTTAGCCGTTTTCTGCAAAACTTGAACAACTTGAGCATATAACAGGTTTGACAACAACAGCTTATATGTCAAGCTTGATCTAATGTTCAAACCTCCACCCTGCTCACTCCATCAATCTATCATACAATAGATTGTCTTATAACCTGATCAGCTATTATACACAACCTGTTGTTACATAGCTGAACAGGTTGAAGGAACAACTTGAAGAGTGAACAGCTTGTGATGACCCTGCTCATCACAGGTTTGACCATCAGGTTAGATCATCAGTTTTAATTACCTTTCTTCACAATTAAGTTACTTAAATTTCGTTTTTATTTAACTTAACTACTATGGATAATGTGTGTTTACGTGTGTTAGTGATTAAAAAGGGCTCAAGTGGTCTGACAAACGGTCTGACATGGACAACTGTTCCGTTTTCTATTAACGGCCTTTTCAAATCAACCGCCCAAATGTTTCTCTCTCACATCCACTCACATTCAAATCCAATAAATACCCCCTACTGTTTCATCTTCGTCTTCCTCACTACTTCCATAACCTCCTAAGAACCCTAAAAATCGACTAAGTGTCCTGTGCTTCTGCTACTTTCACTACTTCCCAAATGGCTCACAGAAACAACCCCTTTCTACCAATGTTTATGGGTGCTGATGTTCAAAAACATCCATCAGTCACCACAATGCTGACATTGAAACCTACCAACTACCTTGCTAACCTAACCATCCCTAAAAACTATGTGAGGAAAGGCTACGAAGATATGGTGGAGTTTTTGAAAGTTCATCTGTTGAACTATGCCATGACTGCCACTCCTGGTGTCCTGTACCAGGAGATGATGTATGAGTTATGGTACACCTGTGCCTACAACCCAGACACCAAAGTCATCAAGGGCACTATACTCAATGGGACTCAGATCATTGAGATCAACATTCGTCTGATAAGGGAAGTTCTTAGACTCCCTGTGGCTGAAACATATGATCAGCTACAGTCTGAAGATGAACAGATGAAGAATCTGCTGCACTTCTGTGGTGTAGCAGAACCAAAAGTTGGAGCTACGTTGTTCAGGAAGGATTTGTCTCCTACTTACAACTTCTTATTTGCCTCAGTGGTTATGTGCTTCAGCAGCAAAGTTGGTTCCTTTGACCAACTCAGTCGTGATGAGATACCTATAGTCCTACAGTTAGTGGATGGGACTACTATCAACATGGCAAGATGGATTTTCATGAATCTGAGGAATCTGGTGCAGCAGGAGACACGTCCAGCTGCTGTTCGTTACCCTAGATTTCTGAGCCTCATTTTCAAGCACGTTTGTGGTGAGCATCTGTATAACTCTCAGCCTTTACTTCGTACTGCTGCATAACCTGTTATAGGAAATAGAGTGTTCTATACTCCGGTTCTCCCAAATGAGCCTCCTCTCTCTACTCCAATGAGGAGGCTGCTAGGATTGGTGGAAGGACTCTCTGCTGTG
The DNA here is from genome assembly GCA_020465985.1 of Centrapalus pauciflorus. NCBI lineage: Eukaryota > Viridiplantae > Streptophyta > Magnoliopsida > Asterales > Asteraceae > Centrapalus > Centrapalus pauciflorus. The sequence goes on along the minus strand of JAANYP010009145.1, from coordinate 57,565 downwards.
AGGGTGGATCCAGAAGCTGCTCCTGCTGGAAAATCCAAATCCAGGGTCAAGTTTTGTTAAGAGCACCCTGGAAACGACTGAAGCTGGGCCTGTCCATAAGAAGGCCAAAACAGCTAAGTCTAAGTATGCACCCTCGGCCTCTGTGGCTGAGGGGGAGTAGGCTTCTCACCCTGGTTCATTTATTGAACCTGAAACCTCTGTGGCTGGTGCCTCTGTGGCACCTGAGACTATGGAATATGCCAACCCACCTGTTTCTGACCCCGTCTCCAAACCTGTCCAATCTGAACCTCTCACCTCTCCACAATCACCCTCCTCCTCTCTCAAATTATACCAAAGAAAAACCCTTGCCAAAAAGAAACCAAAAACCAAAACAGCCTAAACTAGCCCCTCTGTTCCCTCTCAACAGGGTTCAGTTGAAAAAGAAGCTACCCCTGCTGCCTCTCCTATTTTGGGAGCAGGTTCAGCACAATTGGGGCCTGCTTCACTCCACCCTGTGTCAACCCCAAGTCAGCCTAGACCCTCTGGTTCCTCCCAACAGGAGCCAGTTGTACAAATGGAGACAGCCACATAAACTATTTCAGCCTCCCAACAGGATGAGAATATTGAAAGACAGGAGTTCTCTCCAATCCATACTGAGTCCACACTGTCCCCACCTCATACTTCTCTACACCATGAGTTTGCACGAGGTGCCCACACTGCTGGCTTAGACCAACCCGCAGCTTAGCCTCAAACTTCTGTTCCTCATGATGCAGTTGTTCTACACCAAACAGCTGCTGAAGGACCAACCACTCAAGCTGATGAACCTCAGGGCCTAGAACATCCCTTTGGTGAGGCTACTCCCCTTATGCAAACTCCATCAACAGATTTCACCACTGATGTTGAAATGCAAATACCATCTCCCCATGATGAGGTACCTTTAAACCAATGTACTGCAGAGGGAACCACCACTGGCCTTAATGAAGGTGTTGCAAACCAAGTAGTGTCTGAAAGTCTACCATCCTCTACCCACTCTCCTGATGATGCAGCTACAGCCACTGCTGAAGGACCCATTGATCCCTCCAAGCTGGGCCACATTACTTTTGCCCAGGCTATGGAGCTTCCTTCTAAAATACCCTCTCCTTCTACATCACATCCCCATATACCAGCCTCTTCCTCTTCATCTCCATCTACCCACTCCAAACAATCTACCCATACACCTCCTTCCCCTAAAGACCTGCCTTTGAAGGATCAGCTTTCCCTACTGACTAACAAAGTTGGTTCTTTAGAAACTTTCATGTCTTCTCTACCCTCTCTCATTTCAGACTCTGTGTCTGAACAGCTTAAAGGATTCTTTGATGTGTTCAAGAATTCCTTTCCATCCACTCCTCAAACTGACACATCCTCTCAGCTGCAAAGTGTCTCCACTTCCCTCTCCTCAATTCTTTCACACCAACAGGACTCTGTGTACTCTATGACAGCCATTACTCAACAGCTGTCCACCCTCCTAACTACTTGCAATACTACACTTCCTACCTCCTTGGCCAGCCTAAACACTATCATTGTTTCTCTATCAAATTCTGTGTTAGCAAACCTTGCTGATGTGCAGGACTCTCTTGAGTTACATCTTGCACTACTTCAAAGTTTGCTATTCACAGCTTCTGATAGAGAAAATATTCTTAAGCTGACCTCTCTTGCTGATTCTCAATCCTCTTCTCTTCAAATCTGTCTTTCCCAAATTGCAGAGGTAAAGGATAACCTGACTTTCTTAGTGCATAGCCTGGTTGGTTCCAAGCCTGCTGCCAAAACTGCTTCAAAGCCTGCAGAATTTGTTTCTTCAGGCAGACCAGTTGTTGAAGGTGCTGGTCCATCTCCTTCAAAGGGGGAGAAGTTGTCTGCCACTAAGACTAAGTCTAAGGGGGAGAAAACTTCTTCTCCTAAGGAGAAATCAGCAACATCAGCACCTACTGGTCAAACAGCAGGTGCATCTAGAACAGGTTTTGATCCAGTTGAGGGTGCCTCTCATCTACTTGAAGCTGCTCAGCCTACTCAGGCTGAATCTCCAAACCCTGCACAGTCTAAGGGGGAGGAATTAATTTCTGAGGATAGGCCAAGCAGCAGAAGGAGGCACATCATACTGGAGGAAGAAGAAGAAGAAGAAGACATTCCTGAAGCTGTTATCAGTACAATGGCTAAAGGAAAAGAAAAGGCAGTATTTGATCCCGAAAAGCAGAAAGCAGCAGAGTTAAAGTTTCATAAAGCCAGGGCAAAGGAAATGGGTCTTTCCAAGGATAAATACTATGAGTTCGGAGATGAACAGCTTCAAGCCCTGGAAGCACTAAGAAAAGAAGAAGCCTCTGCCAAAGCTGCTAGAACTTTTGCACTTTAAGAGGCAAGCAAAATCAAAATGCCCTCTCTGGATGTGCAAAAGAAACTGATGGAGGCTGCTAAGGGATCAGCTGGGGAGAAGGAAGTTGAAAAGCAAGAGGGTGCTCTGGTCTCTGTGACCAAAGCAAAGCAAGCATCCTCTGCAAGAGCCTAGTTCCACTTTGAAAACCTGGCAAGGAAGAAGTTTCATGATGTTGCTGATAGAAGACTTGCCAAGGAGTCTATTGTCAAAGCTGTCCCTATTTCAAGAAAAGGCAAACAGTGGAAGCTGCAAATAACCAGAATGGGTGCTACAGGCCCTGAACTAGAATCTTATGACTACACTGATGTTGCCCAAATGGGGTACAGGGAATGGGTTGAGCTGGCAGTTGCCCTGAGCCAGTCTAAGTCAAAAACGGCTAAGACTATCAGGGCATATGTTAAGAAGCTAATGGAGAGAGTGAAAGATCTTGGCCTAATCTCAAAAGAAGTAAGTGAGGGTGTCTCTGTGACTTACCCCAAGATAAAGGCCAGGTCGACAAGAAAGGATTCTAAGCTGGAGGAACTCCTCATTATGATTGAACAGGGTGATATCGCTGTAGAAATCAATGGAGTAAACCACAGCCTGCCTAAGGGAGTAGAATTTGAAGATGGAAAGCTGATTGAAGAGCCTGAACTGGGGGTATTTTTTGTGGACCCCTGACACAGAAGAAATGCTTTCAAAGAGCATCAAATCTTCACAAAGTAGGCCTCAAACAGCTTGTGGCATTCAGACTGTCAAACTCTTTTAAGCAATCCTTCAAGTGGAGAGCAGCTATTTGGGATCAGCTTAGAGGATTCCATGAAAGAGGAGAGCTCAATCATCCTAACTTTATGTTCCTTAGAGTTGAAATTGAATAATTGGATGAAACCAGAGAGCACCTGGAGAAAATGTTTGTAGAAGGAATGCCACCACCACTATCCTAAAGTCCACCTGCTATCTGAGTAGGTGAAGAATGGAAGTTGTCCATCTGTTGGACAGGCTTGCCATTATCTGCTCCCGACATCAATAGTCCAAGTTGTTGAACTTTTTGTTTGTACATTAGTTGTACTTTGCTTATTTACATTAGTTGTAATATACATTAGTACATTAGTTGTACTCTTGTAAAAACATGTGTTGTTTTCTGTAATCAAAATCAGTATATATAAACTGATCTTTTACTTTACTTAAATGTTGTAATTTCTTTTCAGCAATATATATTGTAAAAATGTATAGTGATTATTGATTAAATCAGCTTAGACTGATTATTGCAAATAGGGGGAGATTGTTAGGCACAAAAAGGCCTCAGTCAAACCTGTTGTACATCTGAGGGAGAGATTTTTAATCAAACCTGTTGATGCACTAGAAGGTTGAATTTAAGGCCTGTTATATGCCTTATTTAAACCTAAAAGTGATTTGCAATATCAGCCTAAAGCTGTTTACCATGTTCATTCGTTGCAACAAAGGCAGTTTGTCCATACGCTGCTCTATTCTGTTGAGCAGCTTGGACAGTTTACAAGTGTTCTGTTCTTTGTGAACAGAACCTGTTCTTTGTGAACAGGTTAAACACGTCATTGGAATATGTTTCCAAGCCCTCATGTATTGTTTTTGGCTACAAGATCAGTTTACAAGTCGAAGACAAAGTGGAAAACAGAACTGCACAGCCTGCCCACGCTATTCTGCTACATGAACACAAACGGATATTTGAAAAAGGGTGACATACCTTTTCTTATATAAAAATGGCATTAGCAAAAGATGAAAGATGCAAAGTTGACATTTCTCTTTTGGTTAAAGCCTTATGCAACAGTGACAAAAAGGAAAAGACAAAGATTCTTCCATGTGAAGAGAAAGATACTTTATCAGAACATGCAGAAAGGTGTTTTGTCCTTTTGGAACGACTCCCCACTATCTCATCTGTCCAATGAGGAAGCTTCACTGAGATTCTCCTTTTGAGTATAAAAGGAAGCTTCTAAGTATTATGAGATATCAAGAGTGTGAAATTAGAACGTGCATTGAAGTGTGTTATTCCATGCAAGCAAGTCTGCTTATATAAAACAGTAGAGTGTGTCTAAGCTGTTCTTATATAAGCTGTCCATCTGAGTCTTGTAAAAACAGTGAGTGCATCTAAGTGAGTGTAGTCATTGTGTCTAGTCTGAGTGTGTCTTCGATTAGTTGAACAACTGTTGTATCTGTCATCTCAGCTTGAACCTTTCCGCATTCAAGCTTGTTTGTAATTAACACTTGTTAATAATATACACAAACATTGAGAAAAGATTGTTAAGTTTTTAAATAGCTGTATTCCCCCCCCCCCCCCTCTACAGCTTAGAACTATACACTTTGGAAACCTTTCGGGACATACAGTAACAAAGTACAACTAATGTACAAAAGAGTTCAACAATATGAATTGTTGATGTTGGGAGCAGATAATGGCAAGCCTGTAGAACAGATTGACAACTTCCATTCTTCACCTACTCACATAGTAGGTGGGCTTCACTGTAGTGGTGGTGGCAATCCTTCTTCAAACTATTTTTCAAGTTCATCCCTTGTTTCCTCCAGATCTTGAACTTCAACTCTGAGAAACATAAATTTGGGATCTTGAAGTTCACCTCTCTCATAAAAGCCTCTGAGCTGGTCCCAGATGGCTGCTTTCCACTTGCTGGACTGCCTGAAAGAGTTTGCAAGTCTGATGGCTGCAAGCTGTTTCAGAATTACTTTGTATAGATCTGATGCTTTCTGAAAGAATTTCTTCTATGTAAGGGGATCTACAAAAAATGCCCCCAACTCCGGTTCTGCAATTACTTTGCCTTCTTCAAACTCTACTCCTCTGGGCAGGCTGTAGTCAACTCCTTTGATTTCAATAGCATAATCACCTTGTTCAACCAAGATGAGGAGTTCCTCCAGCTCAGAATCCTTTCTAGTCCTCTTGGCCTTTATCTTGGGGTAAGTCACAGAGACACCCTCACTTACTTCTTTTAAGATCAGGCCAAGGTCTTTCACTCTCTCCATCAGCTTCTTAACATATGCCCTGATAGTCTTAGCCGTTTCAGACTTAGACTGGCTCAGGGCAACTGCCAGGTCAACCCATTCCCTGTACCCCATCTGTGCAACATCAGTGTAGTCATAAGTTTCGAGTTCTGGGCCTGTTGCACCCATTCTGGTAATTTGCAATTTCCACTTTTTCCTTTTCTTGATGTGGGGACAACTTTGACAATTGCTTCCTTGGCTAGTGTTCCATCAGCAACATCATGAAACTTTTTCCTTGCCAAGTTATCAAAATGGAACTGGGCCCTTGCAGAGGATGCTTGCTTTGGTTTGGTCACAGAGACCAGAGCACCTTTTTCTTGTTCACCTTCCTTTCCACCAGCTGATTCTCTGGCAGCTTCAAGCAGTTTTCTCTATACATCTAAAGAAGGCATTTTGGTTTTGCTTGCCTCTTTGAATGCAAGAGATATAGCAGCTTTGGCAGAGGCTTCTTCTTTCCTCAGTATTTGCAGGGCTTTGAGCTGTTCATCTCTGAGATCATAGTATTTTTCAATAGGAACACCCATTTCTTTAGCCCTGGCTTTGTCAAACTTTAGCTCTGCTGCTTTTTGGCGATTAGGATCAACAACTGCTTTTTCTTTTCCTTTAGCTGTGGTAGTGGTAACAGCTTCAGGAACATCCTCCTCTTCTTCTTCTTCCTCCTCCAGAATTAGATGCCCCCTTCTGCTGCTTGGCCTGTCCTCAGGAATGAATTCCTCCCCCTTAGAGTGTGCAGGGTTTGGAGATCCAGCCTGAGTAGGCTGAGCAGCTTCAAGTTGATGAGAGGCATCTTTAGCTGGACCTGTACCTGTTACTGATGCACCTGCGGTTTGACCAGTAGATGCTGATTTCTCCTTAGGAGAAGAAGTTTTCCCCCCCTTAGACTTAGTCTTCGAGGCAGACAACTTCTCCCCCTTTGAAGGAGATGGACCAGCACCTTCAACAACTGGTCTGCCTGAAGAAACAAATTTAGCAGGCTTTGCAGCAGTTTTGGCAGCAGGTTTGGGACCAACCAGGCTATGCACTAAGAAAGCCAAGTTGTCCTTCACCTCTGCAAGTTGGGAAAGACAGGTTTGAATAGAAGAGGATTGGGAATCAGCAAGAGAGGTCAACTTAAGAATATTGTCTCTATCAGAAGCTGTGAATAACAGACTTTGAAGCTATGCAAGATGTAACTCAAGAGAGTCCAGCACATCAGCAATGTTTGCTGACACAGAATTTGAGAGAGAGACTATTAGAGTGTTTAGGCTGGCCAGTGTATCTTGAAGGGTAGAATTGCAAGTAGTGAGGAGAGTGGACAGCTATTGGGATATTGCAGTCATAGAGGACACAAAGTCCTGTTGGTGTGAAAGAATTGAGGAGAGGGAAGTGGAGACACTTTGTAGCTGTGCAGTAAGTGCAAGCAGCTGTGAGGAGTGGATGGGAAGGAATTCTTGAACACATCAAAGAATCCTTTGAGCTGTTCAGACACAGAGTCTGAAATGAGAGAGGGTAGAGAAGACATGGAAGTTTCTAAAGAACCAACTTTGTTGGTCAACAAGGAAAGCTGATCCTTCAAAGGCAGATCTTTAGGGGATGGAGGTGTATGGGTAGACTATTTGGATTGAGTAGATGGTGAGGATGATGATGAGGTTGGTGTATGGGGATGTGATGGAGAAGGAGAGGGTATTTGGAAAGAAGCTCCATAGCTTGGGCAAAAGTAATGTGGCCCAGCTTGGAGGGGTCGATAAGTCCTTCAGCAGTGGCTGTAGCTGCATCGTCAGGAGAGGGGTAGAGGTTGGTAGCCTTTCAGATGCTGCTTGTATTGCAGCACCTTCATTAAGGCTATGGGTGGTTCCCTCTGTAGCACCTTGGTTTAAAGGTACCTCATCATTAGGAGAGGGGATGTGCATTTCAACATCAGCAGTGGTGAAACCTGCTGTTGGAGTTTGCATGATAGGAGCAACCTCACCAAAGTGATGTTCTATTCCCTGTGGTTCATCAGCTTGGGTGGTTGGTCCTTCAACAATTGTTGGGTGTACAACAGAAGTATCATGAGTAGCAAATATTGGAGGTTGAGCTACTAGATGGTCTAATCCAGCAGTGTGGGCACCTCGTGCAGACTCAGGGTGTGAAGAAGTATGAAGTGGGAACAGTGTGGACTCAGTATGGAATGGAGAGAAATCCTGTCTTTAAATATTCTCAGCCTGTTAGGAGGCTGGAATAGTTGATGTGGCTGTCTCCATATGTACAACTGGCTCCTGTTGGGAGGAACCAGAGGGTCTAGGCTGACTTGGGGTAGACACAGGTCGGAGTGAAGAGACTCCAATTATGCTGAACCTTCTCCCAAAATAGCAGAGGCAATAGGGTGTGCTTCTTTTTCAACTGAACCCTGTTGAGAGGGAAACGAGAGGCTGGTTTGGGCTGTTTTTGCTGTGGGTTTCTTTTTGACAAGGGATTTTTGTTGGTATGATCTGAGAGATGAGGTGGGTGATTGTGGGGAAGTGATGAGAGGTTCTGATTGGACTGGTTTGTTGACTAGGTAAGAAACAGGTGGGTTGGCCTGTTCCATAGTCTCAGGTGCCACAGAGGCACCAGCCACAGAGGCTTCAGGTTCAACAAATGAACCAAGGTGAGGAGCCTGCTCCCCCTCAGCCACAGAGGCTGCGAGTGCAGACTTAGACTTTGCTGTTTTGGCCTTCTTGTGGACAGGCCCAGCTTCATTCGTTTCCAGGGTCCTTTTAACAAACTTGGCCCTGACTTTGGATTTTCCTTTGGGAGCAGCTTCTGGATCCACCCTCACATCAGAGGGTCCTTCCTCCAATCCTAGCAGCCACCTCATTGGAGTGGATAGAGGAGGCTCATTTGGGAGAACCGGAGTGTAGAAAACTCTATTTCCTATAACAGGAAATGCAGCAGTACGAAGTAAAGGCTGGGAGTTATACAGATGCTCACCACAAACGTGGTTGAAAATGAGACTCAGAAATCTGGGATAACAAACAGCAGCTGGACGTGTCTCCTGCTGCACCAGATTCCTCAAATTCATGAAATCCATCTGGCCATGTTGATTGTAGTCCCATCCACAAGCTGTACGATTATAGGAATCTCATCACGGCTTAGTTGGTCAAAGGAACCAACCTTACTGCTGAAGCACATCACCACAGAGGCAAACAAGAAACTATAGGTCGGAGATAAGTCCTTCCTAAACAGTGTAGCTCCAACCTTTGGTTCTGCTACACCATAGAAGTGCAGCAGATTCCTCATCTGTTCATCTTCAGGCTGAGGCTGATCATATGTTTCAGCCACATGGAGATGCAGAGCTTCCCTGATCAGATGAGTGGTGATCTCAATGGTCTGAGTCCCATTGAGTATGATGCCCTTGATGACTTTGGTATCTGGGTTGTAGGCACAGGTGTACCAGAACTCATACACCATCTCATGGTAGAGGACACCAGTTGTGGCAATATGGCATAGTTTAGAGGATGAACCTTCAGAAACTCCACCATTTTCTTGTAGCCTTTCCCCACAAAATTTTTGGGGTTGGTTAGGTTTGCAAGGTAGTTGGTAGGTTTCAGGGTTAGCATTGTGGTGATAGATGGATGTTTTTGAACATCAGCATCAACATATACTGGTAGAAAGGGGTTGTTACGGTGAGCCATTTGGGAAGTAGTGAGAGTAGTAGAAGCACAGGACACTTAGTCGAGTTTTAGGGTTCTTAGGAAGTTATGGAAGTAGTGAGGAAGATGAAGATAAAACAGTAGGGGGGGTATTTATAGGATTTGAATGTGAGTGGTTATGAGAGAGAAACACTTGGGCGGTTGATTTGAAATGGTCGTTAACGGAAAATGGAACAGTTGTCCATGTCACACCGGTTGTCAGACCACTTGAGCCCTTTTTATTCACTAACACACGTAAACACACATTATCCGCCAGTAATTAAGTTAAATAAAAACAAAAATTAAGTAACTTAATTGTGAAGAAAGGTAATTAAAACTGATGGTCTAAGCTGATGGTTAAACTTGTGATGAGCAGGGTCATCACAAGTTGTTCACTATTCCGGCTGTTCCTTCAACCTGTTCAGCTATGTAAGAACAGGTTGTGTTCAGTAGCTGATCAGGTTACAAGACAGTGTCTTGTATGACAGATTGAAAGAATGAGCAGGGTGTAGGTTTGATCATCAGATCAGGCTTGACATATAAGCTGTTATCGTCAAGCCTGTTATACGCTCAAGCTGTTCAAGTTTTGCAGAAAATGGCTAAGTATAGAACATGCATAGCCTGTTCTGTCTAAACTGTTCTGCGAAACTTGAGCAGTGTGAGACATATATTAGAGCATTTTGGACACTTAGTCACTTTTGTTTAACATGCCCAGCTTGCTTACAAGATAATTAAATCTGTTTTCATCAAGAGATTTGGTGAAATTGTCTGCAAGATGTTCATCAGTGGAAATAAAACTTACCTCAACATTACCTTTCTGAATGTGATCCCTGGTGAGGTGATGTTTGACCTCCATATGCTTTGTTCTGGAGTGAAACACTGGATTGTTGGAGATAGCTATGGCACTTGTATTGTCACACAGAATAGGAGTTTTCCTATATACAAGTCCATAGTCTTCAAGCTGATGCTGCATCCATAGAATCTGCCCACAGCAGCTTCCAGCACCAATGTACTCAGCTTCAGCAGTAGAAGTAAAAACTGAGTTCTGCTTCTTGCTACACCAACTTATCAACTTACCACCAAGAAGTTGACATCCACCTGTTGTGCTTTTCCTTTCTAGCCTGTAGCCTGCAAAATCAGAATCTAAATAACCTGTTAGTTCAAGGCTTGAGTCTTTAGGATACCAAAGACCCGAACCTGGTGTACCCTTAAGGTATCTGAAGATTCTTTTCACATCAGCTAGATGTGATTCTTTTGGATCAGCGTGGAACCTAGCACATAAACAGGTATCAAACATAATATCAGGTCTACTAGCAGTTAAATACAGCAAGCTCCCAATCATGCCTCTGTAAGCTGTTACTGAAACAGCTTTGCCACTGGCATCTGCATCCATTTTTACATTGGCTGCCATTGGGGTTTAATAGGAGAACTTTGATCAAATTAAACTTTTTCAATAGATCTAAAGTATACTTTCTTTGATTTATGAAAATTCCATTTGAGGTTTGTTTAACCTGTAATCCCAAAAAGAAAGTAAGTTCTCCCATCATACTCATTTGGTTTTTTGATTTCATGAGTAATGAAAAATTCTTGCATAATTGCTCATTAGTAGAACAAAATATTATGTCATCCACATATATTTGAACAAGCATAATATCAGACTTCACCTTCTTTATGAACAGTGTGGTATCCACTTTACCTCTGGAATACCCATTGCTCATAAGGAAATCAGTAAGAGTGTCATACAAGGCTCTAAGGGCTTGTTTTTAGACCATAGAGGGCTTTGTCCAACTTATAGACAAAACCTGGATGATGTTCATTTTCAAAACTTGGAGGCTGCTTGACATAAACTTCCTCTTGCAGCTTCCCATTCAAAAATGCACTCTTCACATCCATTTGAAATACCTTCATGCTCTTATGAGCAGCGTAGGCTAGAAACAAACGAATTGCCTCTAGCCTGGCCACAGGAGCAAATGTTTCATCATAGTCAATGCCTTCCTCCTGTCTATAGCCCTGAGCAACAAGTCTTGCCTTATTTCTAATGACATGACCTTGCTCATCCATCATGTTCCTGTAAACCCATTTGGTGCCAATTATAGTTTTACCTTTAGGAGCAGAGACCAGCTTTCATACCTTATTTCTCTCAAATTGATTGAGTTCCTCTTGCATGGCAGTGATCCAGTTGGCATCCTTAAGTGCTTCATCCACTTTATTGGGCTCCATTAGGGACACAAAGCTAGAGAACATACAAAAGTTCCCTAGGCTGTCCCATCTTGTTTGCACCCCTTTGTTGATGTCACCAATTATTTGATCATTGGGGTGACACCTGATCCACTTAGGATCATTCTTCAATGAGGATTCTCCTGAGTTTTTTGCATCTTCAACAGGTCCTGTTGAACAGCTCTCAAGATCTTCAGACACACTGATATCTTGAGCCTGTTCACATGTTGAGCATGACTCTCCATTGTTTAACATATCAGCAAAGGATCCAGGAATATTAGCATTGATTGGTTCAGGACATGAGGTTGTAATTAAGTCAGTACACTTATTCACACAGGGTGTATCAACATAATCATCGTCATGCCCATCATGGTTAGCAGGTTCCACTCTGAATGTAGTGGAAGCTTTTGAGTCCTTCTCTTCACTGTTAGAATGCATGAGATCATCATAGCTGAATTCTCCTGAAACTGATTCAGGAACAGCTTTGGTGGAGGCACTCCTGGACTCTTCAAAGGTGACATTGATAGATTCTTCTATCACCTTTCTCTTGTTGTTATATACTCTGTAGGCTTTGGAGATAGCAGAATATCCAAGAAACACACCTTTATCAGCTTTGGGTTCAAACTTTTCCAGTTGGTCCCTTTGATTTAGAATGAAGTAGGGACATCCAAACACATGGAAGTAGCTAATGTTTGGCCTCCTCCCTTTGAGCAGCTCATAGGGAGTCTTGTTGAACCTTTTCACCACTAAGGATCTGTTTTGGGTGAAGCAAGCAGTGTTGACAGCTTCAACCCAAAATGATAAAGGTAAACCAGATGCACACAACATGGTTCTAGCAGCTTCAATGAGGGTTCCGTTTCTCCTTTCAGCAACTCCATTTTGTTGTGGAGTTCTTACTGCAGAAAAGTTCTGTGTGATCCCTCTTTCCTCAAAGAAGTCCTCAAGAGTACTGTTTCTGAATTCAGTACCATGATCACTTCTAAGCTGCTTTACTTGAGCAGAGTTTAGCATTTCCATCTTCTTGATAAATCCAATGATTTCTCTAGCAGCCTCTCCTTTGCTCTTCAGAAAGATCACCCATGTAAACCTGGAGAACTCATCAACCATTACTAGAGTGTATCTTCTTCATCCTAGACTTGGGACACTGACTGGTCCAAACAAGTCCATGTGGATTAAGAAGAGAGGAGTATCAATAGAAAAATTATGCTTGGATTTAAAAGATGATTTCTCTGCTTGCCTTTCTCACAAGCTGTGCAGAGTTTATCCTTAACAAAGGTTATAGAAGGCAAACCAGTTACCAGCTCTTTCTTACAGAGTTTGTTGATATTCTTGAAGTTCAGGCGAGACAGCCTTTTGTGCCATAACCAGTTAAGGTCTGCATATACACCTTTCTTTCGTTGTGGGATCAGCAGATTTCATGTCCACAACATATACACCTTTCTTTCGTTGAGCACACAACACAACTTTGCCTTGGGCATCCAATATGTAACCCAGGTGCTCATCAAAGTTAACCTTGTAGCCAACATCACACAGTTGACTTATGCTAACAAGATTATGTTTTAGCCCAACCACATAGGCCACCCTTTTGAACACTGCAGCACCAGCTTTAAGAGTTCCATATCCCTCAGTGGATCCCTGTACATTGTCACCAAAGGTGACTTTTGGCCCTTTTTCAGGCCTGAGATCACTCAGCAGGTCCTTGCAACCTGTCATGTGCCCTGAGCAGCCACTGTCCAAGTACCAAACCTAGGATGGTTGTTTGTCCTGCAGAGTGTCATAGGAAAACATTAGTTACTTTTAGGGGAACTCATCATGGTGATGAGTTCTCCTACTTCATCAACATTTGTTGATGGGCTAGTGATATCCACACTAATATTTCCTATTTGAATGGTATCAGTTTGGATACCACTCTCATTGACTAAGTTACTTCCAACACTGCTTGTTTTAGGAATGATGGAACTAGCAGAGTCAACAGGCCTCATGTCATCAGTTTCAGGACAGTCTTTGGCCATGTGTGTCTTCTTCCCACATTTATATCATTTTCTCTTTTTAGCCTTATTGGAAGAAGAGCTTTCAGAAACACATTCTGAATTATTTCTGTTGATTTTATCAGCAGGTTTAGTAAACTTATTACTATTTTTCGATGAATCAACAGCTTGGTTTGAAGGCACAATAGCAACAGCTTTTCCTGTTTCTTCTTTCCTCTTTTTGGGAGTACAGATGTCAAATACAGGAAGCTTGATTGGTTTTTGACCTTCCACAGGTTTGGGAAACTTATTCCCAGATTTCTCAGGCGGAGCAATGGCTTTGCCTTTGCCCTTACTGAGATGTGATTGATGCTGCCTATCAACATAATCACTGTTTCTGGTTTTGAAAGACTTATTTTCATTTATAACCAATTTTCCACTATGATTTGAAAACTTATTTGAAACCACAGCAGATTTGCTTTCAACATGACACTTACCCTTGTTGAAAGTAGGCTGCTTACCTTTTGAAAACTTATTTTCAAAATGTTTAGCATCAAAAGGATTAACATGTCTCTTACCATCAGCTTTGGACCCAGATCCTGTTTTTTCAACAGGTTTAGTGTCCACTGCTGCAGTCTGAGCATGTTTTCCTTTCTTTTGCTTGTGTGAATCAGCAGAGCACTTAGCAGGCTGATTTGATGGAGAACACATTCCATCATCAGCTTTTGGGGCTTTTTCACACAAGCTGTCAGTATTTTGAGGCGTGACAAACCTATTTGTCGAGATTAGCTTTCCATTAACTTTCTGGATGAAAGTGCTGGGAAGCTCACCAAGAGTGGATAAGTCATCTTTCAGATTATTAATTTCAACAATAGAAGCTGCTTTGTCAAGATCCCCTCCAAGATAGCCTTGGATTTGTGCAAGGATCTGTTGACTGATACAATGGCTGACCTTTTGTGCAGATTGACACCAAGAGTCAACTATCTTTTGAAGCTTTGCATGTTTTACATCTGTCTCTCTCTTTTCTTTCAGTAAAATGGAGTTGATGTGTTTTAATTCATCAAGCTCAGTTTCCAACTTATGGAAGCTGTCAAGTTTACTGGATTTTGTGTCAAGTTCAGTTTTAAGCTTAGAGATTTCAGATAGTAAAACATTATGCTTCTCAACAGCAGCTTTAAAATCAACAAGCATATATTCAAACATTTTTACTTTTTCTTTAGAACTGTAAGCCATAAAGTTTTGTACCTTGTACATCATTGTGGGGTTCTAGTTCTCTAAGCTGCTGAAGGCTTCAGCTTCAGCCAAGTCCTGTTTGAAGTTGCTGGTTGATGGGACGTCAGTGTTGGCCATCAAACAGTTGTTGTCTTCTTCATCTGAGGACGAATCAGACTCCTCCCAGTCACATGTCTCTGCCAAGAGTCCCTTTTGCTTGTTGGAAGCGACTGAGTTTTCCAACATTTTTAGCTTAGCCATGGCCATAAGGTACTTAACCCTGTAGCCATCGTCCCTGTTAGTCTTGCATGGTTTGGAAGACTGTCCAACAGCTTTTGACACACAGTCAGCAGCTATATGGCCAATTTTGCCACATTTGAAGCACTCAGCCTTAGATTTATCAAATGCCTTCTTTTTGACAACATTTGAGTTTCCCTGCAGCATATTTCTTCCAAACCTTTTCTTGTTGAACCTTTTGACAAGCATTGCAATCATTTGCTCATCATCAAGTTCAGCAAGATCTGCACTGTCTTCCTCATCAGACATTTCCTCTCTTTCATCATCAGCCTGTTGATCAGGTTTTGTGAACACATCACATACCTGCCCAACAGATTGTCTCACGCTGGCCACTAAGGCAGCACCTCTCTTGGACATTTCTAAGGCATTTCTCTTCTGCTGCCTTGACTGCTCATCATTTAGTAATGATCCATATAAGTTTACAAGATCCATACCTTTGATGGTACCTGAATTTCTCAAGATGGTAGAAAAGTAGTTCCACTCTTCAGGCAAGATGTCCAAGAACTTGTTCACCAGAGTCAGGCTGTCCTTTGTGATCCCAACAGCTTTGAGATCATTAACAAGAGCAGTAAACCTGGTGTAGGTTTCTGTGAGTGTCTCCTTTGGTTTTGAAAAGAAGAGTTCATACTGTCTAACAAGATTGTTAATCCTGTTGTCCAGTGTGATTGTGGGACCATCATAAACGGTACACAAAGTATCCCACATCTCCTTTGCAGTCTTCATCTTCTCAACCTGTGTGAACACATCATCTGGCGGAGAGATAACCAGGTTATTCCTGGCTTTTGCATCCAGAGCAACCAGTCTTTTGTCTTCATCAGACCATAAAGCTTTGGCCTTCTCAAAGGTTCTGATTTCAGGGGCAACTCCTTCAACAATAGGAATTATGGTAGTAACAGAGGTTGGCACATAGGGACCTTCCATTACTATCTCTTGTAGTTGTAAATCCAGATTCTCTAAATAGAGCATCATTCTGCACTTCCATCCATAGAAGTTCTGATGATTGAACTTGGGGAGTTTTGCCAATGACCCATTGTCATAGTAAGACGAGGAACTTGCAGCACTATTGTCCATGGGAAAGTTGGGAGAATGAGAGATCTAGAGTTGACACACACTCTATCTGCTCTGATACCAGTTGTTGTCCATAGGGTGAATACAACTATTTAAAAACTTAACAATCTTTTCTCAATGTTTGTGTATATTATCAACAAGTGTTAATTACAAACAAGCTTGAATGCGGAAAGGTTCAAGCTGAGATGACAGATACAACAGTTGGTTAACTAATCTAAGACTCACTCAGACTAGATACAATGAATACACTGACTTAGAAGCACTCACTGATTTTTACAAGATTCAGATAGACAGCTTAAGCAAAAACAGCTTAGACACACTCTACTGGTTTATTTTAGCAGACTTGCATGCATGGAATAACACACTTCAATGCACATTCTGATTTCACACTCTTGGATATCTCACAATCCTTAGAAGCTTCCTTTAATACTCAAAAGGAGAATCTCAGTGAAGCTTCTTCATTGGATAGATGAGATAGTGGAAAGTCTTTCCAAAAAGCAAGACACCTTTCTGCACGTTCTGATAAAGCATATTTGTCTTCACATGGCAGAATCTTTGTCTTTTCCTTTTTGTCACTCTTGCATAAGGCTTTAACCAAAAGAGGAATGTCAACTTTGCATCTTTCTTCTTTTGCTAATGCCATTTTGAAATAAGAAAAGGTTTGTCACGCTTTTCAGATATCCGTTTGTCTTCATGTAACAGAACAGCGTGGGCAGGCTGTGCAGTTTTGTTTGCCACTTTGTCTTCGACTTGTAAACTGATCTTGTAGTAAAAAATAATACATGAGGACTTGGAAACATATTCCATAAAGTGTTTATCCTGTTCACAAAGAGCAGCTTTTGTTCACAAAGAACATAACACTTGTAAACTGTCCAAGCTGCTTAATATAATAAAGCAACGTAGACAGTTTATGTCCAGCCTGTTCAGCACACAGAACAGCTTAGACAAACTGCCTTTGTTGCAACGAATGTAACATGGTAAACAACTTGGGGCTGATATTGCAAATCACTTTTCAGGTTTCAATAAGGCATAAACAGGCCTTAATTTATACCTTCAAGTGCATCAACAGGTTTGATTAAGAAATCTCCCCCTCAGATGTATAGCAGGTTTGACTGAGGCCTTTTTGTGCCTAACACAAACAAAGTCAAAGCTTTTCAACATGACATAAGAAAAATGAAATGCATTCATTTATATGTAACAGAGTCCAAGTCCACATTGGATTCCTGTTTGCATCTTTGAAGAATTAAGAAGAGTCCACGTGGAAAGGAGCACGAAGAAAGGACGCAAGTATGTCCCCTATCAACGATTCCTTCAGCTCATCATACAATACGCCATGGATCAGGACGAAGACATTCATGAGCGTCCAGAAGCTGATGTCTATCCAACCGTCGCTATCCAGAAACTGACTTTGCCAAAAGGGGCACCAACGGTACAGGTAATGAAGATTCCATTATCAACTCTGACAAGGTCGAGGGGTACAGATCGGGTAAGGGACTATATGAGAGAAAATTATCCGGATGAGTCTCAGTCTGAATCGACTGAGACTAACCAGTCCGACGGTGAGCAACATGAGAGTGAGAACGAGGGAGAAAGGATGGAAGTACAACAATCACTGGGTTATGGTGAGAGGGAGGCTGAGAGTGTAAGGGAGGGAGCCGTAGGTGAGACGGCAGAGACGGCGGATTCTGAACGAACCGTCTCTGTCGTAAGGCCGAGGAATACGCAATCTGAGGGTGAACCAAGCCCTATCAGCCGGACACCACTTCATAAGACCGTTAGTCCAGCGGTCGCCAAAACCCCAACCATCCACTTGGTTTCCCCTCAAAGGGAAACCACTTCATTACACGGGGATCTTCCACATACGCCATCGCCCTCTCATTCGGAGAGTGGCGGTGTTGAAAGAGGTCACACTCCTCCCCACGTGACCGAACTTACTTCGCCCACGATTCCATCCCCACAAACAGACACCGTGCACGATGCTTTTGTGGCATCCCCAAGAGCTGCCTCCGTGGCAGCTCCCGGAACTTCCAGATCTGAGCATCCCGTAGTGGAGCCAGAGATGACGGAAGGAAGACCGGGAGTGGCTCAATCTACGCCAACCACTTCCGGCCATCTCCCCATCAATTTGGAGATGTTAACGGCAGCCTTACGTGCTGCCGGCGTTATCACCCGGGCTGACCTTGACGCCCAAAGGGAGGCAGCCGAGGAACGACATACCGCCCTTCTTTCTCTTATAAAGGGTAAGGGTGTCGCCTCCGAAGCCGGCCCCTCACAAGGATCCCACTCAGTCCAACTACAAATGGCGGAGCTCTCTGACAAACTGGACGCACTCAATCGCCTAATCCTTCAGGTCCAGGAGCAGCTAAATTCCAGGATGGATCGCCTCGAGTCGGCAGTTATTGATCTCCAATGCCGCGCTCAGGCCGAAACCCTCAAAAGAAAACATGACGACCAGGACGACCCTGATCGTCATGAGGGGGAGAAGCGCAGAAAAGTACAATTTGAGGAGCCCATGCTGGGTACAGGGGGAGCAGAGACCGCCGAGGGGTCTGAATTTCAGGGGTCGGGGGAAAAGTCACAGGAAGCTCAGGAGTACATGCTAATTGAAGACGTGCCGATGGTCGAGGGTCCAGCTCAACTGGATCCAATGACAGCCATGGTAGAATTTGAGGAGCCACACGAGAAGGTTGAAATCATATTAGTTTCTGATTCAGATTCTGATACCGAGGACAACCAACCACTTTTAACTCCTAAGCCTGAACCTGACTCTCCAACCAAAAAATCCTCATCCTCTTCCTTCGATTTCCTGAATTCACCTCCCAGAGCCCAACAGGAAGACATACTCTCATCCATTTAAGCTCCCCCATCACTAAAAGAATCCCACATTACAGTCAGCCCACCAAGATCCCCAAGCCCTCCACCAGTCCAACAAACCCAACGCTCAGGTCCCTCCCAAACAAAAAGGGTTGACTGCTTCGATGAAACTCCCGAGGGTCCTGGAGTGTACAGAAAAGACGACCTATTCTGGGTAGACCACTACACGAAAGGAAAAGTTCACACACTGCCGCAGAGCGAAAAAGATCAAATGCGTCAAGAACAGCGGGGGACTATCATAAAGCTTCTTGAAGCTAAAAAGGACGAAATCGAAGAACCCCCCGTTCAAGGCCTGAAAGAATTCCTGCAGAACTTTCCCCCGGAGCGATTTCAGAATCCATATCTAGAAGAAAGATTCAAGATGGTATTCAGAAAGAAACCTGGAGCCTTCAGCAGACGCCTACTCATGGAACTTACGAATGTCTCCAAAGCTGAACAGGCCGAATACTACCAATTGATGCTCCGGGAACAAAGGTCTAAGGTGTCAAAGTCAAAGATTAAAAAACTCAAATCAATTACCATGTGCAAAAGAGCCAAAGTATTCTATCCCTCCTATCAAGTGGAAAGAGAAGATGGTACGGGAGATGACATATTTGAGTATGACCTTGACTACATAAGAGCGGATGACGTTGAGTTCCTTCACAACAGTCTGAAAAATCGAATCAGAAAACGTCTATCCCACATGACAGCTGTAGGTGCCTTAGTTCGAAGCATGAATCGCCGATCGATCATAATGTGCTTAAGAGATTTTCAGATGGCGATCGAGAGTGCTATGGTTAAGGTGGGCCTACGAGCACCAGAACAAGATAGTTTTCTTTTAGCCCACCACCCGGCCTACAGAGTTATACTTAAAGGAGATCCGGGTGTTATTTTTGTGAACCACAAGGGCTACAAAAGGTATATGCGCTTTGAGGATCTACCTTGCTATTCCGATGGTACACTTCGACTGGTTCGAGCTGCTCTCACAAAGAAAGTACAAGATTATGATGCTCAACCAGATCCTGAACAGAGATGCTCACCTACGGAGATACAAAATACACTCAGCGGCATAGACTACCTGAACGAGCGGCTACATACAAGACAAGTAACCAGACGTTTCGATGTCATACTTGGTCTTCGTGAATCAACAGATCATGCGCGAGTTCCAGGACCTCCTAAGTGATCGAAAAGGGGGAGATTGTTAGATTAATTATTTCGATCCTAGGAGTTATTTTGTAATATTTATTAACATTGTAATGTGTCTTGTATTTATTTCTATGTAATTTCTTTCTTATGTAATAGTGTAGGGGCCATTGTTGCCAAGTCTTGTAAGTTAATTAAATGAGCCTATAAAGGCTCCTAGGGTTGCTTTTTGACAATACACGGTTGACCTACATTTGAATCTTCTCTTGGAGCCGCCACTGTTCTTCCATATTCACCAACATTCATATTGTCTTCTTTCTTATTAAAAACACATTTATTGAGCTTGTTTCTTCATGTGTTTGATGAGAAAAACGTCAAGGTGCTGAATATATACGGGATTTCATATTAACAATTGGTATCAGAGCTCAGAGGGGTGGATTTCAACTGATTACTTACGGAATCTGCTGGGTTGTGCATGTTCTTCGAAGTTCTTCAATATTCAACCGGTTAGATCTTCATTTTCCATGGTTTTTCGAGTTTCTTCTGTTATAATGGTTCTATAAACATCACATTATCATTATATACTGATTTTAAACTCATTTACTTCCATATCTTTGTTAAAATCATCAAGAATCGACCATTTTGAAGCTTGAAAATATGGGTTTTTTAAGTGGGTTTTTCATGTGTTCATGCTAGTTTTAAGTGTTTTCTAGGTTGTTTTAAACTACCAAAAGTGTTTAAAATAGTTTATAAATCATTTAAAACTGTTTTTTAGGCATCAAAACTGATAAAAATCGATTTTTGTCTATTCTGCCTTAGAAAATCGTAAAAACCTGCTGTATTTCGGATTATATACTGTAGCATTTCGGACCATATAGGCACCAAATTCGGACCCCACAACCATCCTAATTCGGACCACACTTAGGTGTATTTCGGACACCCACTAAGCCAATTTCGGACCTTAATTCGGTCCAATCCGAACTTCGGACCATCCGAAGTTCAGGAAAGGCTTTCCATTTTTTACTTATTGGGACTTGTTCTTAAATTTTTTTAATTTCGGACCACACCATTTCGGACCATCCGAATTCGGTCTTCTGTCCCTATTTCGGAACCATCAAATTTCGGCCATTTCACTGTTCATCCGAATTCGATTCATCCGATTTCGGTCCATAGGTCCATCCGAACTTAGGTCATCCGAAAAGCTCATCCGAATTACGACACATATCCGAATTTGGACCATCATCCGGATTACTATTCATCCGAATCTGGCCTATCCGAAGTACAGTCATCCGAAATCTACCCATCCGAATCACTATTCATCCGAAATCACTTCATCCGAATTCGGTTCCTCCATCCGAATCACTGTTCATCCGAACTCATCACCCGAATTCAGAACACTCTGTTTTCAGTCCAACCCATCTGTACTCAGTTTCCACCTCTAAGATCTCCACATTCTCAATCAGCACCTATACTCATAATGTCTCGTGAAACTCTTGTACTCGGATCTGAGAACAGACCACCTGTTCTCTATCCTGATGAATACGAACAATGGAAAGCCCGGTTCCTGAAATTCGTCGGAATGCAACCTCTCGGGAATATGATGCTTCAATCAATATCCGAAGGGCCCGTCATCTACTACAGAGAAATTGCTGCCAGACCCGAGGCTGATCCTCCTGTCCTAGCCTCCAAAGTCGAAAGAGAGCTGGCAAATGACGCCGAAAGGGATCGCCAGCATGCTGATAAGAGGGCAGAATATCTGATCTATCAAGCCCTCCCCACTGATATTCTGGTAGGTGTAGACAGTAAAATGTCTGCAAAAGAAATGTGGGACGAGCTGGAAATCCAAATGCTGGGGGCAGATCTTGATGACTGTGCCAAAATTGAAGAGGCAAAGGCAAAGTTTTCAGAATTCCGCGCCAAAGACGGGGAATCTCTGCAATCCACGTTTACCAGGTTTTGTGCAGTCCTTAATGAATTGAATAAACTGCACATCAAAAAGGATCGGGATGACATAAACATCCAATTCTTTGCCGCCTTAGCCCCCGAGTGGCAACTTGCATGTAGGGCAACGAAGAGAGTCTTGAACATCCCTGAGGTATCTATAAATGTCGTCTTTAAGGAGCTTAAGAAATATCAAGGCGATGTGGATCAACAGAAGCTGATGGCAACTCAATTGGCCTCTCTACTGCTATCAGCCAACACAGGGTTGAAACCAAATGATTCCCTAGCCTTGATCACAAACACGCAGATTCCGACACCATCTTTTGCTCCTGGGTCTTCATCATCTCAGTACAGGTATGCTTCCCCTCCGCGTGAGGTCTATGATGAGGAGGAAGCCACGATTCAAGAACAGATTGCCTTGTGGACCAACCGTCTCCAACAACGACGGTTCTCCAACAAGACCAACAACCAACTCCGATATGACACTGGTCCTCGGAGGTACTCCGATGATAGAAGGGATGACAGACGCGATGACTATCGCAGGGACGACTACCGCAGAAATGATAGAGACGATCGCCGGTATGATGACAGACGCGACTATCGCGATGATCGCCGTTATGACAGGCGTGACGAAAGGCGAGATGACAGGAGAGAGGAAAGGAGAGAGGACAGGCGGGACGATCGTAGGGATGATCGTCGGGATGACCGCCGGGAAAGGAGGCGTGATGACAGCCGTGAGCACCGCCGGGCCGACAAGAGGCCGGCGGAAAGAAGAGAGGAGAAGCCAAGAGCAGACGAGCCAAAGGCTACTGATGAACGTCTCTGCTACAAATGTGGCAAACCGGGCCACTTTGCTAGGGAATGCAAGAACAATTTTGAGAGAGACGTTGCATATTACGAAAGAAAGCTCGAGGCTGCAAAGACGAAGTCGGATGCATTGGCCCTCGTCGCCCAGGAGGATTACTGGGATGCTGAAGATTCTGACGACGAGGATGACAATGGCAAAAATTGCTATATGGTTGATCGTCAGGGGTTGGAGATTTGTGCTGCTGTCACTGCTGCAAATTCAGACACTGCTGCTGAGGGGAAGACAATGAAACATCCACCAGCATGTCTGATGGCTACAACCGACGATCCCGAATGCTCCACATCCGGCTCAGAGTCCAGTGAGGTATATTCCTATTACATTCCTGCACATGTAAATAAATTATTTGTAGATAATGAATGTACACTACACACACAAATACATGATCTACAACATAGATTAAAAGCTGAAACTGCAAAGTGTGTACAGGCTGAACATCAAGCTCATATTTTGAAAGAATCATCTGAATTATATCATGCAAAATGGTTAACTAATCATAATGTTATAAAACAGATGTTGATAGAAAAAGTAGATGTTCAGGATAGGAATATATACCTTGAATCTTGCATGGAAACGCTTTCAAAAGAAAAACTCTCGTTAAAAGAAGAAATTTTTGTTCTTACAAAACAATTAGATGTGGTAAATATGGAAAATATAGACAGTTTAGAAAAAATACAAAATGATTGAAGAAGAAAGGATAAGTTTGTACGCAAGAATAAAGACCCTTGACGATGCATTTTTGAAAAGGGGTCAAACAGAACAAACTATCCATTTAAATCAGCCCAAAGAAACTAGGTTTTACCATTCTAAACAGGGAATTGGTTTTAAAAATCCTACATATTTGGAAAAAGCACAAAATGTCTTACCTGTATTTTATGACATGAATTATATGGGAGCCGGTATTAAATCTTTCTTTTTTGAGTCATCAAAAGAAGTTTTAAACCAAGAAAATGAGAAACGTGTTGCGCGTAAAGATAAAGGAATTTCTTTTCATTATGAAGAACTTAACGAGAGTTATTCTTCTCGAGTACCCACTTTAGAGGAAGATCTCTCGTCAACTTATTCAGAAACTGAATTGAACACTGAAACTGAAAAATCAAATCCTCAACTTTATATTCCTGCAAAAGTTCTTCAACAGCAAATCATTGTTTTAGAAAAGGAATTGAAGTCGTCTCAAGAGAAAGCACTTGATCTTCAAGATGCTCTTTTTAAGAGAGAAGAAGAATTGATAAATCAATCTTTTCAACAAACTGTGGAAGTCACTGTCTACAGAGAAAATTTTGAAATAGTTTCACAACGATTGAAAGATCTTTCAAAACAACAAACACTTTCTCATTCTCTAAAAATTCCATGTATGTCATCAGATAAAGGTAAGGCTACAGCTGAAACTTCTTCTATCTTTGTCAAAGGTGAGTGCACAAATGCTTTCAAGAATGAGGTTTCTAAAAAGACTCAGATAAAATACAAGTCTTTTAAGAAACCCACTCACCTCCAAAAAGAAAAGTCTGTCAAGTCTAAATCTTCCATGCTTACTGACTCTAATCGTTTTGTTCCTACAGATCATATAAGGAGAGTCCCAAAAACCACCATGCAGGATTTTACAAGTTTTTTTTGTGAAGAAGGCTTTAATGCCAAGTGAATTTGTTACTAGAGATAGGATGTCTGTAATCTCTAAAGACAATTTGTGTAACAAAGTGTGTGACAATGTTTGTAATGATGTACCGAATTCTACTATTCCGTTAAAGTACTCTTTCAAGGATTTGTTTAATCTATGTCCAACTAAATATAGACGACAGGTTCCTGAAAGGAATGCTTTTGTGCCTTATCCTGTTAAACGTATTCGGAAAAAGAAAAATAAAAATAGTGCATCATCGGCCACAAACAAAGTTGAGATATGTCCGTTGCCAAGGCCCAAAACCAAAGCAACGGTCAAGAAGGTCTCAACAAGACAAAAACCGAAGGCAATTTCAGCGCCTAAGGTTCCAAAACCCAATAAATCCAATCTTCAATGGATTCCAAAGGGTTGTGCATCTAGACCACACACAAATGCTAGTTGGGTTTCTAAATCTGTACACGTGCCATATAAATCTGGAATTCCTAACAAAAAGGGACCCATATTGAGGTGGGTACCCAAGGTTGTGTGATCTTAATGCAGTTGGTTCTTGGTTACTTCTGATCAAGACCCGTGCTTCAAAGAAATGGCTTCTAGTTACCTTAGACTAGGACCTGTTCTTTTGCTTGTCGGTTGTGCTTAAACCGACACGTTTGGCTTCTGTGCACACAGCCCAGGACCCGGTCTTAACTCATCATGTTTTCTGAACATCTCGGTTCAGAACACGGTTTGATTGTGAATTAAAAATGGATGTGTTTGAATACATATAGTTTTCATTATATGAATTTATGTGTTTTTCAGGCTATGTCCATTTGGTATATGGATTCGGGTTGCTCCAAGCATATGACAGGAAGAAGAGAATTGCTGTCCAACGTTGTTGAACAGTACTGCGGAACTGTGAAATTCGGGAACAACCATCAGGCTCAAATAAAAGGATACGGGGACTTAGTTCTAAATAATCTGGTCATCAAGGACGTTGACTATGTTGGAGGGTTATCTCATAATCTTTTTAGCATAGGACAGCTCTGCGACAAAGGACTAGAAGTAACATTTTGGGCTAAGAACTGCAGTGTTAAGAACATAGATGGAAAAGAAATCTTGACTGGTTCCCGAAAATCTAACCTTTACACCATTGACGTATCTAAGCTTGTGGTGAAGGATAACATTTGCCTACTATCAAAAGCCTCGTCAAAAGACTCTTGGTTGTGGCATCGACGATTATCCCATTTGAATTTTGATAACATAAACAAGCTGGCTGCGAAGCAATTGGTCAAAGGACTTCCTGAGTTGCGCTACGAAAAGGACCATCTTTGCGGAGCATGTGAGAAAGGAAAAATGAAACGATCATCTCACAAACCAAAGCCCGAACCATCAACAAAAAGAGTTTTGGAGTTACTTCATATGGATTTATGCGGACCGATGAGAACTCAAAGCATCAATGGAAAACGATATGTGTTGGTTATCGTTGATGATTATTCTCGATATACCTGGGTCAGGTTCTTGCGTTCCAAGGACGAGACAGCTCAAGAAATCATTGATTTTATCAAAAGTGTCGAGACCCAACAGCAGCTGTCAGTACAATCAATCAGATCAGATAACGGCACGGAGTTCAAGAACTCGGTAGTAGAGGGCTTCCTTCGATCCAAGGGGATTCAACATCAATACTCTGCTGCTAGAACACCTCAACAAAACGGGATCGTGGAAAGGCGTAACCGTACGCTAGTAGAAGCCGCTCGTACAATGCTCACATACTCAAAGCTACCTCCGTTCTTGTGGGCCGAAGCCGTATCAACAGCATGCTATACACAGAATCGCTCCATCATTCATAAGCGCTTTAACAAAACTCCTTACCAACTCTTTTTGAATAAAGTACCATTTATCAAGTACTTACGTGTATTTGGTTGCAGGTGCTATGTGCTGAATGACAGAG
>JAANYP010009145.1:0-20788 GCA_020465985.1 Centrapalus pauciflorus | reverse complement strand
TATTTCATTAATTAACAAGGACGTCACAATATATATATATATATATATATATATATATATATATATATATATATATACATATATCCTTGTAAACTTCCAATATTACGTATATATCCTTACAAACTTTCTTATTACACATATATATCATTCTAAATCTTTAAATATTAAACACACACACACACACACACACACACATATATATATATATATATATATATATATATATATATATATATATATATATATATATATAAAATATTAAATATCATTTTTTAATTAATTTATCATTGAATTAAAAATCAAGAATTAGAATGGTTTTTCGCTTTTTAGTCAAAAAAAATTTTAAATTAAGTGGTTATTTTTATTTTAGTTTTTGATCAAAAAACGGTGAACCATTATGATCTTTAATATTTTCAAACAAAAAACCATTCAGATTTTTTATTAAACGTAGATAAAAAGATCAATAAAGCTTCAATATTTTCAATAAAAAACAACAAACCATTCGAAATTTTTTTTGTTACTTAAAAGCGATGAACCATTCCAATTCTTGATCTTTTTAAACCATTTTGAATTAAAATTTTTATTAAGTATTTGCAAATAAGAAACTACGAAACATTTTGATAATATTATTTGTTGGGAATAAATAATAGAGATGAAACAATTATATTGTATATGTTTGTAAATACTCACTAGTATAGGGATTGTATGTGTAAATACACAATACTTGTGCATTGTGTATAAATAGAAGTTAGTGTTTCTGTTTGTATAGGAATTTTAGTGTTCACATACAGACATACGGATCTGAGATTAGAAAGAAGATGAGAAGAATTGCTTAGCAAGTCAAGCACCAGATTGTAATATTTATTCTCTCATTAATTCAAGCATTCGATATTATGTGATTGTTATAATTATTCATATATGATTGTTTGTTTATGAATGAATTGCATGAAAAGTGAATTAACATTATTTTTCCAAACGAAAAAAACTTCAACACGTCCTTATTTTGAACTTTTTTGAATGGAGAAAATAAATAAATGATCTCGATTTTAGATTTTCCGAACGAAAAAGACTACAACTAATTTTTATTTTTCTAAAATGAAAAAAAAATAATAATAGAGAAAGATTTGGATTCTCAATAAATAATTGAAAAAAATGAACCATGTATATCATATATAATCTTAAATAAAAAATTATAGTAGTACATAAAAAAAATAACATTAATAGTAACGATAAACATATAAATAAAAATTAATTATTAAAACAAAAATAATAAAAAATAAAATTTTATATTTGGATAATTAATTTATAAAAAGAAAGAAATAAAAAATATATATATGAAAGCTATGAATTCAAGCATTCGATATTATGTGATTGTTATAATTGTTCATATATGATTGTTTGTTTATGAATAAATTGCATGAAAAATGAATTAACAATTGGTATCAGAGACTAATATGGTAGAATTTGAGTGAATTTTGAATCTGAGTTTTGAAATTTTCGAACACTGTTACATTCAAGTTTTTTCGGAAATTTGAAAATCATCAAAGGGTTTTAATTTGTTGGATGATATGATCTGAAAGTTGGATCGAGTGTGTTATGTTTGAAGACGAATCTGATGATATAAAACTCAAATCATAATTCAAAAAACATAGAATTTAATTGAGATTTTTCAAATTTTTTTTAAAAAGTTGTGTTCTTCACGTTTTTGTCAAATTTTGGACTTTTGATCTGAAATTAGCCAAACTTGTTTCACAAAAGTTGTTTCTGTATGAAAAACGCATACTCGATCATAATTTGAGCTCATTTGGTGAATTTTTGTTGAAAATTATGATTTTTAAACTTGGTTTTATGAGTTTCTGTTAAAACTCGAACATACCTGTTTTTCTAGTGTTAATCGAGTTTTATAAAGACTAAATCGAGTTTCAAACCTCTTTATCCGAGTTTCAAAGCTTCATTAATCGAGTTTCAAGCTTCATTAATGGAGTTTCAAGCTTTGTTAATCGAGTTTCTAGCTTCATTAATCGAGTTTCAAGCTTTGTTAATCGAGTTTCTGACTTCATTAATCGAGTTTTAAGCTACATCATTCGAGTTTTAAGACAATATCATTCAAGTTTGTTGCCAAGTACTTTGAGTTTTGCTGTGATACATTCGAGTTTCATTCATAACCATTCGAGTTTCATACCTTATCATTCGAGTTTTGTAAAGCCTCATTCAAGTTTCATTCATAACCATTCGAGTTTCAACCTTCTTCAATCGAGTTTTAGTAAGCTTCAATCGAGTTTTATTAAGCTTTAATCGAGTTTTATTAAGCTTCAATCGAGTTTCATTATGCTTCATTCGAGATTGATTATTAAGCATTCGAGTTTTGACTATTTGACATTTGCTGCTTAAATTGACCATAACTTTTGACTGGAACATCGTTAGAAGGCCTACCATACGTCAAATCGAAGCTTGAAAAGAGATCTACATTTCTAGAACCCGCTAAGGTAAATTTTCGAGGCCCAATTCCACTCCAGAAAAAAGTTACGGGCATTTTTCTACAGAAAATCTAAAATTTGAACGTCAAAAAGTCAAACCAGAGCTGATTTTTAACAAATTAATCATTCAAGATTCGTTTTTTCTTCAATCAAGATTCATTCAAATTTTCATAAGTCCATAAAAGATCTTGGAAGTTCATTTTTCTGCAATTCATAATGGAATTTGAAAAATTTTCAAAGTCTGAGCTGATGGCCAAACTTACTGAATCTTAAATGATTCGTAAGAACAATTACGACATTCTCGTTCAGTTAAATACGGATAAACATTTGGCGTTACGTGACGTACAAATATTGAACGAAGAAATTCAGAGCTTAAAAGAAAAACAAAACTCTGAGAGTTGTGCTCATCAATTAAAAATATCTGAATTACTTAAATAACTTGATGAGCTGAAACAAAAAAATTTTCAGAATGCAAATCAACTGAAATAT
The DNA here is from genome assembly GCA_020465985.1 of Centrapalus pauciflorus. Classification (NCBI taxonomy): domain Eukaryota; kingdom Viridiplantae; phylum Streptophyta; class Magnoliopsida; order Asterales; family Asteraceae; genus Centrapalus; species Centrapalus pauciflorus. Next base: position 17,822 of record JAANYP010009145.1, on the reverse strand, counting down.
CTTTTGCCTGAAAGATCTGATCTTTACAAGAAAGTTAAAGATCATGAAGAATTACTTTCTAAGACAAATCATACTGATCAAAATTGTGTTTTAAACAAATCAGAAGAATTTTTTGCTCTTGAAAAAGAGTTGTCTTTAACTAAAGATTCTCTTGAGAAGGAAAGACATGCGTTCTTACTAAAAGAACAAGATTTTAAAACAAAATATAAATTGTTTGAAGATGAAAGAAAGGTATTTTTAATAAAAAAACAATCTTTTAAAACTGATTTCCAATCATTTGATAATGACAGAAATTCTTATAAGGTCATTATCAATGGATTAGAAGATCAGATACTTCATCTTTGTAAACAATTTAATGAATTTCCTTCTTCAAAAGAATCAGAGGTTAAAGATCCTTCAGTTTGTTCAAAATCTAAAGTTGATCAATCTGATTTATCTACTGAAAGTGAAAAGAATCCAACTGAATTTTCTAAATTTGATTCTTCTTCAGATCTTAAACTTAAGTATCTGTTAAAGATACACAGAGGCAAAGATATAATTGTTGAACAACTTCCGGTCAAGATTTACACTGGTGAATCTTCGAAGTCAAATTTTCCTAAAGTTTCTGAAAATACTAGTCATTTTAATCAGAAAACATTTTCACATAAAAACACCAAGTATTATCAGAAACACGCAAGAACCGGACAGTTTTTCAAAAAGAAGAGTTCGCAAAAGTCTGATCATTCAAATTCAAGTTTCTTTAGAATTTCAGATATTCAAAGAAATTTGTTTTTTGCTTTTGAAAAAGAAGCTGATAGTTATAACTTGCAATGGGTACCTAAACCCAAGTACAAGTGGGTACCAAAACCCATTTTGACATGGGTACCCAAGAGTGCTAACAAGTCTGGATCCAAATCTGTTTGGATACCAAAGATATCTTAAATTTTGCAGGTTATAGGTTTCTTATCATTTCAGATAAGAACCCGTTCTTGAATTCAACATAGGCTCTTGATTAATTCAGATCAAGACTCGTCCTTCAACTCAAAATGGTTTCTTGTTAATTTAGAATAGAACCCGAACTTCAATGGTAATGGGTTTTAGTTAATCTACACTAAAACCCGTTCTTCAGTTCAATCATATGGTTTTTAGTCATATCAGACTAGAACCCGGACAGAGACAAATTTTACTGGAATTCCTGCCCTGCATTCAACTCTGATGCTGAATTCACAAAGAGGGAGTTTTATTTTCATAATTTTTTGCTCCAGTTTACTTTCCATGAGTTGACTAACTTTTTGTGCTTATTTCCATGGGGAGTTTCAGATACTTTGACGATGACATTTTTCATAAAAACTGTGTGTGATTTTCATGAAAATATTTGATGCACACATAAAATTTTGTTTTTGAGCTAAAAAGAAATTTTCTCATCTGATTCTCTGAATTTTTGATTGAGGTTAATTGGTCTAATCTCTTTGATTTTCATAATCTCATTTTTTCTGAGATTCTCTTTGTTATAACTCTTCCAATTCATACTGGATTCTCCGGTTATCTGACATGTGCTAATTCTTTCAAGAAAATCTGATTCTTTCCATATCATATATCAGATTTTCCATTTCATTCTGATATGTGAAGACCACCCCTCATGAGGCGGTTCTCACGAGTCTAGGTCCCACATCATGCAATACGATATCAATCAAACTAAAATAGAGTAATTAATTGCGGAATATTAAATTACAGTACAAACAATTAGGATTTAAGCTAAATACAGATTTCATATTTCAAATTAAAGTTATAAAAGGGTACCATCTAATCTAAACATGACATCATATAATTATATCAAATCTACCCAAAACCACCACATTTGTTGTCTTCCAATCAGTATCGAAAGGTTTTGTTGTGAAGTGGTCTATGGAAACTTCTATCTTGATCTTTATAAGACCTATGAACTAGGTCCAGCAGGTGACTTTCCTTTAGCTTTTTCTGTAAAAAATATAAGTATAGCAACCGTAAGCAATGCTTAGTGAGTAGATAGATTTTCAAATTAACATGCAAAGTCAAGCGGATCATAAGTCTAGCGTGATATGTCTTGGCTGCCGCTACAGCCCTCATGATTGAGACATAGAAGTCATAGAGTCGGATGATGTTCAGGTCACGCTCACGCTTAAATCGTGGGGATCAGCCACATACTGGGCTAGCTACCAGTAAATCAACGTGGCGGAACATCGGAGGTCATTACCAAGTTCAATAGAACTGGTGAAATAGCCAGGTCTAGAACAATAGACCAATCAGGGCTAATCAAGTTGAATCAATATGTCAAGTATATGCAATGATGAAGCATACGTAATCAAAGTCATGATAGCAGTAGTCTCAAAGCAGTATCAGAAATGAGCTATAAAATGCAATAACATAAGAAATGATGATCAAATAGCTATCATGATCCACTGGGCAACACCCAACCATGGTGTGCACAGGTCACAATCCAGCTGATAAATGAATGTCAAATTAATCTAGCATCAACAATATGTCTCAACCGGAAATTCAAGCATGTTAAATCTGAATATCTATAACTCACAGATCTGGTCTTTGTCAAACAGATATAAAAATCTGCCACCTGAGTTATCTCAGGATTTTATCTTTAATCTGAGTTCTGGCTTTCTTTTCAATTCTCTGACCCGCTTTAAATCTTTTAAATCTTTGTCTCTATGTTCAGAATTTCACTGAACCTGTCCAGAATTATCATGTTAATATCATGTCAATTTCATCATCTTTTTAGTCTTTAAAATCTTTATTTCATCTGATTCTGATAACTGATAATCTCATCAATCATTCATTTTTTTAATTAATATATCAAAATAAAGTATTTGAATTCGGATCAACCCGGATTCGGTTCATCATCCGAAGTGGTATCAAATTCGAACCCAGCTGCATCCGAAACAACCATCCGAATTAGGATATCTTGGGAACCGAATTAGGATCTTTTTAAAAATACATAAGATCCAAAATAAGCATCTTATCCGAATTAGGATTAAAACCGAACTAGAACCAACCGAGATTGGCATCATCCGAATTGAGGATCCAAAATAAGCTTCATCCGAAAATGGGACCAAAGCAAGATCCGAATTTGGGATCATTCGAGATATAAGATCCGAAGTGGGGCACCCGAATTCGGATCCCTATACTTGGTATTTTCCAGAAATTGTTCTTCATGTTCTTGGGTATGTTTATACGGATTTTACATAAAAATTCACAAAACTCAATTTTATTAACATGCAACTAAATATAAAGTTGTATTATCATTAATTGAGTGTTTTTATACAAATTTCCTTATCCATACATCATAATTCAATCAAGATCACCCAAAAATGATCATTTTTGTCAAGAACATCATTTTCATCAAAAGTTCCGATTTCTTCTTTATTTGGATGAATCAACCATAGATTTTTGTTTCTATAACTTTTATATACTTCATTTCATCATAATCAACTAAAATCTTACACATGCAACAACAAATTCGTGTTATAATTCTTGTATTTTCGGTTTTCTATAAAAACCGAACCAAACACATAAATTTGAAAATTTTAAGAAATTATTTCCTTTAAATCTTGCTAATTGATGATGAATGATGATTGTTGTATCTTCACTTGACTTCAATTCTTTAATTAATTGCAATTCAATGAACAATTTTGATGAGTTTGTGAATTTGGCCGTAGGTTTAGTGAGAGAGTAGAGAGAGAGAGTGAATTTGAATTAATGATCTTGAATGATCATTATTTTAGCTTATATATATTAATTTGGTTATATTGCAACTTAACCCACTAAACTTTTGTATTTTATATCTCTTTTCTTTTACTCATTTTAATTATATCATAAATATAATTTAAAAATCATATTTATTTAATAAATTTTCATTCTTAATTAATATTTGCAACATAAATAAGATAACAAAATTATATTATTATCTCAAATTAAGCATTACACGATCGGCTAAAAGTTAGGTTGTTACATGATATCTCCCAAATTATATGAATATAATCTCCGATATCACATAATTTCCGATATCCCTTGAGCTTCAAAGCTGAAAATCTTTCTGCTGACTCCGATTTTGCACCTAATTTGTGTGATAGGCATAAATATCGCTTTTATGGTCTAACCAGAACCGGAAGACCTACCCAAGAAGCAAACCAACTGTAGTTTGTGTGGGTGAGGGTTCTTTAGGTCTATTAGTTGAGAAGTGTGAGTTATCACAGGATACTGACAGGGTCGAGCAGAGATAAAATGTAAATGAGAGGGATATTGATATTGAAAGGAGATGGTGGTGCATCAGATCATGCTTTCACTATAAAACTGACTGTTTTAATTCTCAAAAGTGAGACGGAGGGAACTTAGTTGAAAAATGCTGCGAGCTGAGAGTTGAGAAATGATTTAAAGAAAAGAAAATCCTACCTAAACTGTGTCGGCTGGGTAATCCACATAATCTATCAAGCCCTAGGGGACTTGATATTGAAAAAGACGTCATGGACCCAGTGACGCATGCACTTAACCCCACCAACTACTCAGTTATCTCTCAAAAGATTTCTGTTTCAATAATCACGGAGATATAACACAATTCTATTGATATATCATTTGGATATTATTGATATTGAAACAAGGAAGACATTTGCTCCGGTCTCCAATTTCATCTGATGCACATTGTGTCTAGCGCTTATAATATACACTTTTAGGACACATCGAGTCTGACAGTCTGCGTGACTATAAACAGCTAGTCCATAGCGACTAAGCCGGAACAAATAAGAGTGGTTCTTTAATGATAAAGGATTTCACAATGACTATTTGAAAATCCTACCAGTGTTAACATCATGCCAGCGCTGAAAATAGGTCACATAGATTATATCTATTGTGCAAACAGGAATCCTATGTGGACCTGGATTTGTTTCATTTTCCCAAAGTTGAATTGTTCCATTCTGAAAGAGTATTCGTTTGAGGGGGAGTGAGACAAATTTGTTTAGTTTAGGGGGAGTGGATATCAGTTTGAGGGGGAAAAAATCTATTTGTAATATTTGTGATTTGTATTTGTTGTTGTATTTCATCTACTATAAATTCTTTGCATTTATGTCTCTGAAGATGTTACATGATGTTTATAATTCTTATGATCATCATGAGGGGGAGAAAAGCTAGAGTTCAAAGACAACAGTTGAGTAGATTGAAGTCAACTGAAGACAATTGCAAATACATATCAAGACAATTGAAGGAGGGAGAAATAGAGAAAAGTTGTTCAAGATTCAAGGGGGAGTGTACTAACAAGAAAATACAAAGAAAGAGAAGATCAAAGAAGAAGAGATGTGAAGATATGAGAGAGACAAATAAAGAAAAGAAGAAGATTCAGAGATCAAAGAAAAGAAGAAGATTCCTGAAAAATCCCTGAAATTATCTTTCATCGAAAATTGATTTCGTAGCTAAGGGGGAGATTGTTAGGGACAATATTTGTAGAGTTGAAATGAATTTTACTTTTAATAATTGTGTTCATCTCTAAGGGGGAGAATGTTGGGAATAAATAATAGAGATGAAACAATTATATTGTATATGTTTGTAAATACTCAATAGTATAGGGGTTGTATGTGTAAATACACAATACTTGTGCATTGTGTATAAATAGAAGTTAGTGTTTCTGTTTGTATAGGAATTTTAGTGTTCACATACAGACATACGGATCTGAGATTAGAAAGAAGATGAGAAGAATTGCTTAGCAAGTCAAGCACCCAATTGTAATATTTATTCTCTCATTAATTCAAGCATTTGATATTATGTGATTGTTATAATTATTCATATATGATCGTTTGTTTATGAATGAATTGCATGAAAAGTGAATTAACATTATTTTTCCAAACGAAAAAAACTTCAACATGTCCTTATTTTGAACTTTTTTGAATGGAGAAAATAAATAAATGATTTCGATTTTAGATTTTCCGAACGAAAAAAACTACAATTAATTTTTATTTTTCTTAAATGAAAAAAAAAAGAATAGAGAAAGATTTGGATTCTCAATAAATAATTGAAAAAAATGAACCATGTATATCATATATAATCTTAAATAAAAAATTATAGTAGTACATAAAAAAAATAACATTAATAGTAACAATAAACATATATATAAAAATTAATTATTAAAACAAAAATAATAAAAAATAAAATTTTATATTTGGATAATTAATTTATAAAAAGAAAGAAATAATAAATATATATATATATATATATATATATATATATATATATATATATATATATATATATATATATATATATATATATATATATATATATTGTTATTATGAAATCCCGTATATATTCAGCACCTCAATGATTTTCTCATCAAACACATGAAGAAGCAAGCTCAATAAATGTGTTGAATAAAGAAGAAGACAATATGAATGTTTTTAATATTGATGGAACAGTGGCGGCTGGTATGTGATTCAAATTGTCAACCGTGTGTTTTTCTCAAAAGTAACCCTAGGAGCCTTTTTATAGGCTCCTTTAATTAAGTTACAACACTTGGCAACAATGGCCCCTACACTTTTACATAGACATGAAATACATAGAAATAAATACAAGACAAATTACAATGAAAATAAATATTACAAAATAACTCCTAGGATCGAAATAATAAATCTAACAATCTCCCCCTTTTCGATCACTTAGGAGGTCCTGGAACTCGCGCATGATCTGTTGATTCACGAAGACCAAGTATGACATCGAAACGTCTGGTTACTTGTCTTGTATGTAGCCGCTCGTTCAGGTAGTCTATGCCGCTGAGTGTATTTTGTATCTCCGTAGGTGAGCATCTCTGTTCAGGATCTGGTTGAGCATCATAATCTTGTACTTTCTTTGTGAGAGCAGCTCGAATCAGTCGAAGTGTACCATCGGAATAGCAAGGTAGATCCTCAAAGCGCATATACCTTTTGTAGCCCTTGTGGTTCACATAAATAACACCCGGATCTCCTTTAAGTATAACTCTGTAGGCCGGGTGGTGGGCTAAAAGAAAACTATCTTGTTCTGGTGCTCGTAGGCCCACCTTAACCATAGCACTTTCAATCGCCATCTGAAAATCTCTTAAGCACATTATGATCGATCGGCGATTCATGCTTCGAACTAAGGCACCTACAGCTGTCATGTGGGATAGACGTTTTCTGATTCGATTTTTCAGACTGTTGTGAAGGAACTCAACGTCATCCGCTCTTATGTAGTCAAGGTCATACTCAAAGATTTCATCTCCCGTACCATCTTCTCTTTCCACTTGATAGGAGGGATAGAATACTTTGGCTCTTTTGCACATGGTAATTGATTTGAGTTTTTTAATCTTTGACTTTGACACCTTAGACCTTTGTTCCCGGAGCATCAATTGGTAGTATTCGGCCTGTTCAGCTTTGGAGACATTCGTAAGTTCCATGAGTAGGCGTCTGCTGAAGGCTCCAGGTTTCTTTCTGAATACCATCTTGAATCTTTCTTCTAGATATGGATTCTGAAATCGCTCCGGGGGAAAGTTCTGCAGGAATTCTTTCAGGCCTTGAACGGGGGGTTCTTCGATTTCGTCCTTTTTAGCTTCAAGAAGCTTTATGATAGCCCCCCGCCGTTCTTGACGTATTTGATCTTTTTCGCTCTGCGGCAGTGTGTGAACTTTTCCTTTCGTGTAGTGGTCTACCCAGAATAGGTCGTCTTTTCTGTACACTCCAGGACCCTCGGGAGTCTCATCGAAGCAGTCAACCCTTTTTGTTTGGGAGGGACCTGAGCGTTGGGTTTGTTGGACTGGTGGAGGGCTTGGGGATCTTGGTGGGCTGACTGTAATGTGGGATTCTTTTAGTGATGGGGGAGCTTGGATGGATGAGAGTATGTCTTCCTGTTGGGCTCTGGGTGGTGAATTCAGGAAATCGAAGGAAGAGGATGAGGATTTTTTGGTTGGAGAGTCAGGTTCAGGCTTAGGAGTTAAAAGTGGTTGGTTGTCCTCGGTATCAGAATCTGAATCAGAAACTAATATGATTTCAACCTTCTCGTGTGGCTCCTCAAATTCTACCATGGCTGTCATTGGATCCAGTGGAGCTGGACCCTCGACCATCGGCTCGTCTTCAATTAGCATGTACTCCTGAGCTTCCTGTGACTTTTCCCCCGACCCCTGAAATTCAGACCCCTCGGCGGTCTCTGCTCCCCCTATACCCAGCATGGGCTCCTCAAATTGTACTTTTCTGCGCTTCTCCCCCTCATGACGATCAGGGTCGTCCTGGTCGTCATGTTTTCTTTTGAGGGTTTCGGCCTGAGCGCGGCATTGGAGATCAATAACTGCCGACTCGAGGCGATCCATCCTGGAATTTAGCTGCTCCTGGACCTGAAGGATTAGGCGATTGAGTGCGTCCAGTTTGTCAGAGAGCTCCGCCATTTGTAGTTGGACTGAGTGGGATCCTTGTGAGGGGCCGGCTTCGGAGGCGACACCCTTACCCTTTATAAGAGAAAGAAGGGCGGTATGTCGTTCCTCGGCTGCCTCCCTTTGGGCGTCAAGGTCAGCCCGGGTGATAATGCCGGCAGCACGTAAGGCTGCCGTTAACATCTCCAAATTGATGGGGAGATGGCCGGAAGTGGACGACGTAGATTGAGCCACTCCCGGTCTTCCTTCCGTCATTTCTGGCTCCACTACGGGATGCTCAGATCTGGAAGTTTCCGGAGCTGCCACAGAGGCAGCTCTTGGGGATGCCACAGAGGCATCGTGCACGGTGTCTGTTTGTGGGGATGGAATCGTGGGCGAAGGAAGTTCGGTCACGTGGGGAGGAGTGTGACCTCTTTCAACACCGCCACTCTCCGAATGAGAGGGCGATGGCGTATGTGGAAGATCCCCGTGTAATGAAGTGGTTTCCCTTTGAGGGGAAACCAAGTGGATGGTTGGGGTTGTGGCGACCGCTGGACTAACGGTCTTATGAAGTGGTGTCCGGCTGATAGGGCTTGGTTCACCCTCAGATTGCGTATCCCTCGGCCTTACGCCAGAGACGGTTCGTTCAGAATCCGCCGTCTCTGCCGTCTCACCTACGGCTCCCTCCCTTACACTCTCAGCCTCCCTCTCACCATAACCCAGTGATTGTTGTACTTCCATCCTTTCTCCCTCGTTCTCACTCTCATGTTGCTCACCGTCGGACTGGTTAGTCTCAGTCGATTCAGACTGAGACTCATCCGGATAATTTTCTCTCATATAGTCCCTTACCCGATCTGTACCCCTCGACCTTGTCAGAGTTGATAATGGAATCTTCATTACCTGTACTGTTGGTGCCCCTTTTGGCAAAGTCAGTTTCTGGATAGCGACGGTTGGATAGACATCAGCTTCTGGACGCTCATGAATGTCTTCGTCCTGATCCATGGCGTATTGTATGATGAGCTGAAGGAATCGTTGATAGGGGACATACTTGCGTCCTTTCTTCGTGCTCCTTTCCACGTGGACTCTTCTTAATTCTTCAAAGATGAAAGCCGCATAGTCCACGTGTCGGTCGTAGGCAAAGCCAGCGAACATGGCTAAAACCTGGGCCGATGCTGAGTCATGACCAGAATGTTTGGCTGTCAGGCACTTGTTGAGTACATCGAAGAGAATTCTCCAGTGGGACTGAAGGTTCTTGGTGCGAAAGTCGGATGGTTTGGTAAGGGATCCGTCATACCCTAGGTTTTGAATTTCAGAAAGGGCTTCTGAGACGGATGGGTTTGGATCGAACGAGTTAATGGAGGGAATGTAGTCTTGGATGGGAAAACGAAGGATGTGACGAATGGCTGTGGTTGTGACTTTGACTGGAACGCAGTCAATGGTGGAGGTGAAGTGAGGTTCGGGGTCGGTTAAGAATTGTAGCCTGTTCCAGAATTGTTGTAGGTAAATCTGGGGAACGGCGATGGCTGTGGAAAGGGCATAATATATGGGATGGCGGGTGAGAATGTCAAAAGCTAGGGTTTGGGATTCTTTTGGAAGGATAGAGACGTCGAGTTGCCAGTTATGGGGGATAAACTCGACAAACTCGGCGCTCGGCAAGATGGCTTCTTCGGGTAACTGAGCGTTATTATTCGGGATTGGCGGATGGGGAATGGTAAGAACGATTGTGGGGTCCATTTTCCTGCAAAGTGCAACACAGTTAGAATCATAAGACTCGATATGATAAAGCATTGATGTGAAGTCTAGATGAGTGTGAAATAGAAATTGTCTGATCTGTTTATCATCGGGTCTTTATTAGTAGAATAAAATTCTACTAACAAAGTCCAAAGTCAATCGTTAAGAGACCGATGTTAGATGAGACCGTTTCACTCAAACACTGAACCTAACTCTAATCAATGATGCACTTGGATGGAACTATTTTTGTTTTTTTTTTTTTGATTTATATGAAAATGCTTTAAGTGTAAAACATGAAAGTTGAAAAATTAAAAAATATCCTAAGTGTTGGATTTCGGATGGTCCGAATTCGGATGAACAGTGTTATCGAATTCGGATCAATCCGAAATGGAATGATGCATGAATGATGTGAGTGGGGACTGAATTCGGATGGTGTGGAATATGGGGACCGAATTCGGATGGTGGTCCGAAGTTAAGATCATGTAAGGATAGGATGGTGGACCGAATTCGGATGTGGTGTAAACTTGGTCCGAAATTCGGATCATGACTTGTGAAAAATGCATGCAATGAAATGAAATGACCAACTTCGGATGGTACCTGGAATTCGGATGAGGACCGAATCCGGGTATCATCCGAATTCGGATGCATAGAATGAACATACTTAGACAAAATTTTGAAAATTTTGACCCTGAAGTGATGGTCCGAATTCGGATCAACAGTGAAACGAATTCGGATCAACAGAGGTCCGAAGTGTGATGTTATACTTTGAAAAATATTGAAAATATACCAAGTCGGACATCCGAATTCGGGTGGTGGTCCGAATTCGGACATCCGAAACTGCATGAGTGCAGTTAATGTTCATGCAAAAATAAACGTGAACAGTTAAAATCCTACTGAAAATGCATGAAATTACAGATCCTATACTGAAATAACCTAAGGAACATTTTATCTAACTACAACTAAGAAGAAATAACACTTTAAACTATCGAAAATGAGCAAAAACCGAAGTGAAAAAATGGAAATATTTTGAAAATCAAACAAGTAAAATACTAAGTTAAAGACTGAAATAAATGTAAAGAAGTGTTACCTGATGATGCAGATGATGAATAAAGCAAGAAAACCGAAAGAAAATGGTTGAGTTAAAGCTTGAAATCGGCGGTAATGGTGGAGTTGGGCGGTGGTGTTCGACGGAGAGAGAGGAAGAAGATGAGAGATCTCTTGAAAGTGAAGGAAGATGAGTTGACCAGTTGACCGACCCATTATATAAACTCGCGCGGGTCATGGGTCGGGTCTAAGATCCGCGCCCCAAATGGAAGATGGGCCGCCGGTTTAGACTCAACACACACACATAAATTTTAAACTAAAATGGGCTTTTGTGGAATTAAACAAAACAAAGAAAAATTTTGGCCCAAACAAAAAATGAAAATATTTTTGGTATTTTCTTTAGTTTTGAAGTTAAAATGAAATTAAGTAACCTAAAATCTTTTTGGCTTTTTGATAATTTTGAAATTTAAAATCTTTTTGTGATTTTCTGACCAATTAAATTTAAAACTTAAAATTAAATTAAAGTTAAGACTAACCTAAAATTAAAATTATGACTAACCTAAAAATAAAAAAAATTTAACCATAAAGGAAATAAAAAGAAACACAAAATTATAAAATTTAAAATCCTAATTCTACTCCCCCTCAAATAAATACCGATCCTTTTTCCTTTTCAGATTTAAATCACGACAACCCTTCTTTTAAGCATTACTAATACCGACAAACCTGGATATTGTTTGCATCCCACTCCATGATGAACAATTCACACAGCAATTTATCAGGATCATTAATTATTAAAAATATGCGCAGATAAGGAAATAATGAGTTTTAATTTTGTGACATAAACCTTAAATTTAAATAACAGTTATTTTCTAAAATAAAGGAATTTCAATCATGATAGATTGAAATAGAATTATTTAAGACAATATCTGATATTTAATTGGAAGGTGGATTCAACATGCCGATATGAGATACTAAAAACCGAAAACGAGGTTCGTCTAAAGCTTTAGTAAATATATCCGCTAGTTGGTATTCCGTGCCAACAAAATACAACTCAATGGTTCCCTTTTCCACGTGATCTTTAATAAAATGATACCTGAAATCTATGTGTTTTGTTCGAGAGTGCTGCACGGGATTGCAAGAGATGGCAATTGCACTTCGAGAATCACAGTAAATAGGGATATTGGTGAGTGAGAATCCATAATCACGTAATTGTGTTCTCATCCACAGCACTTGAGAGCAACAGCTTGCAGCTGCTACATACTCAGCCTCAGCTGTGGATGTGGATACACAATTCTGCTTTTTGGAAGACCAACTCACCGGTCTATCGCCTAAGAACTGTATTCCTCCCGATGTGCTTTTTCTGTCCACTCTACAACCTGCAAAATCAGCATCTGAAAACGCGGTAAGATCGAAATCGGTTCCCTTTGGATACCATAGACCAAGTTCGGGTGTACCCTTAAGATAACGAAAAATGCGTTTTACCGCAGTTAGGTGTGATTCTTTTGGGTCGGCCTGAAATCTAGCACAAAGACATGTTGAAAACACTATATCCGGCCTACTGGCAGTCAAGTATAGTAAGGATCCTATCATCCCTCTGTAAGTTGTATTATCGACACTTTTCCCAGAAGGATCGGTGTCTAACTTACAGTTGGAGGCCATGGGAGTTGCGATACTCGTGCAAGAGTCTAACTTATACTTCTTGAGAATGTCAAGAGTATATTTCGACTGGTTCACAAAAATCCCATCCTCAAGTTGTTTGACTTGTAATCCGAGGAAAAAGTTCATTTCCCCCATCATACTCATCTCAAACCGAGACTCCATTAGGGCTGAAAAATCCTTACAGAAATTATTGTCAGTAGATCCAAATATAATATCGTCAACATAAATCTGTACTAGCATTATGTGAGGGCCTTCCCTTTTAGTGAACAGAGTTGTGTCCACCACACCTTTATAGAAACCGGCAGAAATAAGGAAATTCGAAAGACTATCATACCATGCTCGAGGTGCTTGTTTTAAACCATAGAGGGCCTTATCTAGCACATAAACATGGTCAGGTTTATGTGCATCAACAAAGCCTTGTGGTTGTTCAACATACACTTCCTCGTTAAGTTCACCGTTCAGAAAGGCAGTCTTGACGTCCATTTGGTACACTTTGAAGTCTTTGTGTGCCGCATACGCCAAGAAGATTCTGATTGCTTCAATCCGTGCAACGGGAGCGAAGGTCTCGTCATAATCTATCACTTCTTGTTGTCGGTAGCCTTTGGCAACAAGTCTTGCTTTGTTCCTTATCACAATGCCGTTTTCATCTCGTTTGTTCTTGAAGATCCACTTTGTTCCGATGATTGTACGGTCTTTTGTCTTGGGAACTAACCGCCATACTCTTAGCTGTTCAAACTGGTTGAGTTCCTCTTGCATTGCAACTATCCAATCCGGATCTGTCAGGGCTTCATCCACACGAGCGGGCTCTATCATACTTAAGAATGAAGTGTAGAGACATTCATTAGCAGATGCCCTACGAGTTTGGACTCCTGTTGTTACGTCACCAATGATTTGTTCTGATGGGTGACTGCGGGTCCATTTGATCTCGTGTGGAAGGGGTGCTCGGGATGGAACCTCTGTGGTTAATATGGGGATGGATGAGGATTCATGGTCAATGGTTTCAAATGATGGTACCACAGGTTCTGGTTCAATTTCCGAGTGTTCAGGTGAAGGAAGAATCGTTGGTATTATATGTGAGGGTATTATAGGAGTAGATTCAACTGCGGATGTGTCGGTGGATGATGTGGATGGATGAGGATATGTTGATGAAGATGGAGCGGAGAAACTTTGCGGCGCAGTTGAACTGGAAGGATTACCTACATTATTAACAACATTAGACACACTAGCGTTAGGACCGAAAAATTCAACATAAAAAGGATCAAATAAATTAACCAAATCAGAAGAAGAAAAAAGAAATGGGGTTATTCGAAGAGTCTCCAGGCATTTGAAAAGAAATGGGGTTATTCGAAGAGTCTCCAGGCATTTGAGTAATGCGTGGTCCTGATTGATCAACTTCGGGTGCCAGTTCAGCCAACTCATCAAATGTGACGTGCACACTTTCGTTGACTGTTCTGGTTCGGGTATTGAATGCGCGATACGCCTTCGAGTTGGATGAGTATCCAATGAAGATCGCTTCATCCACCTTTTCGTTAAATTTCCCGAGGTTGTCTTTGTCATTCAGCACATAGCACCTGCAACCAAATACACGTAAGTACTTGATAAATGGTACTTTATTCAAAAAGATCTGGTATGGAGTTTTGTTAAAGCGCTTATGAATGATGGAGCGATTCTGTGTATAGCATGCTGTTGATACGGCTTCGGCCCACAAGAACGGAGGTAGCTTTGAGTATGTGAGCATTGTACGAGCGGCTTCTACTAGCGTACGGTTACGCCTTTCCACGATCCCGTTTTGTTGAGGTGTTCGAGCAGCAGAGTATTGATGCTGAATCCCCTTGGATCGAAGGAAGCCCTCCACTACCGAGTTCTTGAACTCCGTGCCGTTATCTGATCTGATTGATTGTACTGACAGCTGCTGTTGGGTCTCGACACTTTTGATAAAATCAATGATTTCTTGAGCTGTCTCATCCTTGGAACGCAAGAACCTGACCCAGGTATATCGAGAATAATCATCAACGATAACCAACACATATCGTTTTCCATTTATGCTTTGAGTTCTCATCGGTCCGCATAAATCCATATGAAGTAACTCAAAAACTCTTTTTGTTGATGGTTCGGGCTTTGGTTTGTGAGATGATCGTTTCATTTTTCCTTTCTCACATGCTCCGCAAAGATGGTCCTTTTCGTAGCGCAACTCAGGAAGTCCTTTGACCAATTGCTTCGCAGCCAGCTTGTTTATGTTATCAAAATTCAAATGGGATAATCTTCGATGCCACAACCAAGAGTCTTTTGACGAGGCTTTTGATAGTAGGCAAATGTTATCCTTCACCACAAGCTTAGATACGTCAATGGTGTAAAGGTTAGATTTTCGGGAACCAGTCAAGATTTCTTTTCCATCTATGTTCTTAACACTGCAGTTCTTAGCCCTAAATGTTACTTCTAGTCCTTTGTCGCAGAGCTGTCCTATGCTAAAAAGATTATGAGATAACCCTTCAACATAGTCAACGTCCTTGATGACCAGATTATTTAGAACTAAGTCCCCGTATCCTTTTATTTGAGCCTGATGGTTGTTCCCGAATTTCACAGTTCCGCAGTACTGTTCAACAACGTTGGACAGCAATTCTCTTCTTCCTGTCATATGCTTGGAGCAACCCGAATCCATATACCAAATGGACATAGCCTGAAAAACACATAAATTCATATAATGAAAACTATATGTATTCAAACTCATCCATTTTTAATTCACAATCAAACCGTGTTCTGAATCGAGATGTTCAGAAAACATGATGAGTTAAGACTGGGTCCTGGGCTGTGTGCACAGAAGCCAAACGTGTCGGTTTAAGCACAACCGACAAGCAAAAGAACGGGTCCTAGTCTAAGGTAACTAGAAGCCATTTCTTTGACGCACGGGTCTTGATCAGAAGTAACCAAGAACCATCTGCATTAAGATCACACAACCTTGGGTACCCACCTCAATATGGGTCCCTTTTTGTTAGGAATTCCAGATTTATATGGCACGTGTACAGATTTAGAAACCCAACTAGCATTTGTGTGTGGTCTAGATGCACAACCCTTTGGAATCAATTGAAGATTGGATTTATTGGGTTTTGGAACCTTAGGCGCTGAAATTGCCTTCGGTTTTTGTCTTGATGAGACCTTCTTGACCGTTGCTTTGGTTTTGGGCCTTGGCAACAGACATGTCTCAACTTTGTTTGTGGCCGATGATGCACTATTTTTAGTTTTCTTTTTCCGAATACGTTTAACAGGATAAGGCACAAAAGCATTCATTTCAGGAACCTGTCGTCTATATTTAGTTGGACATAGATTAAACAACTCCTTGAAAGAGTACTTTAAAGAAATAGTAGAATTCGGTACATCATTACAAACATTGTCACACACTTGGTTACACAAATTGTCTTTAGAGATTACAGACATCCTATCTCTAGAAACAAATTCACATGGCATCAAAGCCTTCTTCACAAAAAAACTTGAAAAATCCTGCATGGTGGTTTTTGGGACTCTCCTTATATGATCTGTAGGAACAAAACGATTAGAGTCAGTAAGCATGGAAGATTTAGACTTGACAGACTTTTCTTTTTGGAGGTGAGTGGGTTTCTTAAAAGACTTGGATTTTATCTGAGTCTTTTTAGAAACCTCATTCTTGAAAGCATTTGTGCACTCACCTTTGACAAAGATAGAAGAAGTTTCAGCTGTAGCCTTACCTTTATCTGATGACATACATGGAATTTTTAGAGAATGAGAAAGTGTTTGTTGTTTTGAAAGATCTTTCAATCGTTGTGAAACTATTTCAAAATTTTCTCTGTAGACAGTGACTTCCACAGTTTGTTGAAAAGATTGATTTATCAATTCTTCTTCTCTCTTAAAAAGAGCATCTTGAAGATCAAGTGCTTTCTCTTGAGACGACTTCAATTCCTTTTCTAAAACAATGATTTGTTGTTGAAGAACTTTTGCAGGAATATAAAGTTGAGGATTTGATTTTTCAGTTTCAGTGTTCAATTCAGTTTCTGAATAAGTTGACGAGAGATCTTCCTCTAAAGTGGGTACTCTAGAAGAATAACTCTCGTTAAGTTCTTCATAATGAAAATAAATTTCTTTATCTTTACGCGCAACACGTTTCTCATTTTCTTGGTTTAAAACTTCTTTTGATGACTCAAAAAAGAAAGATTTAATACCGGCTCCTATATAATTCATGTCATAAAATACAGGTAAGACATTTTGTGCTTTTTCCAAATATTTAGGATTTTTAAAACCAATTCCCTGTTTAGAATGGTAAAACCTAGTTTCTTTGGGCTGATTTAAATGGATAGTTTGTTCTGTTTGACCCCTTTTCAAAAATGCATCGTCAAGGGTCTTTATTCTTGCGTACAAACTTATCCTTTCTTCTTCAATCATTTTGTATTTTTCTAAACTGTCTATATTTTCCATATTTACCACATCTAATTGTTTTGTAAGAACAGAAATTTCTTCTTTAAAGAGAGTTTTTCTTTTGAAAGCGTTTCCATGCAAGATTCAAGGTATATATTCCTATCCTGAACATCTACTTTTTCTATCAACATCTGTTTTATAACATTATGATTAGTTAACCATTTTGCATGATATAATTCAGATGATTCTTTCAAAATATGAGCTTGATGTTCAGCCTGTACACACTTTGCAGTTTCAGCTTTTAATCTATCTTGTAGATCAAGTATTTGTGTGTGTAGTGTACATTCATTATCTACAAATAATTTATTTACATGTGCAGGAATGTAATAGGAATATACCTCACTGGACTCTGAGCCGGATGTGGAGCATTCGGGATCGTCGGTTGTAGTCATCAGACATGCTGGTGGATGTTTCATTGTCTTCCCCTCAGCAGCAGTGTCTGAATTTGCAGCAGTGACATCAGCACAAATCTCCAACCCCTGACGATCAACCATATAGCAATTTTTGCCATTGTCATCCTCGTCGTCAGATTCTTCAGCATCCCAGTAATCCTCCTGGGCGACGAGGGCCAATGCATCCGACT
>JAANYP010009144.1:0-64460 GCA_020465985.1 Centrapalus pauciflorus | reverse complement strand
CAAAGAAGATGGCTCAGTCCATGAGCACAGAAAGGCTGCAAGACATCCATGACAAAGAGATGGAAAAACGTAAGGTAGCCAAAGTCTCCCAAGAAGTCCAAAGTCAACAAGAATCAGTTCAAGCTGGTATAAGTAAGGCTCAAGCTACTGGTGTGAGTGACCCTGCTCCTTCTGTTCAAGCTGCTGCTTCTAATCCTCAATCAGATACAATTTCACAGGCAAAGCTTGATCAGGTTAAAAGGATTTGAACAACAGCTTCAGAATGTGATGGACATTGAGAAGTCCCTAGACCAACATGACTTCACAAAACCTCTTATTAATTACTGGTATACTAAGCCAATGGACAACATTGACTTAAGATATCAATTTATAGTAAGAAGAGAGTCTGGTCCTGAGGAAGAGTATAAAAGCTTAATGCATATAGTCCAAGGGATGACCAGAGATGAGCTCATAAGAATGCACCATGTTGGGTCGGTTACCCAAGTCAGATCCTCTCTTCCACAAGTCAAGCAAGCTATCAAAGATCTGAAGAGCATTTTTGATCCTGAGTCCATAAGGAAAGATATAGAAGATGCCAAGGAGATGAAGATTGCACAAGTTGATCTGTTTGTCAAATCAAAGACTTACAGACTCAAATTTGCAAATGGATCCGGTATGTACTTCAATTTTGAATTTCTTGATCTTCCAAAGGCTTTGTTACTTCAGATGAGGTCAGTAAGAATATAATGTGATAGAGAAGATCTGAAGAAAGAATTTTTGAAGGCAGTCAATCAGAAACTTGCACAGTTGTAAGTTTTTGGAAGCCTTGGTTTGTAAATAACAGTTTTACTTTGTTTTATTTCCTTATTTGTATAGAACTTAAAGTCTTGGGTAAAGAATTTAAGTTAGGGGGAGTTTGTTGGGAAATATTCTAAGTAGTTCAAGCTGTTAGTTAGATTTCTCAAGCTGTTAGTAGATTTTCTGTGTAAGTACAAAGTTCATGCTGTTAGTTGAAGAAGATCGAGCTGCCAGTGTAAAAGTTCAAGCTGCCAGAGTAAAATCACTCAAGCTGCTCTATTCAAGCTGCTTAGTGATTCAAGCTGCTCAACAGTTTCATAAACAGAAAGTGCTGATAATCAGGAAGAGATATTTACACGAAGATTCTAGCATATCTACTATCAGAGAAGTCAGAGTCCTTCAAGGAAACAAATCATAAAGCATTATAAATACATAGAATAGGTTTTTCTATTGTAACAAGTTTCTGCACGTTCAACTATGTAATTGCTTTTTGTTTAAGTTTTCATAAGCCTCTAAGGTTGTAAAACCCTAAGAACAATTTGTGTTCTTCGTCTAATCACACAGATTAGAGGTGATTGTAATCATTGAGTTCTGCAATACAAGCAACTTTGTTTATTCAATTATATTTATCTGCTATTGATTCTGAAAGTTTTTCTTAAAACAATTAAGTGTTATTCCGCAAACTTCTTAATTGGACTTTGATTCAATACAAGATTATTGGTTTATACTCTGATCAAATCAAATCAGTTAATCTTAGGTAGCTACATTTTAATCCTGACAAAATTATTTTAAAATTAAATTCTTTTATTTTACTATTTTTTTTTTAAAATTATTTACTATTTTAGACATTTAAACATGAAGTTTATTATTTTATTGATTTTTTAAATATTTTTATTTTAGCTTGTTAATTTTGAAAACTTTTAATGAGTATTAGTTGTAATTTCAATTAGTTTAGGAAACAAAAACAATAAGTTTCAATAATAAAGTTTAAATTAAATCAATTAAATGATATGCAAGGTACCTAAATTAATGTTAATTACATGTGGCAATGATTGTTCTCATTTATTATAATATATAGATTAAAATTTGAAGTTAATTATTTTATTGATCTTTTAAAAAAAGTTATTTTAAAATCAAATTCTTTTATTTTACTATTTTTTTTAAATTATTTACTATTTGAAACATTTAAACATGAAGTTTATTATTTTATTGATTTTTTAAATATTTTTATTTTAGCTTGTTAATTTTGAAAACTTTTAATTAGTATTAGTTGTAATTTCAATTAGTTTAGGAAACAAAACAATAAGTTTCAATAATAAAGTTTAAATTAAGTAAATGAAATGATATGCAAGTTACCTAAATTAATGTTAACTTTTATTTTTGGAAAAAGAGCGGGAAAATGAAAAGATAATGTATTAAGATGATGACATGTGGCAATGATTGTTCTCATTTATTATAATATATATAGATTAAAATTTGAAGTTAATTATTTTATTGATCTTTTAAAAAAATTATTTTAAAATTAAATTCTTTTATTTTACTATTTTTTTAAAATTATTTACTATTTGAGACATTTAAACATGAAGTTTATTATTTTATTGATTTTTTAAATATTTTTATTTTAGCTTGTTAATTTTGAAAACTTTTAATGAGTATTAGTTGTAATTTCAATTAGTTTAGGAAACAAAAACAATAAGTTTCAATAATAAAGTTTAAATTAAATCAATTAAATGATATGCAAGTTACCTAAATTAATGTTAATTTTTTATTTTTGGAAAAAGAGCGTGAAAATGAAAAATTAATGTATTAAGAGGATGACATGTGGCAATGACTGTTCTCATTTATTATAATATATAGATTAGTTTTGGTTTTAGTCACTTTTATGATTTTTTTTGTTTTTGTTTTTGTTTTTGAATTTTAAATGCTAATTTAATAAAATGTGATTTAATTTTTTTATTTAATTAATTTATTTTAATTCTTTTTTATATATTCAATTTATGTATTTACATATTATTTGTTAAAATATGCATACGTTTTTATATTTTTATACGATACCAACTAACTTTTTCATCACATTATCATATTTTGATTTGATTATAACTTTATAAAAAAATATATAGGGTTTTATTTGTTTTGAGTAAACTATTTTGTTAAGTTAATACATTTCGATTTAAATTTGGTCTTTTTTTCGTTTTGATTTACATATTTGCTACATTAACTCGTTTTAATAAAACTTAGTATTTAATTTGTTCTATTCTAATTATTTTGTTATATTAATACATTTTGATTTAATTATAATTTTTAATAAAACTATGTCGACTTGACGATTTATTCGTTTTGATTTAAATATATTTTGATGTTAATGCATTTCAATTAATTATAACTTCTAAATATAATATATAAACTTAAAGTCTTATTTGTTTTTTGCTTAAAATGTTTGTCACATTAATACATGTTGATTTAATTGTAAGTTTTAGCGTTTTGGTTTGTATATTTCCTTTATATACGTTTTGGTTTGTATATTTTGTTTATATGTTTTGAAACACATATATATTTATACGTATATATGTTTGAATAAAACGTATATATGTTTTGTTACATACGTTTTGAAACCTATGTAATCAAATATACAAACCAAATCGTATAGAAAGAAATATACAAACACAAACCGTAAAAATTATAATTATATCGATAGGTATTAATGTGACAAAATATTTACGCAAAAACAAATAAAATGCTAAGGTTATATATATTTTTAAAAATTATAATTAAATTGAAACGTATTATAACAAAGAAAATATTTAAATCAAAACGAATCAAATGTCAAGTCGACATAGTTTTGTTAAAAGCTACAATTAACTCAAAACGTATTAATATATCAAAATATTTAGAATAGAACAAATAAAATACTAAGTTTAATTGAAACGGATTAATGTAGCAAAATATGTAAATCAAAACTAAAAAAGACAAATTTTAATTTGAAAGGTATTAATGTAACAAAATATCTTAATCAAAACAAATAAAATCATAAATTTATATATATTTTCCTAAAATTAAAATTAAATCAAAATATGTTAAACTCGATAGATTGTTAGTTGGTGACGTATAAAAATATATAAACATGCTAAAAAATAAAATGTAAAATAAATAAATTGAATATATAAAAGAGAATTACATTAAACTAATTAAATAAAAGAATTAAATCATATTTTATTAAATTAACATTTGAAATTCAAAAACAAAAACAAAAAATTATGAAATTGACTAAAACCATAATTAATAAAATACTATAGGGACCGAAATTGAATTTTGAGATAATGGTAAAATCGTCATTTAGAAAAATTCAAGAAATGAAATGACCATTTCTGCAAGTAAATAATGTTTTGAGGGACCATTTATGCAATTTTTAAAGACCATGGAACATTTCCATAATTTTAAGCAAACCACAGGGACCATTTCTGTAGTTTACTCTTATTATTTAGTAAAAAAGATTTATAATTCATTTTTAGCTATTGCATTTTTAGTTTTTGGAAAATTAATTTTTGTTAAAAAAATATAATGACATTAAAATTATTTGATTTAAATGAAATCAAAAACCGATTGAAACATCAATAAGACAATAATTGAAATGGATTGACACGAAGCTAACACAAAAAAAAAGACATGAATCACAACGCCACATGATTATAAAATGGATATTGAACATGAAGATGGTACGTGAACACTTTAATCTTAACAAAACGCGGTCAACTGGAATCTGACTTAAATCTTTTTTTCCTTTTTAATAAACAAAATGGATAAAATAAAATAATTAAAAATATATTTATGATATATTCTTGCCCAATTGGACGGATGAGAGATCAATGGAAAGTACTAATAACCACCATTTTCAGAGTAAATTACACAAATGGTCCATGTAGTTTGTTTAAAATTATGAAAATGATCCCTCAACTTTCAAAGTTGCAGTGGCGGTCCCTCAAACCACTTTTTACTTGCAGAATAAGTCCTTCTAAATCTAAAATAGTTAAAAATGACGATTTTGCCCTTCTTTCAATTACAACTTTGTTAATTTCAATTTTGGTCATTTGTCTTAATTTTTTATTTTTTATTTTAAATTTAAAATATTAATTTAGTAAATTATGATTTAATTCATTATTAAATATTATTATTATTATTATCAATTATAACTATTTATTTTTTACAATAAATATTTATTTATTTACTAAAAATTATTTTTATTTATATACTTAACTAGTTAATTTGTATATCTTTTTATGTATTCAATTTATTTATTAAAATTTTATTTATTTATATTTTATTGGTTAAACTATTTTTATAATTTTATTATTTATACTTTTCCAACAAAATATTTCATTACGTTAATAAATTTTGAATTTACGTAAATTTTGATTTAAATTTACTGATTCATTACGTTTTGATTTAAGTTTACTAATTTATTGTTTTTTATTTAACTATTTTATTACGCTAATATGGTTTTATTTAAATTTATTATTTTAAATGTTTGGATTTAAATATTTTGTTATGCCAATACATTTGATTTAAAATTTTGATACATTAATACTTACGTGAAAATTAACAAAATATTTAAGTGAAATAAAACATATTAATGTACATACTTGTAAATCAAAACGATTAAAATACGATATTAATATCAAAACGTATTGGCATTGCAAAATACAAAATTAAAAAAAAAACAAAATACTAAATTGAAATAAAACGTATTAATGTAACAAAATATATTATTTTAAATTTAATAAACTAAAAGATAAATATAATTCATTGTTTTTAATATTCCTATAAAGATTAATATATAAATATAAATACAATATATAATTTCTTATTTCTTCAAATATTAATAGATAGATAAAATTCTACATCCAAGTTATATATTATATATACTAAGCTATATATCATATTAAATTTTATTTATAAAATTATTAATATACATTAAAAATAAATACAAATCGTATAAAATTAACAAATAAAATATAAATAAATAAAAATTTAATAAATATATGAAATACATAAAAAGATGCATAAATTAACTAATTAAGTACATAAATAAAAATAATTTTTAGCAAATAATAATAATAATAAGAGTTAATTGCATAGATGGTCCTTTAACTATCCCCAAATTGCAGTATCGTCCTTTTTTCGAAAACGTTGCAATTTTGGTGTTTTATGTACCAAAAAGTTGCAATTAAAGTCCTTTCTAACAGAATCCGTTAACTTTTGAGGTTAAGTCAATGGCATTTTAGTCTTTTTAAGAATAAATGACTTTTTTGCAATTTATTATTATTATTATTATTGTTATTAACCCTCCGACTAACTCACCGGTTTCTTTTACTCCCTCCGACGAACTCCCCCTCCATTGAACAAATCAAATACAACCCACTTGAGAAGAAAAAAGAAAGGAAGGAGGTGCCATGGCGGTGGTTAGGGGTTGTAGACAGTGGCGGATCCAGAATTTTTTTTAATAGGGGTCGAAATTTATCCCGCTACGACAGTACGAGTTTTTGTGGTTGTATAAAATTTTTCACACTTTAAAAGTTCGGGTCGGTTCATGTTGATTAAATAATAAAATAAATACGTAAATGTTACGTCATTAATTATTATATCATCATCCTAAACATTGACAAATAATTCTCTATCTATGATGCAAATGCAACAATCATTTAACCATTCATCATCAATTGAAGTGCGCAAATACTTGTGAATTTATGAAGAAATATTGTAAGCTTGATAATTTTCTTTTCAAAAATCATTTAATATTGTCTAATGAAATAAAAAAATTAAACAAATGTAACTTGGTGTTAAAGGTTAAACACTTAAAGTCTTAAATAAACAATAATCAAAATATCTAAAAAAAACTAAAACAACAAAGAACATAGCTACAAACAAGTAACAATATGACTAAAAAATAATTTTAAAATCAATTAAAAACTAACAAGTATATCGATGTCGAACTTAAAAAATTTATAAAAGTTATGTTTTAACTATTAGGTTTGGGTATATCTTCTTAGATTTTGTAACAAAATTTTTTAATGTTTATAAAAACTAACAAGGATATTGGGATTGAACTTCAAAAATTATAGGGGTCAAAAAAATTTCAATTATATATATAATACGTAAAATAAAAAATTTATCGGGTCGTTTGACCCCTATCCCAACACTATGGGTCCGCCCTTGGTTGTAGAAGAGGGAAACAAAGATATGGTGGAGGATGGTGGTTGAACAAGGCAACTGAGGCAGAGGGTAAGCAAATCCCCAAATAGAAGATCTTGCGAGAAGCAACACGCGTCGTCCTTCCCTGGCAGTCGGTTTTTTTTTTCTCGTGGTTCTACTTTGAAGCCACCCATCAAAAACAATTTTCAATCCCAACCACCGCCATGTCCGCCACCAAGCCAGTCCGGAAATTTCCGCCGCCCTGCTGGACGCGAGACGAGGCCCTCGTTCTAACCGAGGCCTATCGTGAACGGTGGTACGCCCTCCATCGTGCCTTTTTACGAAACCCTGTTTGGGACGTCGTGGCTGAGAAGGTAATAACTGCCTATCCTGACGTCACCCGCCCAAGACCTCCGCCCAGTGCCGCCACAAGATGAAGAAGTTGCGCCAGTGCCACCGTGCTGAGAAGCAACACGCCTCGTCCTTCCCTGGCGGTCGGTTCTTCTCCTCGTGGTTATACTTTGAAGCCATGGAGGCCATGGAAAACGGTCCCAAGGCTGTGTTCTTTAATCTTGCAATCCGAAATTTGAATCTGTTTGTCAGACCCTCTGATTTCTCAAAGGTCTTAAGTCTAGGCCCCAGTAGCAATGCAATATCAATCAGGAAACTAAGATAAAATTAACAGTGCGGAATACAGTTAATTACAAACAGAGACATAAGACTAAGAATAAGGTACTAACTTCTAGACTATTTCATCAAAGCACAAATGTAAACTAGCCCAGACCCCAAAGCTCAATCATCAGCTAAGTACCAAGGTGTTGAAACAAGTTCTAAAGCACTTCAAGCTCTTTCAAAGTCCTGACCTATGAACTAGGTCCAGCCAATCCTTTGCATTTACCTGAAAAATAATGCAACAACGGGGTAAGCTTAATTGCTTAGTGAGAATGTAGATATTCACATTTAACAAACAATTATGAACGCGGAAGCACATGCACTGCACTCGGCTCATGCACAGCTCAGCTCTATTGCTTATGCACTGCACTAGGCTCATGCACAGCTCAATCTCGAAGGGACATTGGCCAATTAATACTCTTTTGATGCGCGACTTTGCTCAGCTCCCAGTTATAAAACTGTTGTTGCTCTTGAGACTTTTAGACAAATTCATAAGGAATGCTCGGATGATGATAAATCCATACACACGCATCATTAGTGGGGATCAGCCACGTACTGGCTAGCTACCAGTAAAAGCACTATATGGATATCATCGGAATGCTCAGCTCTACCTATCCTCTGTGCTTTCATCACGTAAATCAGCACATCATAAGCCTAACATTAACCCAACACTGAGCAATAGTGATGGAGTTAAGCTTAACAATCAAATAACTCATCAATGAAATAGATTCTGGAAGAATAAATGCTCAGCTCAACAAATCATAGTAAATATACTATGATAATATATATCAATAAGCTCAAGATCAAAATGCCAATAAAAATCAGGATCATGCAACAAAAGTCTCAATTCACATAATTTGCAGTTAAATCAAAATCTACAACTCACAGTTACTGAATATTTGTGCTCTTTTACTTTCTGGCTCTGGCTCTGTTGCTCACAATCTGTAGTGGATTAGAACCACTATCTGACTTACGTCAGACTTACAGATGCTTGCCATTTTGCTTGTTGCTCAATCTGTTAATAATATCAATTCTGATATTTTTTAGCTTTTCTATCATCTGAATAATATATTCAGTATTCATTCGTTTAATAATACTCAAGGTTCGTTCGTTGGTCTTTTAATCTCAAAATCTCATATCTTAATCATATGATTATTAATCTCATTAGAATCTTTCTTTCATTCATTAATTCTCAAAAGATCAGTGTATATATATATATATATATATATATATATATATATATATATATATATATATATATATATATATATATATATATATATATATATATATATATATATATATATATATATATATATATATATATATATATATATATGTATGTATGTATGTATGTATAATCATCTTGTTATTTATGTGTTGTTTATGTATCTTATTCAAGATATTTAATTTTTAGAGAATGGGTTCAAACTTATATTTCAAATATATGATTAATGTCGATATATATATATACATATACATATATATATATATATATATATATATATATATATATATATATATATATATATATATATATATATATATATATATATATATATATATATATATATATATAAATTCGAATCCATGAGTCAAATTCGATAATTTTAGATTTCTTTCAACTGAATAATTTAATTAAGTTATGATTTATATGAATAGGTAAGGATTTAATTATAATTTCTTCCTATATTGAAATTATAAGCATCATAATTCAAATGGTTTAGATTTAATTAGGTGCTTGACAATTTAATGCATAAATTTGAAGGTTCATGTATAAATTCGAAATACCATGCATAAATGAATTCAATTTTGACTTTAAATTCAAAGCTATGGGTTAATTTCAAGGTATCAAATTTGAATAATGATTAAATTCGAAGCTTTACTCGAATTTATGTCCAAAGTCGAAACCCCCATCTCGAACATATTATTAATCTCGAAATCCAAAAGCTAAATTCGAATATCCTTTCGAATTTAATGCATAAATTCGAAAGCTTATGTACAAATTCGAATACTCTTCGATTTTAGTGGTTAAAGTCGAATTCTTGGTTAAATTTTAGCTATTTTCGAGTTTGTTCTTGGCTTCCTCGAATTTGTTCATATTTATAACTTTAAAACATGAATTTCTAAGCATAAATTCACTAATATGTTAGGTATTAAGCCTAGATTTAATTATATTATACATATTCTAGCTAAATCTCAAGTTAAACTATCTTTAATCTTATGAAAATGCTAATTTCGAATTTATATTTTCAAAACCGGAAAATATAAAAGCTTAAAACGTAAATTCTTACCTCAAATTCGTATATAATCCTTCATGCAACGGTAGATTATGGTAGTATTCTTCGAGATCTTTCCGATGATGTATAAATCTTGATAATCCGACGGTCGGTTTGAAAGAAATCTTAGAGAGAGAGTAGAGAGAGAAATCTTTAGAGAGAGAGTAAATCTGATTTTATGAACTAAATTTCCGTTTATATACTTTAACTAGTTATATTTGCTACTTAACTCACTATTACTTTTGTATCTTATATCTCTCTTATTTAATTATCTTTAATAATTTATTAATTCATAATTTAAATATTTATATAATTTAATTAAAATTTTTCAAAACTTTAATTAAATTATAACTTAATTAATGTAATAAATTACATTATGGTTCAATAATCAGATATTTAGGATTAGCTAAAAGTTGGGTTGTTACAGAATGGGCTCCACCACGCACAAACTTCGTCCTCGAAGTTAGACATGTTCGAACAGACTTGGGCAGATAGCTTTTATGATATCTTTTGATTTCCCAAAGCTGATGCGAACCTTTGTGGTGTTTCCACTGAATGAGCACCATCTGTCTTTCATATCTTTTTATTTATTTGAGATTCTCAAGTACAAGAACTTAAATTTCTCTTTTCAGAGTTCATATTTGATTCCATGTTTCTCTGTTTGATCATTTTAGGAATTCTGACTTATCATTCATATTCTTAATATATGAGCTTTATGCTTTAATCAATTCAGATAATAACTCAATACATGAGTTAGCTCGTATATCTCTTTCATTTGATCTTGAGCCAGTTATGGCTTTTTAAATATTTCATCTGTAGTATTGCAAAATCTACATGAGCTAACTTATGCAATCACATAAGAGATTTTTAGGGCTCCTGATTATCAGTTATATATTCACTTTGTGGGCTTTTGAGATTTAATTTTATATCTCATTCAATTCAGCTATCATCTCTATATATTAGTTAGCTCGTATCTCTTTTCATTTGCTCATGTAATAGTTACAGAGCTTTTCGGGAGTCTGTTATTTATACTTTATGTTTCTTTTTATTGATGATGTTACAATCATCAATCGCTTAGCCAATTTTTGATTTGTGCAATCTTGCTATAAAGATTTATATTTTCTTCGTTCTATCAAACAATTGAAATCTATCCTCCGGCGCAACAATCGGAGCCAACTTCTTGTGTAACGACTCCACCTCACCTACCTTGGTCTTCAATTGCACTGCTACATCCGCCAATCTTTTACATAAGCAGCCTGTCGAGAAGCAAAATCCTCCAAGATGATCGAGCGTTTAGAAGCCGAGAATGAAATTGAGGCAAAATGTTGAAATACTGCATCTTAAAGCTCGGCGAACAATACAGGAGTTATAATCGATTACATCTTCTTCGCAACGGTTTCAGCAGTTATTGGATATTTCAGGCAAGGCAAACATGATCAAGAATTTGAAAAGATCATGCACTTTCAAATCTCCCGGTAAATAAGAATATTAACGACATGGAAAACAAATGCTAAACAGAATCGAATTTCAAGGAATCAATTTTTATAGAAATCAACAATTACTTAGGCTTTCTCAGTGCGATTCGTTAGACATGACAGCAGATTCTGTTATTGAAGTCAAGTCTTGAGTTACCAGGGTTCCAAAACCATCTCCGCGATCATTTACATCATCTTCTACTTTATCGTCATCGCCTTCCTCTATTAGTTCACTGTGCAATTCGGTCAAGAGGCTTCGACAAAACAATAATCTTTGATTCTGTTTAATTATATGTATAGACTTAGGTTTGAATCTTCATTGGTGAATTTTCTGAATTTAAAATTACTTTACTCTTTTGGCGGAAGCTTTTATTTAATGCACACTTAAATGGAATAGGATTTCTATATTAGATATCTCATAAGTCTCGCGTCGACATAGTGAGAATCCATTCTTACATTTATTTTGGCATATGACAGGCTTTTCATTGGCCATTCACGACCATTTGCTTGACTTTACAAAATTTCATTTTATTCCCTTGCAACTCTCGCTTTGTGCCTCTGACTTCTTTGATTTCAATTCGAGTTATCATTGGGTGCTTAATTACTTGATTCAAATACTCTTCTTATTAATATTTATTGGATTAGCAACTTCTACCTCTGTCTCATTGTAAGACACTCTGTAATCATACAGATTACAAGGATTTACGAAGTAGCTTGTGCTTAGGATTATATTTTGATTTCTTCAGGGCTTTTGAGTCATACAAGATTCAGATTATAACGGAATTAAATCTTTTATATCATATAAGAACTTATTATTAGTTACCATCGTGGTCTTTTAGTGTTTCTGGTGTCTCCTTAGCATCCTCAGCAGTTATATGGAAAGCTCGCGCCTTTGTTGTAGGTATCATTGTAGTACTCTGTTGGATTACTCTGCCAACTGGTTGTTCAGGATTAGTAAGTCGGTGTGCATTTGAGCAATGCTTGGCATAATGACCACGCTCACCACAGTTGTAGCATACGTCGTTTCTTTCTGGGCACTCATCGCTTCCATGTCCAATCTGGTTACAAGTGTAACACATCACATCTCTAGGATTGCAGCATCCGCTATGAAATTTGTTACAGCGTTTACACGGTCGCGCTCCTGACTGTATGGAATAAACTCTAGTCTTCGGAGGTGTAGAGGATGCTTGTGACTGCTGCTGACTGGATTTTGATGAACCGAAGAATCTACTAGATTTCTGTTTCTTAGGTGGAGATGGACATGTAGGACTTATAGCCATCATAACGGGTTCACAACTAGAATCTGTGAATTCCCGCTCCACCATCCTTGCTGCTTCCACAATACTTAGATACGTCGTGAACTTTATGCTGCTCATTTGTCTTCTATATGCTGGATTCAGACCCAGTCTGAATCGATTTATCTTACGCTCTTCTGTTGCTACTTGATATGACGAGTAGCCGCAAAGTCTCGAGAACTCATGCTCGTATTCATCAACAGTTTTAGTTCCTTGTTTCAATTGCATCAACTGCATCTCGAGTTCGTCTTGTTTGTCTGTTGGACAGTATTTAGCGTTGAACATCTCCAAGAACTGCTCCCAATCCAATGTCATAATTGCTTCCTCACCATAGATACTCCTTTGCGTTTTCCACCAGGCTCTAGCAGCTCCAATGAACAGTGCTGTAGCAAACTTAACTCTATTGCTGTCAAGACATTCTGAGATACTGAAGATCTCTTCAGTATGACTTATCCAATCTAACGCTTGTATTGGATTTACTGTGCCTTCAAACGTTAAGGCACCACTCGCTTTGAAGTCTTTAAATCTACAGCCTTTTGGCTACACAACTCGTTGATTAGCACGCTCATAATCAGATTCAGATTCGCTTGACTGTTCATTTTGCTTCTTTTTATGTTTATTTCTCTTTTCAGTTTTCTTTAATGATTCAATTTGGTCTAGCATAAACTTGTTTTGTTGCTCATTATTCTGGGTTATTAGTTGTTGCATCATTTCCAGGACTTGCTCTGGGGTCATGCCACCTGATGGTCCACCTTCTCCAGACATAGCTCTGAAATTCAAATCACTAAATATTTAGCTCATTAGTCTAACACATTGTACCCTTTCATGCCCCGTCCTACGAGTCTCTGAAACCTATCTTAGTTCAAGCCATCCTGTCATGATTGATACTATAGCATTGCACAAGTTTGAGATCATGTATTACACATAATACAATGATTCACTCAAACTATTGCTCTGATACCATCCTGTCAGACCCTCTGATTTCTCAAAGGTCTTAAGTCTAGGCCCCAGTAGCAATGCAATATCAATCAGGAAATTAAGATAAAATTAACAGTGCGGAATACAGTTAATTACAAACAGAGACATAAGACTAAGAATAAGGTACAAACTTCTAGACTATTTCATCAAAGCACAAATGTAAACTAGCCCAGACCCCAAAGCTCAATCATCAGCTAAGTACCAAGGTGTTGAAACAAGTTCTAAAGCACTTCAAGCTCTTTCAAAGTCCTGACCTATGAACTAGGTCCAGCCAATCCTTTGCCTTTACCTGAAAAATAATGCAACAACGGGGTAAGCTTAATTGCTTAGTGAGAATGTAGAATTTCACATTTAACAAGCAATTATGAACGCGGAAGCACATGCACTGCACTCGGCTCATGCACAGCTCAGCTCTATTGCTTATGCACTGCACTAGGCTCATGCACAGCTCAATCTCGAAGGGACATTGGCCAATTAATGCTCTTTTGATGCGCGACTTTGCTCAGCTCCCAGTTATAAAACTGTTGTTGTTCTTGAGACTTTTAGACAAATTCATAAGGAATGCTCGGATGATGATAAATCCATACACACGCATCATTAGTGGGGATCAGCCACGTACTGGGCTAGCTACCAGTAAAAGCTCTATATGGATATCATCGGAATGCTCAGCTCTACCTACCCTCTGTGCTTTCATCACGTAAATCAGCACATCATAAGCCTAACATTAACCCAACACTGAGCAATAGTGATGGAGTTAAGCTTAACAATCAAATAACTCATCAATGAAATAGATTCTGGAAGAATAAATGCTCAGCTCAACAAATCATAGTAAATATACTATGATAATATATATCAATAAGCTCAAGATCAGAATGCCAATAAAAATCAGGATCATGCAACAAAAGTCTCAATTCACATAATTTGCAGTTAAAGTAAAATTGTGCTCTTTTACTTTCTGGCTCTGGCTCTGTTGCTCACAATCTGTAGTGGATTAGAACCACTATCTGACTTATGTCAGACTTTCAGATGCTCGCCATTTTGCTTGTTGCTCAATCTGTTAATAATATCAATTCTGATATTTATTAGCTTTTCTATCATCTGAATAATATATTCAGTATTCATTCGTTTAATAATACTCAAGGTTCGTTCGTTGGTCTTTTAATCTCAAAATCTCATATCTTAATCATATGATTATTAATCTCATTAGAATCTTTCTTTCATTCATTAATTCTCAAAAGATCAGTGTATATATATATATATATATATATATATATATATATATATATATGTATATATGTATATATGTCTATATGTATATATGTATATATGTATATATATAGGGGAGGGTTCTTCTAAGAACCATAAATATTGTGGGAACCTAAGAACCTTTTATGGCCTTTGGATTAATGATAATCAATGGTTGATATATTGAATGACAATTTTGTAGTTATTTTGAACTTTGATAGTGGAGAATGTTGAAAATGTGTGAAAAATGGTATTTTTGGAAGAAAAAAATCTGCTTTTTCTCTTTTTCTCTTACTTTTTTTCATTATCATTTTATTTTTCTTTCATTATAATTGATTTTTAAAGTAAAAAAACATTTTTTTATAAAAAAAGTTATTTTTTCTATATAGAAAATTATTTAATTGCTAAAACATAATGTATTTTATATAGAAATATTATATGTCTATATAGAATATTTTTTTTCTATATAGAATATGTTAACGAACATATTCTATGTACAATCTACGTAGAATGTCATGCATTCTACGTAGAATGACATGCAATCTACGTAGAATGTCGTGTAGAATGTCAAATATCATATATTCTACGTAGATTACCTGATAAAATATATCAAAAACACATTGAAACAAAAACAAGATTTCATTAAGACATTTTATCAAACACTTGGTATACAACTGATATAAAATATACCAAAAAGACATTGAATAGTAATGTTAATCTACATAAAAAGATATAGAAGTGTATAAAAAAAACATAAAAATATATGAAATACATAAGAAACATAACATTCTACATAGATTATGTGTGATTTTTTAGAAGTAGTCTTATATTCTATTTAGATTATCATGTAATCTACGTAGATTATCATGTAAAACATCCAATAACTATTACAATCATTATAAATCTAAATTTTACAAATAATCTTCATTATAAAATATGAAAAATGAATCTGTCATATTTTATGTAGAGTATCGACGAACATATTATATGTACAATCTACGTAGAATGTCATGCATTCTACGTAGAATGACATGCAATCTACGTAGAATGACATGCAATCTACATAGAATGACATGCATTCTACGTAGAATGGAATGCAATCTACGTAGAATGGCATGCAATATCTTACAAATAATTTTAATCATAAAATATGGAAAATGAATATGTCCAATGTACGTAGATTGTACATAGAATATGTTCGTCGATACTCTACATAGAATGTCACGCAATCTACATAGAATGACATTCAATCTACGTAGAATGACATGCAATCTACGTAGAATGGCATGCAATCTACGTACAGTATCGACGAACATATTCTATGTACAATCTACGTTGAATGTCATGCAATCTACGTAGAATGACATTCAATCTAGGTAGAATGACATTCAATCTACGTAGAATGGCATTCAATCTACGTAGAATGACATGCAATCTACGTAGAATGCCATTCAATCTACGTAGAATGTCATGTATAATGTCAAGTATCATATATTCTACATGACAAAAAAAATATATGAAATATATAAGAAACATAACATTCTACCTTGATTATGTGTGATTTTTTACAAGTAGTCTTGTATCATATATTCTATGTAGATTATCATGTAATCTACGTAGATTATCATGTTAAACATCTAATAACTATTACGTTCATATATATCTAATATTTTACAAATAATCTTTATTATAAAACATTGAAAATGAATCTGTCATATTCTATGTAGAGTATCGACGAACATATTTTATGTACAATATACGTAGAATTTCATGCAATCTATGTAGAATGACATTCAATCTACGTAGAATGACATGCAATCTGCGTAGAATGTCATGCAATCTATGTAGAATGTCGTGTAAAATGTCAAATATCATATATTCTACATAGATTACATGATAAAATATATCAAAAACACATTGAAACAAAAAAAAGAAGATTTCATTTAGACAATTTATCAAACACTTGGTATGCAACTGATATAAAATATACCAAAATACATAGAATAAAACTGTTAATCTACGTAGAATAACATGCAATCTACGTAGAATGACATTCAATCTACGTAGAATGACATGCAATCTACGTAGAATGGCATGCAATCTACGTAGAGTATCGACGAACATATTCTATATACAATCTACGTAGAATGTCATGCAATTCTACGTAGAATGACATTCAATCTACGTAAAATGACATTCAATCTACGTAGAATGACATGCAATCTACGTAGAATGTCATGCAATCTATGTAGAATGTCTTGTAGATTGTCAAGTATCATATATTCTACGTAGATTAAATGATAAAATGTACCAAAAACACATTGAAACAAAAAAAATAAGATTTCATTTAGACATTTTATCGAACACTTGGTATGCAACTGATATAAAATATACCAAAAACACAATGAATAGTAATGGTAATCTACAAAAAGATATAGATTCGTATAATAAACATAAAAATATATGAAATATATAAGAAACATAACATTCTACATAGATTATGAATAGTAATGTTAATCTACATAAAAAGATATAAAATTGTATAACTATCTATATAGACATATAATATTTCTATATAGAATACATTAATCTTTTAGCAATTAAATAATTTTTTATATAGAAAAAAATTTATTTTTTTTATTAAAAACGTTTTTTTAATATTAAAATCAATTCTAATGAAAGGAAGAGAAAATGAAAATGAAAAAAAAAAATAAGAGAGAGAAATTGAAAAAGAGATGCATATAATAAAAAAGGTGGAGAGAGAAAGATAATATTTTTTATTCCAAAAATACCCTTTTGATCCAAGGGCTTTAAAAGGTTACTAGGTTCTCACCATCTTTAAGATTCTTAAAAGAACCTCTCCATATATATATATATATATATATATATATATATATATATATATATATATATATATATATATATATATATATATATATATATATATATATATATATATATATATATATATATATATATATATATATATATATATATATATATATATATATATATATATATATATATATATATATATATAGAATATGGTTCGAGAGAGTACCACCCAAATGCAGCGCACCAGAAGGTACCACCTTTAAAAAAACTTTTTTAAATTTTTTTTTTCATAAACATGTTTTAATTAACATTATGAAGATCGTATGTAAATTTCACATACATTCACATCTCCTAGCTCCTAAAAAATGATGTGAACACACACTTACATAATTTTGAAGACATGTGAACATGCATTTATATGATGTGTGTTTTCATGCACTTAGAGTGTTCGGATTTGCGTGAAATTCACATATGATCTGTGTAATGTTAATTAGAACATGTTCATGAAAAAAAATTTCAAAAAAATTACTTTTATGGGTGGTACCTTCTGGTGCGCTGCATTAGAGGTGGTACTCACTTGAACCTAAATCTATATATATATATATATATATATGTGTGTGTGTGTGTGTGTGTGTGTGTAACTTCGGCCATGTGTGTGTGTATATATATATAATTAAAAGTTTTGATTTAATTAAACTCTAATATAATAATATAATATATATCTTAATAATTAGTTTTATTATTTTAACCTTATAAAATTATCTCTATAATCATATATATATATATATATATATATATATATATATATATATATATATATATATATATATATATATATATATATATATATATATATATATATATATATATAAATTCGAATCCATGAGTCAAATTCGATAATTTTAGATTTCTTTCAACTGAATAATTTAATTAAGTTATGATTTATATGAATAGGTAAGGATTTAATTATAATTTCTTCCTATATTGAAATTATAAGCATCATAATTCAAATGGTTTAGATTTAATTAGGTGCTTGACAATTTAATGCATAAATTTGAAGGTTCATGTATAAATTCGAAATACCATGCATAAATGAATTCAATTTTGACTTTAAATTCAAAGCTATGGGTTAATTTCAAGGTATCAAATTTGAATAATGATTAAATTCGAAGCTTTACTCGAATTTATGTCCAAAGTCGAAACCCCCATCTCGAACATATTATTAATCTCGAAATCCAAAAGCTAAATTCGAATATCCTTTCGAATTTAATGCATAAATTCGAAAGCTTATGTACAAATTCGAATACTCTTCGATTTTAGTGGTTAAAGTCGAATTCTTGGTTAAATTTTAGCTATTTTCGAGTTTGTTCTTGGCTTCCTCGAATTTGTTCATATTTATAACTTTAAAACATGAATTTCTAAGCATAAATTCACTAATATGTTAGGTATTAAGCCTAGATTTAATTATATTATACATATTCTAGCTAAATCTCAAGTTAAACTATCTTTAATCTTATGAAAATGCTAATTTCGAATTTATATTTTCAAAACCGGAAAATATAAAAGCTTAAAACGTAAATTCTTACCTCAAATTCGTATATAATCCTTCATGCAACGGTAGATTATGGTAGTATTTTTCGAGATCTTCCCGATGATGTATAAATCTTGATAATCCGACGGTCGGTTTGAAAGAAATCTTAGAGAGAGAGTAGAGAGAGAAATCTTTAGAGAGAGAGTAAATCTGATTTTATGAACTAAATTTCCGTTTATATACTTTAACTAGTTATATTTGCTACTTAACTCGCTATTACTTTTGTATCTTATATCTCTCTTATTTAATTATCTTTAATAATTTATTAATTCATAATTTAAATATTTATATAATTTAATTAAAATGTTTCAAAACTTTAATTAAATTATAACTTAATTAATGTAATAAATTACATTATGGTTCAATAATCAGATATTTAGGATTAGCTAAAAGTTGGGTTGTTACACTGTTTAATAATAATAATAATAATAATAATAATAATAAT
This sequence comes from Centrapalus pauciflorus, assembly GCA_020465985.1. Lineage (NCBI taxonomy): Eukaryota > Viridiplantae > Streptophyta > Magnoliopsida > Asterales > Asteraceae > Centrapalus > Centrapalus pauciflorus. The sequence goes on along the minus strand of JAANYP010009144.1, from coordinate 44,682 downwards.
AATAATAATAATAATAATAATAATAATAATAATAATAATAATAATTGCATAAAAGGTCCTTTATCTTTAAAAAGACGAAAATGCCATTGACTTAACAGAGATATTTAACGGATTTTGTTAGAAAGGACTTTAATTACAACTTTTTGGTACATAAAACACCCAAGTTGCAACGTTTTCGAAAAAAGGACGATATCTGCAATTTGGGGATAGTTAAAGGACCTGTTATGCAATTAACTCTAATAATAATAATAATAATAATAATGATAATAATAATAATAATAATAATAACATATTTAATAATGAACCAAATTATAATTTATTAAATTAATATTTCAAATTTAAAACTAAGAATAAAAAATTAAGAAAAATGACCAAAATTAAAATTACCAAACTTGTAAATGTGAGAATGGTAAAATCGTTATTTTTAAAATTTTAGAAATAGATTGATCAATTCTGCAAGTAAAAAGCGGTTCGAGAGACCGTCACTGCAATTTATGGAAGTTGAGGAACCGTTTTCATAACTTTGAACAAACCACAGGGTTCATTTCTGGTAATTTACTCCCATTTTTATTTAGGGGAATTGTTCAAAACAAGTTATGTGGTGTCCGTGCGTTGCGACGGATGTATAACTATGTATTTTTTATTAATAAAGTAAAAAAATAATATAAAATTGTATTAAATTAAATTATACTTTAAAAAAGTTTTAAAATGAACTAAAAAAATAAACCTAAAATTCTTATGTATATTGATCTAAAACACTACACTTGTTATGCTATAAATGTAACTTATATATCTAAATCAAAGATAAATTACGAAAAAAAATTAATTGAATTCTATTATTAAATTTTAGTTACATGGTGTTGTTATTACTAATTCATATATAGATATATGAAAATTTATTAATTAAAATATAATTTCTCATGTTTTCAAGTTTAGGTTTATATATGTTTTACTTGGGTCTTTTTAGTTGGATTTAATTATAAAATAAATAGATATAATGGATATATAATACTTTGTTACTAATCCCTATATGTATCCTTTAAAATTTATTAATTTTAATTGTTCTTTCATTAGTAGATTTTTATATTTTAGTTTAATAAAAAACAAATTAATAAATTACATATATTTATTTGGATTATTTTTTTTTGTTTGATTGTATTTTGAGTATATTGATATTTTCGTGTTAGAAAATGTAACATCCCGTTTCTAGAATTATTGCGTGGATTTATTTTAGTGGATGTTTAATATATTATTATTGTGTGGGTCCAATAATAACCCGAGTAGTGGATTATACGTGTCGGGTTTGCGAGTTACGTGGCGTTGAATAATTAATTTAGTGAATTGATTATATATTTGAGTTCGTGGATTTAATCGGGTTGATTGAATATTAATAGTGAAAATGTGATTTCGGGTTCGGGTTATTGGGTCCGGGACTTCTAAAAATAGAACGGATATGTACGTGCGTCTCCTTTGGTTCCCTTCCTTATCTAGAAAGTGTGCAAGTGTGTGAAGTGTGTATGTGTTCGTGGCTTTCCAGCAGCAAGGAAGCTTCAAAATTCAAAGGTTAATTGCAGGAATTGATCTCCAACTCCATTGTTGAGTGTTCTTGAGTTTGAGGTAAGAATCCTTGCTTTGGGTAGCTAAAAATTCGAGATATGTGTGTGTGATATTGAGGGTTTTGAATTATGGAATTATGTGGGTTATATATATATGAGTTTTGTGTATTATGGTTGCTGGAACTGAGTTTGGGAGGCAAAAGACGCCTCTGGTTCAGTTATGCATCGAAGCAGGGAGGAAGAAGACAGCCGCAGCGCGGCCGAGATGGTGGGGCGGCGCGACCGCGATCGCGGCGCGGCCGTGTTGCTTGAGCGCGGGCGTGATCGAGGGGGGAGGGTCTGGAGCCGGTTTTGGGGTATTTGGGTCCCGGTTGAGCTGTTTTTGAGTCGGGATATTGTTGGGATTGTTTTGGGGCGGGTTTCATCGGGACTTCGGGGTTTCGTTTGGGAATTGTGAGTCGGGTTTTGATCAAGTTCTCGAGACTTTATCGGGGTTGTTTTCGAGTTAGAGTTTTGGGATTCAATTGGGGGTTGCTTTTGGATTCGAGTTAAGCTCATTATGAGTTTGTGATAGGTGTTCGTGGATTTGTGTTAACGAGTTGGGATTTGTGCAATTTCAGGGACGAGTCAACGAGCCGAGCCGAGTCAGAGATTCCGGGATTAGTGGATCGATCAGGTGAGTACGCGAGATCTTTTAAAAAAGACCGGTCGTTGTCTTTTGGGTCATTTTGTGTCATACTTCATATGTGAATATATGAACTGTGTGGAGATGGTAGGCAATACGAGTTGCCCCTCAGGTATGATCCTTCCTTTCTTTATATGTGGATATAAAATTATGTATGAGATCCATGATACCGTGATTGCGATGAGTTATCGCGGGAGCTGAGTAGCTCTGTTCAACCCTGAGTAGGGTCCCCATATATATATGGTTGTGTTTATTCTCAGGTCGCTCCTGAGCCTATGAGTCCTGTTAGCCATGAGTATGGCTAGGGTGCAGGAGGGGAAGAGTTTCCCCATTTGAGATGAGTATCTCATTGAGCATTGGATCTCATATGTCTCTGAGCAGAGACTTGTGTGGCATGAGCATGCTATGTGTTCATACCTGTATTGAGATGTTGATTGCCAGGGACAGAGATTGAGCTTGTGTTGTGTGTATGTGCTACGTGTATGCATGTTATGTGTTTCTGTGCAGAGTCTAACCCTCGAGTACTCACGAGCTTTCGAGCTTACGTATTCGAGTCTTCCATGTTCAGGGCATCAGTGACAGGATTTATAGCCGTGCTTGATGAGCTGGGATCGGGAATCATCTGGGGAGCTTGGTGTGAGTTTTGTGTAATGATCTAATCAGTGTTAATTATGTTAGCAGCTTTTGGGATTATGTAATCAGTGGATTATATGTTGATAGTGTTTGTATAAAAGTTTTAAATTAATAGTGGTTTCGAGTTATCCTATGACATATGTGAAATTGAGTTATTGAGATGTGCCACCTGCGTATTGTAATGACGTGGCATTTCCGGGAGCGGGAGGGGTGTTACAGCATGGTATCAGAGCTTGTGGTTTGAAGTCTGAGTATCATTAGTGGATGCTTAACTTAAACCTTGTTTCGATCCGTGGGGGATCCATTGCGATTGATATTAGTGGAGTTAACTAACCTGGCTTAGTGTATAACGCTGGGTGATCTATCTATGGTTCTCAATTGTTTTGGGTTTGTGCAGATAGTTATGGTAGATCAGGGCGAGGGATCCGGCGCGGGCAAACTGGAAGGGGACGAGTTTATTCGTAAGTCAGAGCTGTTGGGGGTGTTGACTGAGTTGTACAGGCAGCAGAGAGAGCAGGAGCGGGAACAGGATCAGAGTATGGGACCACGTGCTGGGAGTGGTCAGGATACGGGTACGGGTGCTTCTTCATCTACGTCTCGGCGAGGGGGTTCGTTCAAAGATTTCATGACCGGGAATCCGCCAGAGTTTAGAGGCGGGGGCGAGCCAGGGATGGCTATGGCATGGGAGCGTGAGGTGGAGGCTGCCTTCAGAGTTGCGCATGTGGAGCCGAGAGATATGGTCGGTTATGCGACCTATCTGTTGAGGGGAGGGGCGTCACAGTGGTGGCAGTCCATAGAGTCAGTGATGACATCTTCTGCGGCATCTGCGATGACGTGGGATCAGTTCAGGGTTGTGTTCGAACTGCAGAACATCCCAAGAGATGAGAGACGAGAGATGGAGCGTCGATTCTTGCAATTGCGGCAGGGAGAGATGACGGTGCAGCAGTACGTGGACCGGTTCAACGAGCACTCCCAGTTTGCAACCCACCACATCGCCACCAAGCAGCGAAAGGCCGATGCGTTCATTGATGGACTGCGAGCCGATATCAGAGAGTTTGTTGGGATGTATGAGACGCCTACGTTCGCCAGAGCGTTAGAGATGGCCCGCATCAGAGAGCGGGAGATAGTCAAGCAAAGAGAAGACCTGTCCTTTCAGCGCAGGCGTGCAAGGACTCCCGAGCGATCTTCGAGAGACCGGAGGTATTCCAGAGATGATTCCAGGGAGCGGCATTCGGGTCAGAGTTCAAGAGACAGACGAGATCGAGATAGAGACAGAGACAGGGATAGGGAGCGGAGGTCGAGTGGACCGGGACAGAGCCAGCGATCGGATAGTCAGAGTCAGAGGCAGAGTTCGAGATATGTAGGGCAGAGCCAGAGTAGTGTAGGGCAGAGATCTCGAGATGGGGGAGAGAGAGGAGATGGTTCAGCTGGAGATCGGGAGTGCCTGATATGCAACCGACGCCATAGTGGGCCGTGTATGCGCAGGTGTTATCGATGCGGTCAGCATGGGCATGCTGCCGCCACGTGTACTGTTCCAGAGCCATTGTGTTTCCGTTGTGGGAGGCCGGGGCATAGAGTGTGAGATTGTCCAGAGATGGAGCCAGTGGTGCAGGGTGCGAGTTCCAGTGGGGCCAGAGCAGAGTCGTCGTCATCCGGTCGCCGTGGTACTAGAACACGGGGTCCGGTCTTTCAGGCGACCGCTGAGGAAGCTCGAGATACTACTGATGTGATATCGGGTATGTTTTTCTGAGCTTGCCTTGAGTATGTGTCAGTTGTGGGGCGGGCTATTGGGCTATGTCTGTGATAAGTGTATGTGTTCTGTTGTGTGTGACTGCTTTGTGGTGTCTGTGGTTATGTGGCTCTGTGACAGAGGTATGGAACGATTGTGTATGGGTTATATGTGATTGTTGCATCTGGGTATGTGTGTGAGAGTGAGATATATTGTGGTAAGATGGGTTATCAGAGTTCTGGAATTGGGCATTGGGTCATGTTAGTGGATCAAATTATATGAATAATTATTGCGAATGTGTTTGTGACTGTGGGATTCAGTGACAGAGGGGCGGGATTGTGTGTATGGGATGAATGGGGTCGTTATGTTTGGGGTATATATGTGAAGTCAATGTGCTAGATTCGGGTTTATTGCGATCTGGGCTTTCGAGTTCTGAATTGTGCTATGTTAGTGGATTAATCTTGTGAAGCTATGTGAGTTATATGAGTGATTATTGCGAATTTGTTGTGATGTGCTAGTGGATTGATCAATTCTGATAGTGGATTTAAACTCTTGTGTGTGTGCTATCCATATCTATGATATTGCGTTTTATGAGATATGTTTATCTGTTGTGGTGAAAAGAGCTGAGAGTTCTGTTGTGATAGTGGATTAATCTATATAGAGTTATGTGAGTATGTGATGAGAAAGAGCGAAGACTGATGGATTGAGACCATATGTGGACTGAGTGGCTTATGAGGTGACGCCACGTGAAGATTCTGTGAATAGAGGATCTATCAGTTGCCGATATGTGAATTAGGGGATTTAATTGAGCTATTAGTGGATTGTCTAATTGAGTTAAAGATTCGAGGGAGTCGACTTGCTTCGAGAGTTGAAATAAAGATGTGTATCAGTGATGATTGTGTCATTCAGAGTTCAAATGCGAATTTGTCAAGAGTATTGATAATTATATCGAGAGTTGTGAGTCAACATTTCGGGGATTTGACATAGAGATGTGTAATTGCGAATGGGCTTGCGATAGATTCCGGGGACGGAATCTCTTTAAGAGGGGAGGATTTGTAACATCCCGTTTCTAGAATTATTGCGTGGATTTATTTTAGTGGATGTTTAATATATTATTATTGTGTGGGTCCAATAATAAACCGAGTAGTGGATTATACGTGTCGGGTTTGCGAGTTACGTGGCGTTGAATAATTAATTTAGTGAATTGATTATATATTTGAGTTCGTGGATTTAATCGGGTTGATTGAATATTAATAGTGAAAATGTGATTTCGGGTTCGGGTTATTGGGTCCGGGACTTCTAAAAATAGAACGGATATGTACGTGCGTCTCCTTTGGTTCCCTTCCTTATCTAGAAAGTGTGCAAGTGTGTGAAGTGTGTATGTGTTCGTGGCTTTCCAGCAGCAAGGAAGCTTCAAAATTCAAAGGTTAATTGCAGGAATTGATCTCCAACTCCATTGTTGAGTGTTCTTGAGTTTGAGGTAAGAATCCTTGCTTTGGGTAGCTAAAAATTCGAGATATGTGTGTGTGATATTGAGGGTTTTGAATTATGGAATTATGTGGGTTATATATATATGAGTTTTGTGTATTATGGTTGCTGGAACTGAGTTTGGGAGGCAAAAGACGCCTCTGGTTCAGTTATGCATCGAAGCAGGGAGGAAGAAGACAGCCGCAGCGCGGCCGAGATGGTGGGGCGGCGCGACCGCGATCGCGGCGCGGCCGTGTTGCTTGAGCGCGGGCGTGATCGAGGGGGGAGGGTCTGGAGCCGGTTTTGGGGTATTTGGGTCCCGGTTGAGCTGTTTTTGAGTCGGGATATTGTTGGGATTGTTTTGGGGCGGGTTTCATCGGGACTTCGGGGTTTCGTTTGGGAATTGTGAGTCGGGTTTTGATCAAGTTCTCGAGACTTTATCGGGGTTGTTTTCGAGTTAGAGTTTTGGGATTCAATTGGGGGTTGCTTTTGGATTCGAGTTAAGCTCATTATGAGTTTGTGATAGGTGTTCGTGGATTTGTGTTAACGAGTTGGGATTTGTGCAATTTCAGGGACGAGTCAACGAGCCGAGCCGAGTCAGAGATTCCGGGATTAGTGGATCGATCAGGTGAGTACGCGAGATCTTTTAAAAAAGACCGGTCGTTGTCTTTTGGGTCATTTTGTGTCATACTTCATATGTGAATATATGAACTGTGTGGAGATGGTAGGCAATACGAGTTGCCCCTCAGGTATGATCCTTCCTTTCTTTATATGTGGATATAAAATTATGTATGAGATCCATGATACCGTGATTGCGATGAGTTATCGCGGGAGCTGAGTAGCTCTGTTCAACCCTGAGTAGGGTCCCCATATATATATGGTTGTGTTTATTCTCAGGTCGCTCCTGAGCCTATGAGTCCTGTTAGCCATGAGTATGGCTAGGGTGCAGGAGGGGAAGAGTTTCCCCATTTGAGATGAGTATCTCATTGAGCATTGGATCTCATATGTCTCTGAGCAGGGACTTGTGTGGCATGAGCATGCTATGTGTTCATACCTGTATTGAGATGTTGATTGCCAGGGACAGAGATTGAGCTTGTGTTGTGTGTATGTGCTACGTGTATGCATGTTATGTGTTTCTGTGCAGAGTCTAACCCTCGAGTACTCACGAGCTTTCGAGCTTACGTATTCGAGTCTTCCATGTTCAGGGCATCAGTGACAGGATTTATAGCCGTGCTTGATGAGCTGGGATCGGGAATCATCTGGGGAGCTTGGTGTGAGTTTTGTGTAATGATCTAATCAGTGTTAATTATGTTAGCAGCTTTTGGGATTATGTAATCAGTGGATTATATGTTGATAGTGTTTGTATAAAAGTTTTAAATTAATAGTGGTTTCGAGTTATCCTATGACATATGTGAAATTGAGTTATTGAGATGTGCCACCTGCGTATTGTAATGACGTGGCATTTCCGGGAGCGGGAGGGGTGTTACAGAAAAAAGTATAAAATTTCTATATAAAATAGGCACACCCTCACAATAATAGTTATAGTAAATAAGTTTTATAAAAACTGATATAAAATACGAATTTGTAGTGTTAAGTTATAATACATTAAATATTTATTTTCTCTTGTGATATTTTAAAAATACCATAAACATAAATATATTTTTTATTAATTATTATAAAATAAGTTTAATGTTATAACAGTTTAATGCATGAACTATTCTCGTATGTAAGAAAAATATTATTAATGATATATGGATCACATGTTATATTATATGTAGAAAAATTTTATTAATAAAATATTAATGATAAAATTATTATTTAATACTTGATAAAATATTTAACTATTAAAAAAAACTATGCATGATAATAGAATATAGTTAATGGTGCATGTTAGAAAACCCTCATTAAATTATAGTTAAATGGTGCATCTAAAAAAATCCACTTATGAATTATAATTTCATTAGTGAATAATGTATATGTGTTTAATAAAATATTAATGATAAATTTAATCATTTAATACTTAATAGAATACTTAATTAATAAAACGAACTATTTATATATGATAATAATAGAATATAGTTGATGGTGCATGTTAGAATAACCCTCACTAAATTATAATTAAATGGTGCATTTTAGAAAAACTCACTTATGAATAGTAACTTCATTAGTGAATAATGTATATATGTATAATAGCAAATAATTTTTCTCTTTTTTCTATTATAGCAAAATCGTAAATTTTGTCACAAAGAATGGAATCAATTCTTGGTTTACTCCCTTTTATAGCATTTAGCCGGTAAACAACAAGTAGGTTGTTATTTCAAACAAATTATTAAAAGGTAAAAACTAAAACTTATTGTCATAAAAAGAAAAAAAAATAAAAAGTATGTTGTTATTTCAAACAATAAACCCAATGTATAACTTTTTTTACCGATTAACTATTGTTTTTACCGGTTAAATGCTATAATCGGGAATGAACAAAGAGTTAGTTCATTTATTTGGGACAAAATTTACGATATTGTTATAATAAGAAAAAAAAGTTGCTTGCTATTTTATGCAATTCTACCTTTTTATTTTTATTTGTATTTTTAACGATATAGTGATATACCCTTTTTTAATTACGAGATAAGTTTTTTAAATTTGATACGAAAACAAACAACGAACAATAAGGTATGGGACAAGGATAAGGAAATCCCGAAAGTAAGAATATGGATAAGAAATACTCTGGATCTTGATCACATATTTACGATTAATATCTATAATCTATATCTACATTTATCTATACTATTAAAAAAGTAACAAAATGCTACATGACATGCTCTCATTTAAGTTGTCACATGTCACTCTCTCCTTTTGTCACGTCATCTACTGATTTTATTTTTAAATTTTAAAACAAATCAAATCTGTGTAAATCAGATATGGATTAATTTATTAACTAACTAACTAAAATTAAACAAACTTTATAATTTATATAATTATTATATAACTAAAATTAAGCAAACTTTATTATTTATATAACTATTATATTATACATATATATAAATATCAATTTCTAAAATTAACTCATGTAATACATGAGTAATAACCTAGTATTATAATAATTGAGAACAATTTATGCCACGTGTCAACATTCTAATACCACGCTTTTTGTCCCGGTCTTTTTCCAAAAATAAAAATTAACATTAATTTAAGTAACATTCTTATCATTTAATTGATTTTATTTAAACTTTATTGTTGAAACTTATTATTTTTGTTACCTAAAATAATTCAAACTACAATTAATATTCACTAAAAGTTTTCAAGATTAACAAGCTTAAATAATTTTTTTAAAATCAATAAAATAATAAATTTCATGTTTAAATGTCTTAAAGAGTAAATAATTTAAAAAAATTGGTAAAATAAAAAATTTAGTCCTAAAGAGTTATCATTTTTTACCATTAAATCAATAATTCAAATATTTTGAATCACATTTTAGTTGTCTTCTTTGACTTAAACATTGACTTAGAGTCGTCATTTTTTACCATTGACTCAATGATTTTGCATGTATGTCATCTTTTTATTGGTTTTCATTGTATAGTAATTTTAAAAGATTTTTTGAAGGTTTATAAGGGATCCCACCTCTTTATTAATATTTAATTTATAACAAATTCTTTACATCAATCCATGTAAGACATGAGTATTAATCTAGTAAAAACTAATAAAAGAGTAACTATACTCATCTATTGTGAAGCCACGTGTCATCAGCATGAATCGACACGTGGCATTTATAGGTTTTAAAAACAATAAATAAATTTAAATTATATATATCCAAATCTAAAATAATCTACTTTTAAATTCAAATCAAATCAAATCAAACAAAATCTAATACTCTACTAACTTATTAATTATAATATGATATAATAAAAGTTAAAAAAATATAAGAAAGTAAATCCTATTCATATATATTTAGAAATAATAATATCATTCTTATATACTTTTGTTTAAAAAAATATTTATATCTTTACCTTTTAATTTTTTATATTTTGTATATATTAAAAATATCCACGTAATACGCGGGCAATAAACTAGTTATAGTATGAACTAATTTATTTACCCGTATGGCCGTATAATATATGAATTTGTTTGAATGATAACATTTTTAATGAATTATATTAAAATAATTGTAGAATTCAATAATAAATGATACAAACTATGAATATTATGAAGAAAATACGAATCAATATTTATTCAAACATCATAGAAAGAAAATTATTAAAATAATTTAATAAACTTCCAAATAATAAATGAAAAAAACATAGTAAAAAATTAGTTTTGTTTATAATTAATAACAATACATGTAACACCCCTCCCGATCCCAGAAATGTCACGTCAACCCAATATCATAAGTGGCAATAACGCAACGGATCTATAACACACATGTCATAGGATAATGCATATTATGGCTAATTTAAAACTTTAAACTTTATACACAAAGGTTACACAATACAGTACATTCGCAATCCCTGATTAAACTAACATATTAACCCCGACTATCATATATCCCATTCCCAAAATAGTTGTCCCATACAATATTACACATTACACAAACAAACAACAAGTCTTCAAGCCAGCCCCGAACCTATCTCTGCGGCTGCGACCCCTTCTGATTCCCTGAACATGTTAGACTCGAAGACATGAGCTATAAACCCGTGAGCACACGAGAGTTGACACTGCACAAAACACATAGCACGTAGCACACAATCTCTGTCCCTGTCCATGCCCCTGTCGCCCCACACACATCTCAGGTATAACATCGCAAGTATGAGATCGGCACACAACATGAGCCCTGTGGGGACCCCTCCCCTGTGGACACATCGCACACAACAATGGTCAGTAATACCCTGTAGCACGGAACCTACCCGGCTACAGGCCCTGCCGTATATATACGCCCCAAGGACTGTGAGGGACAGTCAACCCGCGCGATTCCCCTTCGCGACTTATCATCCGTATGGAACACATCACGAACCTCTGGAATCGATCTCATATAACTCATATATAACACGTATAAGGATATAGAATATACCTGAGGTTCACGTCCCTGTCTCACATATATAACACGCACAAATATAGTTACACGGCTAAAGCGTGAAAGATGGCGCGCGTTTAGAAAACGACTCGAGTACTCACCTGACTGATTTCCCGAACTTTGAACTCCTTAATCGAATCCTGCCCGCTGTCCGCTAGTCCCTGTAATACACGGATATCCCGAACATTAAACACAATTCAACCGATGCACATACGACAATCCCATAATAACACAAAACCGACTCGGACCCGACCGACTCTACGGAACCGAAATTCAACCGATACCCGGACCCGACCCAAAACCCGACTCAAAGCAATCCCAACGAGACCCTAAACCCAAACAAAACCCAACCCGAGCGAACTCGAAGGAACCCGACACTATTCGACCCAAAACCCCTTTATTGAGACCAAACTCAAACTTCCTCTGCAGGTTCTTGGTCGCGCCGCGGAGACCCTGGTGGTCGCGCCAGGACACCGCGAAACCCTGTACTCTTGATCTGCGATTTCAGCCTCAATCCAGGAGATCAAACCTCCCCTAATTTCGATTTCAGCCAGAATTAAACACATAAATTCATCACATAACATTCCCCTATCACTTGGGAATCACTTTACAACAATTCACAACACATAACTCAAATTCAAGCCATCAAATGGAAACACCCTTACTTTGAGGTTGAAGAACTCAATATGAAGAAGATGATGAAATTAATTTCCAGATTCAACAACCAATTCCTGGAGCTTGAAGCTGAGATTTGCTGCTGGAGCTCTCAAAACACACACACATACACTATTTAGGGGTTTAGGAGTGGATAAGGGAAAAATGAAGATAAACATATAAATACGTCCCTATCTTAACCGGTCCCAGACCCAATAACCCGAACCCGATTTCACATTTTCACTATTAGTGCCCATTTAACCCATTTAATCCCGCGATCCCAAAAATATAATCCATCCGAAAAAATTATAACCCGATGACACGCAATCCCAATCCCGACACGTATTAATCCACGAAGCGGGATATAATTGGACCAACCCAATATTAATAGACAATTTATCCACTATAATAATTCCACGTACCAGGCCGAAATGACGGATGTTACAAATCCTCCCCTCTTAAAGAGATTCCGTCCCGGAATCTAACTCGAACTCTGGAATAGGTGAGGATATCTCGATCGCATCTCTGACTCAGGCTCCCAGGTAGCGTTGGTACCCTTATGGTGTCTCCACTTAACGAGTACCAAGGCAATCTCTTTATCTCGCAGTTTCTTGATCTTTCTATCGGTAACGGCCTCGGGCTGCTCCACATACCGCAGCTGATCATCGACTGTAATCTCGGATGGGGGCACATACTGATCATCTGTAGCCAGACACTTCCGGAGATTACTCACGTGAAACGTATCGTGCACACTGACCAACTCTGAAGGCAATCGCAGTCGATAAGCCTGATCCCGGACTCTCTCAACAATCTCGAACGGCCCGATATACCGCGGACTCAGCTTTCCACGATGTCTAAATCGGATGACCCCTTTCCACGGCGACACCTTAAGCATGACCCGATCCCCAACACTGAACTCTAGCTCTTTCAAACGGCGATCGGCATAACTTTTCTGACGGCTCTGGGCGACCCTCATATGCTCTCTGATCACGGCCACCTTGTCACTAGAATCTTGTAACAGCTCCGGCCCGCTGATAGGTCGCTCACCGACCTCGCCCCAACACACTGGGGTCAGACACTTGCGCCCATATAGTGCCTCAAACGGGGCCATCTTGATCGTGACGTGATAGATATTATTATACGCGAACTTGACCAACGGAAAATGCACGTCCCAGTTACCACTGAAGTCGATAGCACACGCTCGCAACATATCCTAGAGGGTCTGATTGGTGCGCTCGGTCTGCCCGTCAGTCTGCGGTCTATATGCCGTACTCAGCTGAACCCTGGTGCCCAATTCCCGCTGGAAACTCTGCCAGAATCGAGATGTAAACCGTGTATCCTTGTCCGAAGTAATCGACATCGGAATCTCATGCCGCGATACCACCTCATTAATGTACAGTCTCGCCAACTGATCCATGGTGATAGTGCCCTGGACGGCTAAGAAGTGCACACTCTTCGTTAGTCGATCCATTATGACCCAGATCATGTCGTTCCCGCGGACCGTGCGTGGAAGTCTCACAATGAAGTCCATCGTGATGTGATACCACTTCCACTCGGGGATCTCTAACGGCTGAAGATGTCCGTGTGGCTTCTGGTGCTCAGCTTTAACCCTCAGACACGTCATACACTGCTCAACATACCGGCCCACGTCCCTTTTCATCCCCGGCCACCAATAGAAGTCATGGAGATCACGATACATTTTGGTACTCCCCGGATGCACAGATAGCCTCGATCGATGCGAATCGTCAAGAATTAACTGTCGCAGATTCCCAACTATCGGAACCCAGACCCTGTCATGGAACACAAACAGCCCGCGATCATCCCTGATCAGCGACTCGAGTTGCCCTGTCAGACGCTCTCTTTTCACATTATCACCTCGCAGGCCCTCCTGCTGCGCTAATCTCAGACTGTCCGTCAATGTCAAGGTAATCTCAAGCCTCGAGGCCCTGGATATCACAGTTTGGCCGCATGCCCTACGGCTTAGCGCGTCAGCTACCACATTAGCCTGGCCCGGGTGGTACTGAATCTCGCAATCGTAGTCCTTAAGCAACTCAAGGCTACAGTGCTGTCGCATATTAAGATCCTTCTGGCTGAACAGGTACTGAAGACTCTTATGGTCGGTATACACAATGAACCGAGACCCATACAGATAATGGCGCCAAATCTTCAATGCGTTCACAATGGCGTCCAACTCTAGATCATGCACAGTATGGTTCTCCTCGTAAGTCTTCAGCTGGCGCGAAGCATACGCAATCACTTTCCCTCTCTGCATCAGAACACAGCCCAAACTCGACCCTGAAGCAACGCAATACACCACTAAATCGTCGGTACCCTCCGGCAGAGCTAACACTGGAGCCTGACATAACCGGGTCTTCAACTCTCGAAACACACGCTCCTGCTCCTCGGACCACTCGAACGGAACGGACTGCCGTGTCAATCTCGTCACGGCAAGGCAATCCTCGAAAAATCCTGGATGAAGCATCTGTAATACCCGGCGAGACCCAGAAAGCTACGAATCTCAGGCACTGATCTCGGAGGCTCCCAACTCATCACTGCCTCAATCTTGGCCGGATCCACTTTTATACCCTTGGCACTGACCACATGACCCAAAAACTGCACTTCCCGAAGCCAAAATTCGCATTTGGAGAACTTCGCGTACAGCTCTTCCCTGCGCAGCACGGATAAAACCTCTCGGAGGTGCTGCTCGTGGTCTCCCGCACTCCTCGAATAAATCAGGATAACATCGATGAACACGATCACGAATCTATCCAACATAGCTCTACACACCCTGTTCATCAAATCCATGAAAGCGGCGGGTGTGTTGGTCAATCCGAATGGCATGACGAGGAACTCGTAGTGCCCATAACGAGTCCGTAACGCTGTCTTCGGCACGTCTTCGTCCCTGACCCTCAACTGATGATAACCAGACCGCAAGTCGATCTTGGAGAAGAAACTCGAGCCCTGGAGCTGATCGAACAAATCATCGATACGTGGAAGCGGATAGCGATTCTTCACGGTCACCGTGTTCAACTCCCTGTAGTCGATACACATCCGCATGCTACCGTCTTTCTTTATCACGAATAACACTGGCGCACCCCACGGCGACGAACTAGGACGGATGAATCCACGATCCAGAAGCTCCTGCAACTGAGACATTAACTCTTGTCGGTGCCAGCCTATAAGGCGTCTTCGCAATCGGCACCGTCCCAGGAACAAGATCGATCCGAAACTCTACTTGGCGATCTGGCGGTAACACAGGCAACTCCTCTGGGAATACCTCAGGGAACTCACGAATCACCGGAATATCCTCTAAGGTCTTCTTTTCCTTCCTCGCGTCAACTACATAAGCTAGGAAGGTCTCGCACCCCTTAGAGACATATCTCTGAGCCCTGGCCATAGACACGATCCCGATATCTCCCTTGCGACGCTCTCCATACACAATGACACTCTCACTGTCAGAAATGGTATACAGATAATCTTCTTTGCACATAGAATATCAGCCCGTCTGGCAGTCAACCAGTCCATACCCACGATTATATCGAAGCTACTAATCTCAATCGGTAGCAAATCGATCGCAAACTGATGAGAGTCTATCTCTAGCACACAGTCCCAATAAACCCGACTCACTAACATCGAACTCCCATCGACCCTCTCAACAACCAACGGAACATATAAAGAAGAAGGAGACACACTAAAGTAAGCACAGAAGGTAACAGACACATAGGAGCGATCGGCCCCGGAATCAAACAATATACGAGCCCGGAGTCCGTTAAGAATGTACGTACCCGAAACGACATCTGTAGCATCCCGTGCCTCTTCCGCTGTCGCCTGAAACACACGTCCTCTGCCCCTCGGAATGGAGTCACGGCGGCTAGATGACGACGACTCGACCCTGGCCCCACTCGAACTGGCTCCCTGTACTGCCGGCCCCGACTCTGGACAATCCCTGACTCGATGCCCCGACCTTCCACATCTGAAGCATAGCGGCTCGGGAACAGTACAAACTGAGGCGGCGTGGCCTCGCTGGCCGCACCGGAAGCAACGCGGCTGCTCGGATAAACACTGCCCTGAATGACGCCGGTGACATTTCGGGCACTCCCGATCCCCATATGAACTGTCGACACGGATACCGGACGCCAGGTACCCCTGTCCCACACTACTTTGGCTCGATGTTCCAGATCCCTGACCCTGGCCCTGTCTCCTTGACCTACGATCTCGACCCCGATCCCTATCTCGATCCCGTCTCTGCCCTGAAGTCTGCCCTGAACCCTGGCCTGAAAACTGCCACTGATCCGGACGCTGGTCACTGGGTGCGTCCCCGGAGGGTCTCCATACACTGGACGGCTGCTCAGATGTCCCAGTACGTTGTCTCTGCGAAGAGGGCTGCTCCCTCTGCTTAAGAATCTCCCGCTCCCTCATGCGGGCCATCTCTAAGGCTCTGGCAAACGTCGGAGTATCATGCAATCCCACAAACTCTCGAATATCAGACCGAAGCCCATCTATAAAAGCATCAGCCTTACGGCTCTCCGTATCGACATGCTGAGGCGCGAACTGTGATTACTCATTAAATCGGTCAACATACTGCTGCACCGTCATATTACCCTGCTGCAAATGGAGGAACCGGCGGTCCATCTCTCGTCTCTCATCCCGGGGAATATACTGGAGCTCGAACATAGCCCTAAACTGCTCCCAAGTCATGGCGTATGCGGCAGACTCAGTCATCGATGACTCAATCGATTTCCACCACTGAGATGCTCCACCCCGTAGCTGATAAGCGGCATAACCAACCATGTCTCTAGGATCGACATGGGCTACCCGGAAGGCAGCCTCGATCTCTCGCTCCCATGCGATGGCCGCCCCCGGCTCACCGTCGCCCCGGAACTGCGGTGGGGCCCCTGTCATAAAATCCTTGAAAGACCCGCCCTGCTGCGAAGAGTTGAAGCTCCACCCCCTGATTCAGTCTCGGTGCGCCGAACCACTGGCCCCAAACTCTGACCCTGTTCTCTCTCTTGCTCTTTCTGCTCTCTGTAGAACTCGGTCAATACCTCGAGTAGCTCGGATTTGCGAATATACTCGTCACTGGGCGGCTTACCCACCCCCTCACCCTCACCCTGATCTGCCATAATGATCTGCACAAAACAAAACGATTAAGCACAAGGGAATAAATCACCCAACGTTATACACTAAGCCAGGTCAGTTAATCCACTATATAATCGCAAAACGATCCTCCATGGACCGGAACAAGGTCTAAGTTAAGCATCCACTAATGATACTCAAGCTTCAAACCACAAGCTCTAATACCATGCTGTAACACCCCTCCCGATCCCAGAAATGCCACGTCAACCCAATATCATAAGTGGCAATAACGCAACGGATCCATAACACACATGTCACAGGATAATGCAGATTATGGCTAATTTAAAACTTTTAACTTTATACACAAAGGTTACACAATACAGTACATTCGCAATCCCTGATTAAACTAACATATTAACCCCGACTATCATATATCCCATTCCCAAAATAGCTGTCCCATACAATGTTACACATTACACAAACAAACAACAAGTCTTCAAGCCAGCCCCGAACCTATCTCTGCAGCTGCGACCCCTTCTGATTCCCAGAACATGTTAGACTCGAAGACATGAGCTATAAAGCCCGTGAGCACACGAGAGTTGACACTGCACATAACACATAGCACGTAGCACACAATCCCTGTCCCTGTCCCTGCCCCTGTCGCCCCACACACATATCAGGTATAACATCGCAAGTATGAGATCGGCACACAACATGAGCCCTGTGGGGACCCCTCCCCGGTGGACACATCGCACACAGCAATGGTCGGTAATACCCTGTAGCACGGAAGCTACCCGGCTACAGGCCCTGCCGTATATATACACCCCAAGGACTGTGAGGGACAGTCAACCCGCGTGATTCCCCTTCGCGACTTATCATCCATATGGAACACATCACGAACCCCTGGAATCGATCTCATATAACTCATACATAACACGTATAAGGATATAGAATATACCTGCACGTCCCTGTCTCACATATATAACACGCACAAATATAGTTACACAGCTAAAACGTGAAAGATGGCGCGCGTTTAGAAAACGACTCGAGTGCTCACCTGACTGACTTCCCGAACTTTGAACTCCTTGATCGAATCCGGCCCGCTGTCCGCTAGTCCCTGTAATACACGGATATCCCGAAGATTAAACACAATTCAGTCGATGCACATACGACAATTCCATAATAACACAAAACCGACTCGGACCCGACCGACCCTACGAAACCGAAATTTAACCGATACCCGGACCCGACCCAAAACCCGACTCAAAGCAATCCCAACGAGACCCTAAACCCAAACAAAACCCAACCCGAGCAAACCCGAAGGAACCCGACACTATTCGAACCAAAACCCCTTTATTGAGACCAAACTCGAATTTCCTCTGCAGGTTCTTGGTCGCGCCGCGGAGACCCTGGTGGTCGCGCCGCGACACCGCGAAACCCTGTACTCTTGACCTGCGATTTCAGCCTCAATCCAGGAGATCAAACCTCCCCTAATTTCGATTTCAGCCAGAATTAAACACATAAATTCATCACATAACAGTCTCCTATCACTTGGGAATCACTTTACAACAATTCACAACACATAACTCAAATTCAAGCCATCAAATGGAAACACCCTTACCTTGAGGTTGAAGAACTCAATATGAAGAAGATGATGAAATTAATTTCCAGATTCAACAACCAATTCCTGGAGCTTGAAGCTGAGATTTGCTGATGGAGCTCTCAAAACACACACACATACACTATTTAGGGGGTTTAGGAGTGGATAAGGGAAAAAGGAAGATTAACATATAAGTACGTCCCTATCTTAACCGGTCCCGGACCCAATAACCCGAACCCGATTTCACATTTTCACTATTAGTGCCCATTTAATCCCGCGATCCCAAAAATATAATCCATCCGAAAAAATTATAACCCGATGACACGCAGTCCTAATCCCGACACGTATCAATCCACGAAACGGGATATAATTGGACCAACCCAATATTAATAGAATATTTATCCACTAAAATTGTTCCACGTACCAGGTCGAAATGACGGATGTTACAATACATAATTGAGATACAATAAAACTTAGCTTTATTATTAATTAATATCAACCATTAGAAATAAAAATTTTGTGTTGTAAGTGTCGTATATTAAACATTGGAACGTGATTCTATTAACTAAAAGTTGATAATAGAATCCCAAAAATATGGTAACTGTAAATGAATTGAAACTAATTATTTAAACAAATGAAAATCATAAAATACACGTGTCAAATAAAGGTTTCGTCAATTGGTAGTGTAGTTAAATGTCAAGTGGTAATCTAGTTAATCTATATTTATTATAATAAATGAGAACAATTTTTGCCACGTGTCTTAATACTTTCTTTTTCATTTTCCCATTCTTTTTCCAAAAATATAAATTACTTTAATTTTAGTAACATAGATATCATTTAATTTATTTAATTTGAACTTTTGAAACTTATTATTTTTGTTTCCTAAACTAATTGAAACTATAATTAATACTTAAATAAAATTTTTCAAATTAACAAGCTACAATAAAAAATTTTAAAAATCTATAAGATAATAAACTCAAGTTTAAATATTTCAAAGAATAAATAGTTTTAAAACACTTAGTAAAATAAAAAATTTAAATTTAAAATAAAACATTTTAAAAGATCAATAAAATAATAAATTTCAAATTTAAATGTCTGAAAAAGTAAATTATTTTATAATATATCAAAATCTTTATATGTTAGGCATGAAATTTTGACACATTTAAAAAATAATCATTCAAATTTCAAATGTATCTTCTTTAATACAAATTTGTAATAATATTTTCTAAAACTTCAAAACTAAATGTTGCAAAATTTATCTTTTAAAATAAATTAATTTCAAACAATCTTAACTAACGATTTATATATTCAGTTGACGCTAGAATTGTTATATCAAGTTTTAATCACTTTGTCAATAAAAACTTATTATTAATTAAAACATCTTCAATAAGAAAACTTTTATATGGTCTCTAATAAAGTTATACAATTTAAAATAATATACTTCATAAAAATAAAGAATATAAATAATTATTTTATTGATTTCTATGGGATTGATGATGATACAACAACAAATAAAACAGAATTAATAATCAAAATTTTTGAATTAATAATAAGAAGATAATAATTGAATTAACTCACATATGTAATAACCATAAAAATACTATATTTAAATCATAATTCAAATATTTTGAATCACATCTTCACGTGTTTTTTTGAAGTAAACATTGACTTAAAGCCATCATTAATTCATTTTTACCATTGACTCGATGATTTTGTTTGTGTCATCTTTTTATTGGTTTTATTGTATTTAATTTAAAATTTTAAAAATATTAAACGTCTTAAGGGATTACACCACTTTATAAATTTTAAATGTATAACTAATTTTTTATATCAATCCATGTAATACATGGGTATTAACCTAGTTTTTTAATAGAATAGATGGATTATTAGTCAGTTAACTGATGTGTGACAAGAATTTTTTTGATAAATATATTTAAAGAAAGTATATACAAACTTAAAACTCAATCTAAACTTTTTAAAATATACAATAAGGTTATTAGACATAATTATTGTTTTTCTACCTTTATAAATATATACATAAATAATAGTTATTTTTCTATTTTTTGAAGTTAGAAATTTTTATTGATTTTCTTTGTAAATGATTAATGTTTAGATTAAATTGATGATATTACAATAAACAAAGAAAATGTTTTTAGTTAAATACATATAGACAGATATAAACAATATAAGTATATAAATTTGAATTATGTTAAATGGAGTACGTATAAGATGACAATAAATAAAAATATGTCGTGCTGATAGAGTGACACATGACACATATTGTTTCATTATTTTGCATTTCAAAATATGAAAAAATCTTGCTAATTTTCTTAAAACTTTTAATATTTTTTGTATAATTTGTATTTTCTATTAACGTATTTTAATAAAGATTTAGGTTCAAGTGAGTATCACTCATTATGCAGCGCACCAGAAGGCACCACCCTTAAAAGTATTTTTTTGAAATTTTATTTCATGAATATGTTTCAATTAACATTATGAAGATCATATGTGAATTTCACGCAAATCCGTACTCTCTAAGTCCGTGAAAACACGCATCACATAAATGCACGTTCACATGTATTCAAAATTATGTAAGTGTGTGTTCACATTATTATTTAAGAGTTAGGAGATGTGAATGTATGTGAAATTTACATATGATCTTTATATTGTTAATTAAAATATGTTTATGAAAAAAAATTTAAAAAAAACTTTTTTTTATAGGTGGTACCTTCTGGTGCGCTGCATAATAATGGGTGATACTCTCTCGAACCATATTCTTTTAATAAATTTATTAAAAAATTAAATATTTTTAACTAAATAGATAGATAAACGCAAACAAGAGAAGATTTAAATTTGGATTTATATCCAAATTTAATTAACATTAAATTATTGATAAAATGATTGGAAATAAAATCGTCATTCGTTGAGAATGCATTTTAAATAGAAAGATAATTATAGATAAAAGAAGATTTTTAACTTAGCTTTAAATTTAGTTATGATTAAATTTTTGATAAGTTGATAGGAAAAAACATGTGATGCTTTGAGAACACATCATGTAACAAACTAGGGTTATGGTTGTCCGTGCCTTGCTGCGAGTTTCCGCAAAAAATATGTAGTTTTTATTGCTTAAAATAAGCTATGAAGTTCAGAAATAGAAAGATGTTTAATACTTCAATGATGACAACAACGTCAGTGCATTTGTGTGTTTAAACGTTAGTGTGTTACATGTTTTTTTTACGAATTTGGTTTGACTCAATTGATGATATCTAAAGTATGTTATTTTTTTTAGAGTTTTATATGAACAAAACAACGTGTTTTCATGTTTTTTGTGGTTTCGTCTCTCCATATTATTTTTTCCTAATAAAGTCCTCAGGTTATTATTTTCTTTTTGGTTTTTGGAAAAAAATAAATAAATCCTGTATTTTTCACAAAAAAAACCCAACATATTTTCACTTATTTCCCATGAAAAGCCCTCAAACTTAATGATTTTGTTGGCAAAAAAAGAAATATTCTGAAAATCACAAGCAAATAAATATCTTGAGGTTTCTATTGGTAAAAAATAACATGGATATGCTATATCGCAAAAACAAAAAAAAAAAAAAAAACATGTTGTTTTCTTCAAATGAAACCCTCTTTTTTACACACAAATTATGAATAACAAAAGTTGATATTTTATATGCATCTTGTGAGACAAAACCAAAATACAAAATAAAAATGAATCACAGTTATTTAATTTTTCAAATTGAGGTGGAAGCGAAAAATTTCAATATTTAAATATGTAATCAAATATTGAAAAAGCTGATGTACAAATTGAATACTTTATTTTCATATAAAATATAAAAAATGCCGAATTCAATATTTATTAAGCTTAAAAATTTTCATATATAAAGTAAATAAATTTTATGTATAAATATATTAACATAAAAATAATCAGATATAATATCGTCCAACAATAACTTTTTTGTTAAAATAAATAGAAATGACGATATTATCTACAATGTAACAAATATTTCTTATAAACTAAAAATACATTTAATTAGTTAATTTATTTATTTATATAACAAAAAAACAATTTTGAAGTATAAAAAGGAAAAAGTCAAAACACGAATTAAAATCTGTATTTAGGCAAAAGGAAAAAACCAAAAAACAACACAAAATATTACAAAAGGTGAAAATAAAAAAATCTCTTACTTCTTTAAACGAAGACAATATGTTATTCATTAAAATTGTTTGAATAATTTTTTTAAATGTTTTTATATGTATATTTATAATTTCAAAGTTTCTCAATCTTTATTGTCACAATATGACGGTGCAATTAATTCAAAAAACTTTTATGTTTTTTCTTTTACTTCATTTTCATTTATTTTATTTTCTTCAAAACAATCTCTATACTCTATGCTAAAACTCACCATTCTAAAATAATAACCGCCTCGAAAGGGTGTATATATATAAAATTTTGATTTTTAATTGTTATATGTTTATTAACTAAAACAATCTCTAGAGTCTATGCTAAAACTCACCATTAATTTTATTAAGCGTTCAGTTTTTAGGTAGTTATATATTTTTTAATAAGCTTGTGAAATTTTATATTTTTTTTACTTTGTTTGAAAAAATAAGTTTTTATTCGATTTACGTAAATTTATATATATTTGTTGTTTCGTTAAATTGAAAATCTAAATGGTTCATTGTTTCATTAATTTCATCTATTCAACAAAATTTTAAAAAAGTGAAATAATTCATCCTTTTTCTCTCAGGAAAATTTATAGACTGATTAATTGTTTTTACGTTTGGTTAAATTAAAAATCAGAGTTTATCATTTTTCCGAGTGAAAACATTTAAAATTAAAGCAGTTGACGTTATCTCCATTCGTTTAAATTTATTATGGTTCACCTTTTTTCTGAGCAAAAGTATATAAAACTAATATGGTTAGTTGTTTTTTCGTTTGGTTAAATCGAAAATCAATGTTGTTAAATGATTTTTCCATTCAAAAACGTTAAAAATTAGATTAAGTGATTGTTTCTGCCATTTGATTAAATTGAAGACCGAAATGGTTCTTTATTTTTTTTTTAGCGAAAACCTTTAAAGT
This sequence comes from Centrapalus pauciflorus, assembly GCA_020465985.1. Classification (NCBI taxonomy): domain Eukaryota; kingdom Viridiplantae; phylum Streptophyta; class Magnoliopsida; order Asterales; family Asteraceae; genus Centrapalus; species Centrapalus pauciflorus. The sequence continues at coordinate 21,134 of JAANYP010009144.1, read as the reverse complement.
TGAAACGATGAACCATTTCAAATTTTCCAACAAATGGTTAACCAGATGGGAAAAGCGATCAATCAAAACTATTTTTAAAAATTTTCGACGGAAAAAAATGAATAACCAATCCAATTTTTGATTTAACCAAATGTAAAGAACAACTAAATAATCTAACTTTTAATGTTTTGTAAGAAAAAATGATGAACCATTCTGATTTCCAATTTAACGAAACGGAAAAACGACGAACCAATTTAATTTGAATTTTTTTTTCGTTCAAAATAATGGTATGTGTGTGTGTCTAGAAAAGTCATCTTAGAAGACCACAGGAACATTTCTGTATAAATATAGGAAACTACAAGACCTTAAATGTAGGAAACCAAAATGACTTTTCTGTTATTATTTCTTAAAATACATTGACTTTTTGCAAGTTTTAAAAATTAGAAGGACCTTTTTACAATTTTCAAAAACACCAAAACCAAAGTACAAGGATCATTTTACAAATTTTAAAAGCACCAAAGCCAAAAGCACCAAAACGGTACGTTTTGGTATGGTGAATGTAAGTTATATAAATAGTGGGGTTATTTTCATAAACACAATAATTTAAAATTTTATTACCAAATACTTGTATTTTTAGATTTATTTACTAAATGATGGTACTCTTTTAAAATAGTTATTTATTACTTGTTATCTCTCTTTATTATTTTTAACTTCTTAATTTAAAAAAATGTAAATTACAAAATGATCCCTAAAATAATTTAGTTTGATATTTTTTTTCATAATATGTAAATATTTATATACTTAATATTGTAAGATTCGTCCCTAAAATTATTAAAGTATTTTAATAATAGTATATAATTATTATATTATATATTTTGTTAAACTAAAATTGTATATTTTATGAAAACATCAAAATTACATATTTTGTTTGTTTAGAAATAAATCTAAATGAATCAACTTCAATAACGTTATATATTTTATTAAGAGATTTAAAGACATATTATAATTTTTTATATATACACAACATAATAATTGAAAAAAAAATTCGTAGATTTATTTTTAAATCTAACTTTACTTTTTATAAATCTATAAAAAAAATTCCCTTCATCTGCTATAAATCAATTAAAATCTATTTCTATGTTTTTACATATAAATGTATTTTTAAAATCATTTGTAACTTTACATATCTAGATGTTAATTTTTAATAAATCTCTATTTAAAATCTAGAAGTTCTATAAATTTTTTGAAATCCTATTAATTTTTTTTATTATACTCATATATTATAACTATTTTAGTTTATATAATTGTAAAGGGATTTGAAAGTATTTAATTTATATTCTTAAAAGTAGAAAAATAAAAAAGACATCTTTTACAGATATGATTTTAAAAATGGTTATTTTTAAAAAAATCATCCAAACTTTTATGATTTTTTCCGTTTAACCATTCAATTTTTTTATCATCTGATCAAATCACTACACTTTTTATTTTCTATTAGTTTAATCAATATACTTTTAACTTATTGGTTTAGTCATTCATTTTTGACCGGTAACCTGTTTGACCGGTCAATTGTTGTTATGAATTAGAGTTATTATCAGAAAAACCATTCGAACTTTCATAATTTTATTTATTTAACCACTCTGTTAATTTTTCGTGATCTAATCTCTAATCTAATTGATGTTCAGATTTTTGTAAATTCTATTATTATATTTCTCATAACATCAAATGATTAAAATAGACATTAATTTCAAAAAAAAACTGTTTCTTTTTTTCATCATCATATTGCTTTTATCACCAACGATGCTTCATTGATCTCTTCTGTTTCTTCATTATCATCCTCTTCTACTTTATCAGTTATTCATTATTATTGTGTTAATCCAAACAGATTTTAGTAATTTTGATTCTCTAACGTTTTGTAGTGTTCATCAAATTTGTTGACAATTATGTTAACTTATTATAGTTTCAAATAAGATTCCTATCAAGTAATGTTTAAATTAATATTTTTTATTCAATTTTCACCTGTTGAAATCCATTTGATTTGATTTTGATTTATTTTTCTTGTTCTTTGTTAGGGTTTGAATGTTTTAAAGGATCGTAAAAAATAAATTTTATAACGTTAGTAATAATATAATTAAATAAATTAAATAAAAATAGAAAAATAAAAACTAAAATTTTATTGTAAAATTTCATAAACAATTTTGAAACTTAAATTGGGTTTATTTTTGGTGTTTATATGATCTTGAAAAAACTTAAAAATAAAAATAAATTGATTTTAGTTTGATATATTACTGTAATTTTTATTGATAAAAATATGAAAAGATATGTTTGATTTCACTGAATTATCGGTTCTCGGAGTTTTAATTTTTAATTTAAGAGGATGGTGGTCAAATAAAAAAAATCTTGATAGTTCGAGTGGTTTTTTCAATGTTAAAAAACGTTACGTAATTGACACGTCAACAAATCACCTGTGATAACAGCTAAAGTGGTCAAACCAATAAAAACTGAAAAGGTTAGTGTTTTGATCGGTTGGAAAAAAAATTGAGTGGTTAAACCGAAAAAATCATAAAAGTTCGGATGGTTTTTTCGACAATAACCCTTTTAAAACTATATAAATTTTAATTTTTTTTTATGAAGATCTATATTTTTTAGTTTAACAAAATATATAAACTTAATGTATTTTGATTTAACCACAAATGAAATCACAACGTATATAGTGAGACATGCATGCCTTCGGGTATACCTACATACGTTAAGTTAAATCAAAATATATTAAGCTTATATATTAACGGAATATACAACGTTATATATGTTATGATTTAATTAATTTGTTAAGTTGATACATTTGGAATTAATTATTAATAATAGCTGAAATATGTAACCCCGCGAAATATATAATCTTTAGTTGAACAAAATATTTATAAATATAATAATAATAACATTTATTGTTATTATCATAAAAAAACGTAAATCATATTAGGGAGAAATTATATATGTGTGTGCGCGCATATTTTTTTTGTTTATATATTTACATAAAGTGCAATGAAGTGAAAATAATAAACTTGATAAAAAGTGAAACAAAATAAAAAATAAAATTGACATTTATCAAATTAAATCATTGTAGTGACCAATTGTGTAATTTAGGATTTTTAAAATATAAAAGTTGAAATAAAAAATTAAACATGGAAAGAGAAAGAAATAATAAATAACTAATTAATAAAAATATCATCATTTAATAAATAAATTTAAAAGCACAAGAGTTTGGAAAATAAAAATGTAAAACACTATGTTTTTGTAAATAACTCCAAATAGTGTACTCATTTATTATATATAAATATATATATTATATGTATTTAGTTTAAAGTAAATTATAAAATTAATCTTTGTGGTTCGGTGAAAATTTTAGATTTCATTGTTATGTATTAGAAACTAGTTTATTTACCTGCGTATAAAACATATATTTTTAATAGAATGTTGTTTATATTAAATATATTACTAAACTAAAAGGGTAAAGACAGAAGAATTTTTTTAAACAAAGTATACAATAATAATACTATTAGGGTTTATTATTAAAAAACCAATATGTTTTCACGTTTTTTTTGCGTTTTTGTCCTTTCATGTTATTTTTTTCTGTAAAAAACCTCAAATTTCTTTTTTGGGTTAGTGAAATTTGGACATTAGACCCCGGTTAAAATTTGTGAACTGGATGTTTAAAAACTGAAAAACCAGGTTCTAATGTCCACATTTCACTAAACCAAATAGAAAAAAATAACTTGAGGACTTTTATTTAAAAAAATAACATGAAGGGACGACAACGCAAAAAACATGAATACATATTGGTTTTTTTCATAATAAACTCATACTATTGTGTAACATGATCTATTAAATTTTTATAATTCTACGTATACATAAATTTGTAATTATTTTATATATTCTATTAGACATTTATTATATTCTAATTTATTTAATAAGTTATTAGAGTATTAGATTTTATTGGATTGGATTGAATTTGATTTGATTTGAATTTAAAAATAGATTATATTATATTTAGATAGATATATTTTTAGTGAATGTTTCTTTTAAGAATCTAAATATTTGTGAGAACCTAAAATCCATTTGGGACCATTAGATCAAGAAGATCTATGACCTAAAATTGTCAAATGATATTTTTGTAATTATTTAGAACTTTTATAGTGGGAAATCTTGAAAATGTGTGCAAAATGTATTTTTGTAAGAAAAAAAATCTGTTTTTTCTATTTCTCTCACTTATCATTTTTCATTTTCATTTTCTTTCATGAGAATTGAATTTTATAGTAAAAAATGATTTTTATAAAAAAATATTTTTTCTATATAGAAAATTTAACTGCTAAAAAAGTAACGTACTCTAGATAGAAATATTATGTATCTATATAGAATGTTATATAATTCAATATATTTTTATGTAAATTAATATTACTATTCATAATCTATGTAGAAGTTATGTTTCTTATACATTTCATATATTTTTATGTTTCTTATACATTTATATATCTTTTTATGTATATTACATTACTATTCATAATCTATGTAGATTGTTAAATAGAATGATATGTAAGAACACAGTTTTAACAAATTACTATTCATAACTATATAGATTAGCATTACTATTCATAATCTAGGTAAAATGTTACATAGAATGATATGTAAGAACACAGTTTTAACAAATTACTATCCATAATCTAAGTAGATTAACATTACTATTCATAATCTCTGTAGAGTATCGCGTATTCTATGTAGAAATACATTAAAAACGTTGTTTTAACAAATTAACCGGCGAACATATTTTATGTAGATTATCATGTAATCTATGTAAAATATCATGCGTTCTATATAGATACAACGATAACAATGATGATAACACAATAACAAACAAAACAGAATGAATGTTCAACATTTTTTAATTAATAACAAGAAGATAATAATTAAATTGAACTGCATATAAAGGAGTCATAAAAACACTATATTTAAATCAATAATTCAAATATTTTGAATCATATTTTAACCGTCTTCTTTTGATTTAAACGTGACTTAGAGTAAATACAAATCAAACCAAATCTAATATAATCTACTTTTAAAATCAAATCAAACCAAATCAAATCAAACAAAATCTAATACTCTACTAATTTATTAATTATAATATAAGTTTAAAAAATATAAGATAATAAATTCTATTCATATATATTTAGAAATATATAAAATTAATAGTTTATAATAAATAATAATATCATTCTTATATACTTTTGTTTAAAAAAACGATATTATTTTTTTACATTTTAAATTATTATATTTTATATATATTAAGAATATACGCGTAATACGCGAGTAGTAAACTAGTTACATTCATTATAAATCTAATATCTTACAAATAATCTTCATTTCTTGACCGTCGGACTTCTAGATCTTCATTTCTTGACCATCCGACTTCCAAATCGTCATTTCTTGATCATCCGGTTTCCAAAATCGTGAGAGATATAAAGGGGAAGAACGAGATCATCGTGGCTTCGAGATCGTGGAAGCGCTAGTGGCGGCGGCGGTGAAAGTCCGGCGGCGGCGGCGGGGGCAATGAAATTTCTATGGTTGAGAGAGAAAGAGATAGATGAGAGATCACAGAGTTTTTTTTAGGGTTGAAATGAAAGTGAATGGAGAAAAAAAAAGATTATATAAATAGAAGAGATAAATTTTTTTTTTCTTCAAACCTACCCTTTAGTTCTTAGGTTCTCACAAATATTTAGATTTTTAGACCCATCTCTATACTTTCAGATATTATTTGTTATTTTTAAAAAGCTATAAACGTCACGTGTCAATTCATGGTGATAACACGTGATTTTTTGAGAATTGAGTACATTTACTTTTTTATTTATATTCATAGATTATAGATTATAGAATATAGATTTATAGATGTAGATTATAGATTATAATTGTATTCCTAATGGTTCAAATATTGTTTGTTATTTTTAAAAAGCTATAAGTGTCACGTGTCAATTCATGGTGATAACACGTGACTTTATGAGAATTGAGTACATTTACTTTTTTATTTATATTCATAGATTATAGATTATAGAATATAGATGGTTTAAATACATATTTATACAATTATATATATATATATATATATATATATATATATATATATATATATATATATATAGAGAGAGAGAGAGAGAGAGAGAGAGAGCGAGAGAGCCAGGTTCAAAAAAGTACCTCTCAAAATCAAGTGCACCCGAAGGTACCAACCTTAAAAAACTCGTTTTTAAGTTTTTTTTCTCATAACAATGTTTAAATTAATGTTATAGGCATGATATATTAATTTCACATATATTTCTATTAATTTACAGATTGAGCTTGATGATTCTGATGTGAACCCGCTAACTAAAGTACTAGGACCTGAAAATTTAGGGCGCACTAGGGCTGTTGGAAGCACCGTAGGTTGGAGAAGTGCGAGAGAAAACTATAAACGAAAGAATATGAACATGAAAGACAAGGAAGAAATGAACATGCTCATAGATGAAAGAGTAAATGAAAAAATAAATGAGAAAGTAAGAGCGGCAATACAAGAAATACAAGAGGCAAATAAGTTAGAGATGCAGAATCAGTTAAAGGAGAGAGATGCCTTTTATCAACAAAAGATTGCAGAGTTGGATAAGAAAATTTTAGAGTTGACAAAAATGTCAGATTGTAATCCAGTAGCTATGCCTCAACCCAATCCATTCCTTGTTCATCAAAACACGTAGCCACAACCAAAACGACCAAGAATACAAGATATTCAAGTATGCTTTCTATATAACTTACCTGTTATATATAAGTCTCATATTTATAGTATTTTCTAACATTAAGTTAAGTAAAGATATTTATAATTATATTCCGTGTGTTGTCACTATCAGGCTAATCCATATTTCTTAAGAACTTGCTGTAGTTGTAGGAAATTATATCTCCTAAAAGGTCAAACTCACTAAAAAAGCAGGAAGTGGGTTTCTAGAGATAATAAACGATCGAAATCACTAGGTTATAATAATATTTATTTATGGGCTTTTTAGATTTTATAAAGTAAAGATAACGACATGAACATAATTGAAAACCCATAGAATGGGTGGTCACTTTAGAGACATAAACCACAGACAACAGTAAGTGAAGCATAGATATCTCGCATGAATGACTATAAGAATAAACTGATAATAATCATAAACGGATCAACGGAAGTACAGACCCTAAAGAAAAGGAACATAAGTAGACTAACGACAACAACTAACCAGTTTTATCATAAAATGGACATTCTGAAACCAAGCAAGCAACCATTTGCTGCCCTCAGCAGAGACAGCAACTATGATCAACAACCACCTCAAGGAAGAACACTATAAAGATGTTGGTGAAACTTGAAAGTGCTGACAAGGCACATCAAATTACTTGAGAAATGAGAACTCTGAGTCACAAAATGACAATCAATAAACACAAAAAGCGTATCAAGGAAATTGGTGTAATGCTTATAGATTTTAAATGAGAAATCAGTATGTTTTTTCTTAAAGTAGAAGTAAATTATTTAATGCATATCAAGGTAGAAGTAACTGAAAGTTATTGTACTTGGAAATGATCCCAGCAATGTGCCAACCACAAAAAGTCATCATGTGCAGGTTAATCATTCCAACTTAAGCCTAGACAACTGAAAGGTTGAAGTAAATGGATACCTGCAATTGTATTGGTAGTGATCAGTAAAAGCAGCCTAACTACGACAGTGTGACCTTTAATGTCATCAACTAATTAGGAATTGCATGTCTATTTTTATATATAAGTCTCATATCTATAGTATTTTCTATGTAACTTATCTGTAACATATAAGTCTCATATATATAGTATTTTTTTTAACATGTTTATCGTTTATAGGAGCCGAAACGAGCTAGCTTGTTTAACCCTTACGAGGATCATGATCTTCCAGTTGCTCGAGGGTTAGTCCATCCTATAAATGATGGTAAAATTCATGGAATTCGTCTTGAACCCTCTCACATGAAGGTGTCCATAGATTGTTTTGACCAAAAGTACTCGACCCTTCAAGTTCCGGTGCCTACCGAAGAAATTGGCACATTAGGTGAAGCAAGAGGCAGTTACATTCAATGGCCTGTGCGTAAAACTAATGTAATTAAGGTGGAAACACCTAATACTACTCCCAATAAGGTCAATTTGTTTACTTCCAATAGGGTCACTGTGCTTACTCCTAATAAGGTTAACAACAAGCTTACTCCCAATAAGGTCACAACATCCTTTCTTTCTTTCTTTTTTCTTTCTAACTTATTATTAGTAATTTCTTTGTTGTTACTGTTTGATTTATCAACCATTTTTATTTTTCAGGAAGAGGAAGACAAAAGAAAGAAAGAATTAGAAATAAAGAAGGAAGAAGCAAGAGTAAGCCAATACAAAGAAAATGAACGACGCAGAAATGAAGAGTTGATGAACCAACTTGTAAACTTAGGTGATGGTACTATGATGAAAAAAGACATTGATTTATATAGTGGCTATAATAGCTGGATGAGACGGATGAATCCTTGTGCTCCTTATCCACTACTAATTCTCTTGGAGGACAAGGTCTTTGGGTTAAAAGAAGATTTTGTTTTCCATATTGATCCTAAGGACATGATGGACTTATGGACAAACAAATGGTTGGATATTGGAGTCATATCTTGGTTTGAGTGGTAAGTTATATATATATAAATACATATATTAGTCATTATTTTATTTGGTATTGTTGTTGTTATTTTAAGTACCTCAATATATATATATATATATATATATATATATATATATATATATATATATATATATATATATCTCATGATGTTAGGTCTATTTATAAAAGTCTTCCTTCAACGGTCAAGGAGCAGATATTTTTTTCTTTTGCCCAATACTATTTGTGACCAGGCAATAGATGAAAATAGAGAAGGAGTGACATCTTACTTGAAGGATGTCCTATATGACAATAATAATCGTAACATCCATTTTTTTTGTGCGTGCATATTTTCAGAGGTACTCAATCTTTTAATCTTTATACAACATTAATTACAGAATTACTGATTATCTATTGTGAATCTTTTAATCTTTATACAACATTAATTACGGAATTACTGATTATCTATTGTGAATCATCAGTCATCATTGGGTTTTGTATTTGATATACCCAAATGAGGAGACAGTGTATATTTTGGACTCTCTAAACAAAACCGCTGAAAAGACAGAGAAGGTCTATAAACTCACAAACTGTTTGATGGAGTGAATATTTCTATATATTTACAACGATTCTTAAAATATTTTACATAATATGTTTCATTAATGTATGATGTTTACTTTTATAGGATACTTGGAAGTGAATTGAAGTGGAAACTACTTAAGGTATTGGTATTAATTTAATATAACATTGACTTAGATAAGTGATTTATGTATTTATTTGCTCCATTGATATCTAGTGTAACCAACAAAAAGGTAGCTGAGAATGCGGTTATTATACCATGAGGTTCATTTATGATTTTGTCACGAAGTACATGAAGAACTTCCCGACTAAAGTAAGTAATGTTTGTTTCACAGTTTTAAAGGTTATGTCAATTATCTTTAGTTATAAACTAAGATTTTCTTTTATATTTTAGATTCCTTGGACAAATACGAAGTCTTTAACAGGAGAACAACTAAACGAAGTTGTTAATATTTGGCATCGTATATGTGTCATTAACGTTAACGAGCGAGGTATGTTTGTGAACCAACATTTATCACATGATTATTAAGTTTTTGTATAGTACTTATTATTAACTAAATGTTTGTAAAAACTATTGCAGGAAAAGAAAAGCGGACAAAAAGAGTGATGCTGCACGTACTAGTTACATAGGTTTATTTTTGTTTTGTACGTGTCGTTAGATGATTTCGTTGGATTATATATGTATATAGGTTTTGGCATACATATGATATATATGGTGTTTGGTTTTCGATTTCGCTTTTATTTATGAAGTGTGTTTGATATATATATATATATATATATATATATATATATATATATATATATATATATATATATATATATATATATATATATATATATATATATATATATATATATATAGACTAAGGATCTTTTGTGAACACTTTATTCGTTGTGAACATTGTGAACAACCATAAAATAACTTTTGAATCTTATGAATCTTATTGAAAATACTACCGAACCCTTCTATTAACTCATTAATCTTATTGGATCCTATGGATTTTATTGAATCCAATTAATTTGTCGAATCTCATGAATCTTGTGCATCTTGTGCATCTTGTTATAAAAACTACGTACTATGAACCTTTTGAATGTTCTGAATCTTAAATAGACACTTCTATGAACCTTTTGAATCATATGAATCATATTACAAACACTTGTTGATATATATGAATGATTATATGTACTTTTTTTATTTGTTCACGACGTTCACAACGAATAACTTGTTCACAATGGATCCCATCCCTATATATATATATATATATATATATATATATATATATATATATATATATATATATATATATATATATATAAAATAAATCTATATCATAGAAATATATATATTATAAAGACTTTTATACCACTTCTGTGAAACTATCTATAGACCTTATAGACCTCTTTTCGATGCATGGTCTTTATAACTCACAAACACACCTTACAGACCTAAAGTGTTTATAACCAATGTACGGACCTCTTTTAAACCCTCTTTTAAACCGGTGTTTATACTAAGACCTCTTTTAAACCGGTGTTTATAACTAATGCATCCCCTCCCTCTTTTATATCGGTGTCCTTTCACGTTGATAATAGGCCCTTACAGACCGCTTTCAAACCGATCTTTATTACTCCAATCTTAGAGACCCCTCCCAATAAAGAGCGGCTCTTTAACCGGATTTTATGAAATATACATATGATCTTCGTAATGTTAATCAAAACATGTTTATGAAAAAAAAATTAAATTTTTTTTAAAGGTAGTACCTTCTGGTGCGCTGCATAATGAGTGGTACTTTCTCGAACCATATTCTATATATATATACACACACACAATTAGTGATGTCAAATGTTTTTTTTTTCAATTTAATAATTAACTTGTTAATTGTTACAATATATATGTGTTTTATTATGCAATGTACTTTATTATTTTTACCAATTTATGTAATAAATAATTATTTTTATCAATTGATAATCAACTTAATCTAATTTTTTATTTAACACACATTTGCTTATCTAAAATATCAAAGACTTTTTTTTTTTTTTTTTTTTTAATGTTTTTCAAGTTATATTTTATATTCCTTTATATGAAACATCCATTCTAAAATACTTTAGGACTAATACCTAATATTTACAATAATTAGTTAGTAAAATATGGGACTGCTAAAAATTTTCTCACAAAACAAAATTGAAGTTTAATGGTATATAATTTGAACTTTTATAAAAAATATATTTTATTTGATACTTTAAATAATGATTACTAATTAGTTATCTGAAAATTGAGGTGTTACATCATATATACTAAAATTTTGAATCATTCTATCATTTTAGTAAAAAATACATATTTTCTTAAATATTTAAATAATTTCATTATTTTTAATGTTTTAATAATAATTCAAAAGTTAAGAAAATTAAAATAAGCATAACATGAAATTCAGTTTAGAACATTGAATCTAAATAAATAAAAAATATATTAAAAAATAAATAAATAACTTGCTCTTACACTATTAAATGGCTGTATGTTAATTTTATGGGCAAATTATTAAAATTAGCCAAAAATCACACCACATTATCAAGTTTTAGTCAAATAATATGAATTTAACCAAAACAGCTAGCCACAATTTACGTTACCACATTTACGTGATAGGCATCATTTACGTGATCTGTACTTTTTATTAATATTTTAATGCATTACGTTGCAAAAGGTAATTGGTAACGTAAAGTAGTGGTACTGTACGTTAACAAATTTCAATGTTGCTCATTCCCAATAAAAAGTAGGTGGCTTGTCATTTCACGGTAAACATTTTGGTAACGTAAAGTACCATTACATTACGTTACCAATCACCTTTTGTAACGTAATGCATTGAAATATTAATAAAAGGCACAGATCACGTAAATGTGGTAACGTAAAGTGGGACTATTTTGGTTAGATTGATATTATTTGGCTAAAACTTGATAATGGAGTGTGATTTTTAACTATTTTAGTAATTATCCCTAATTTTATTTTTATAATAATATTAAATAAAACATCTTGAGTAATAATCACATAAACTCACAAAGGATAATGATATTAGCATCAACCATACAATTAAGACATATGATTGGTCATCACCTAACAACTACAACTAGAGTTACGCATTAAAATTGTAATAAATGTCAAAGTCTAAATTGTGGCAAAATCTAAGCGTGCGTTTAGTTCCCAAAAATTTTCAAAATTTTCATCTCACTTTTCAACAAAAAAGAAAACTTGTTTACTTAACAACAATTTCATAAATTTTCATTTCACTTTTTAAAATAACACTTTTCATATTCTCTCTCTTACTTTTCTACTACCTACCTTATTTCTTTATAATACTCTCTTTCTCTCTCTTACTTTTCCATCACCTATCCTATTTTTTTATTTTATAATTACACACCTTATTTTTCTTAAAACTAAAACTTCACCATTGAAACAAGTTTTCACTTTTTATAAAAACCCTTGTTTTTTTCTAAAAACTATAACTTGAAAACTGAAATTGCAAATGACTAGTTTTCGTTAACTAAACGCAACCTAAATTGTGCTAATACATCCGAGTACATTTATTTGACATATTAAATTACCAAGTTCAGAGGGGGTTTAAATTTGCATTTGAAAAAGTAATGTAGCGTTTGAAAACTAATAATCTAATAATAGCTGTAACAAAAAAGTGTTGTCGACAATATAGTGTTTGGCTTAGCTTCTGTTATTTGCTATCATAACTATCAAATAATCAGTTTTTAAAGTGTTTGTATTTGCGTTTTAACTTGTAAAATGACCAAATTATCATTTATTAAGCAACGAAGCTACCTTTTTTAACTTATATAAAAGTGTGGTAATATTAACTCTAAACGCAAATAATCACTTATTAACGTATGCAATCCAAACACTTTAAACCAACATATTGTAACGTAATAAGCTAATAATCTCATTAATAATGCAAAACCAAACACCCTTATAGAGTAACGAGCTAATGGTCTTGATTGCAGAATTAGTCTCAAGGGTTCTTTTGTGAACAACTTAATTGTTGTGAACAATGTGAACCACTAACAATTTGACAACTCATCAATAAATTAATTAAATGATTACTATTAAAATAACTACTGTGAAGGGTATTTAAGTAATTGGCAACATAATAAATCTATCACTGGATTTGTATGTAACAAGAAACCGATTAACATGTAAACGGTTTTTCGTATCCTGCGGATAATTCATCTTCACAGTCCACAATCATCCTTCACACCTTATGATAAAGCCATGAAAATTACGGCCGATTATACATATTCCGGCGAAGAATTTACGGTTTGCAATCATCTTCCGGCGAAGAATTCACAGTGCGCAATCATCTTCTACGTTATTATAGCGGTTGCATTTTCTGTCGATTATATCTTTGTTCCTGCTTAATATTCATTTTCACATTTTTATAGAGCTTGTCGAAGCCTTTATATATTTGTATATGCACATTGTTTATCATGCCCTAGTTTTTTTTTGTTACTACGCATCAGTTGATCTATGAAATATCGATTAAATCACGAGTTCATGCTAGTTCGTTTATTTAATAATTAATATCGTATTTATACATGAATTTCGTATTGATTGCTTTCAAAATTCCTAAAATTTGTATATTATTAATTCTGGTAGTCTAAATATGACGAAGTGTTGTCTTGCATCAATAATTCAGGGTCTTCAACCTTAACTAAACCGAGTTCTTGTGGATTGTTGTTTCAGAAACATTTGTTATTAATTTATATCAGCATCAATCTATAATTATGTTATGTGCTTCTAATATTTATTATCTCTGTAGGTCCCGAGAGGTTCCCAAAGTATATAGCTTTAAGCTGTAGAGGGGGGGTGAATACAGCTATTTAAAGACTACACACTATTTTCTCAATGTTTGTATGTATTATCAACAATTTGTTAATTACAAACAAGCTTGAATGCGGAAAGGTTCAAGCTGAGATGACAGATACAACAGTATGTTTACTAGTCTAAGACAGACTCAAACTAGATTACAATGAATACACTCACTAATAAGCACTCACTGTGTTTACAAGACTTAGAGGAACGGCTTAAGTAGAACAACTTAGACACAAAGAAACTATATTACACAAGCAGGCTGGCATGCATGAAGAATATACTTGCACGTTCACTCTTGGCTTCAGCACTTAGCTTTTTGGCTTAATCTTTCTGTCCTTAGAAGCTTCCTTTTATACTTACTCAGAGGATCTAAGAGAAGTTTCTTCATTGGACGAAATGAAAAAGGAGAAGTCTTGTTGAAAAGACAACATAACCTTTTCTGCACTTTCTGAAAAGCAGACTTGTCTTCTTATGTGCAGAACTTTTGTCTTTTCACTTTGTCTACTGTTGCATTGCCTTTAACTAAATAAGGAATGTCAACTTTGCGTCTTTCTTCCTTGTAAAGGCCTATTTTGATATAAGAAAAAGGTCTGTCACCCTTTTTCAAATAACCTTTTGTCTTCATGTAACAGAACAGCTTGGGCAGGTTGAGCAGTTCTGATTTCCACTTTGTCTTCGACTTTGTAAACTGATCTTGTAGTCAAAAACAATACACGAGGACTTGGAAACACATTCCATAAAGTTTTTTAGCCTGTTCACAAAGAACAGGTTCTGTTCACAAAGAACAGGTTCTGTTCACAAAGAACAGAACACTTGTAAGATGCCCAAGCTGCTCACCAGTATAGAGCAGCGTAGACAGTTTATGTCCAGCCTGTTCAGCAGACAGAGCAGCTTGGACAAACTGTCTTAGTTGCAACACATGCAATACGTAGAACAGCTTTGGACTGATATTGCAAATCATTTTCAGGTTTCAATAAGGCATATAACAGGCCTTAAATTCAACCTTCAAATGCATCAACAGGTGATTAGTAATCTCCCCCTCAGATGCAGAACAGGTTTGACTGAGGCCTTTTTGTGCCTAACAATCTCCCCCTATTTGCAATAACCAGTCTAAGCTGGTCTTGTCAAAAATCACTATATATTCTTATAATACATTTGTTGAAATAGAATTACAACATCAACATAAAGTAAAAGATCTGTTTATATATATACTGATTTTTTATTACATTAGAACAACACATGTTCTTATAAAAGTACAACTAATGTACTGATGTATATTACAACTAATGTAAAGCGAAATTACAACAAATGTAAATAAAGTACAACTGATGTACATTGGACTGTTTTTGTTGGGAGCGAATAATGGTAAGCCTGTCCAACTGATGGACAGCTTCCATTCTTCACCTACCCATATGGTAGATGGACTTCACTGGACTGGAGGTGGCATTCCTTGTTTGAATCTTCTTTCAAGTTCTTCCTTCGTTTCTTCCATTTCTTCAATTTCAACTCTGAGAAACATGAAGTTAGAATCTTGAAGCTCACCTCTGTTATAGAATCCTTTCAGCTCATCCCAGATGGCTGCTCTCCATAAGCTGGACTGTCTGAAGGAGGAGGCAATCCTGAAGGCTGCAAGCTGCCTAAGACCAACTTTATGTAGGTCTGAAGCTCTTTGAAAGCATTTCTTTTGAGACAAGGGATCTACAAGAAATGCCCCTAACTCAGGCTCTTCAATTACTTTGCCATCTTCAAATTCTACTCCTTTAGGCAGGCTGTGGTCAACTCCTTTAATTTCCACAGCATAATCTCCTTGTTCAATCATTATAAGGAGTTCTTCCAGCTCTGTGTCCTTCTTAGTTCTTCTGGCCTTTATTTTAGGATGTGTCACAAAGACACCTTCACTTACTCCTTTAGAGATCAGGCCAAGGTCCTTTACTCTTTCCATCAATTTCTTGACATATGCCCTGATTTCCTTAGCCGTTTCTGACTTTGATTCACTCAGGGCAACTGCCAGCTCAATCCATTCTCTGTACCCCATCTGTGCTACGTCAGTGTGGTCATATGTTTCCAATTCTGGGCCTGTTGCACACATTCTTGTTATTTTCAGCTTCCACTGACTGCCTTTCCTTGATACAGGGACAGCTTTGACAATTGCTTCCTTGGCTAGCCTTCTTTCAGCAACATCATGAAACTTTTTCTTTGCCAAGTTGTCAAAGTGGTAGTGAGCTCTTGCATGAGGCACTGTAGATTTGGTCACAGAGACCGGAGTACCTTTTTCTACTTCCTTTTCCTTCTCCCCTGTTGATCCCTTAGCAGCTTCTAATATTTTCTTTTGCACTTCCAGAGTAGACATTTTAATTTTCTTTGCTTCTTGAAGTGCAAAAGCTTTGGCAGCTTTGGCAGATTCTTCTTATTTTCTAAGCACTTCCAGAGCTTGAAGCTGTTCTTCTCTAAACTCAAAGTACTTGTGCATAGGAAGACCCATTTCTTTAGCCCTGGCTTTGTGAAATTGATCTTCTGCTTGTTTCTGCTGTATGGGATCATCTTTTGCTATTCCTTTTCCTTTAGCTGCTGTAGTGGTAGCAGCCTCAGGAATTTCCTCTTCTTCTTCTTCTTATTCTGTTATAATTAGATGCCTTCTTTTACTGCTGGGCCTGTCCTCAGAGATGAATTCCTCCCCCTTAGACTGAGCAGGGTTTGGAGAGACAGCCTGAGTAGGCAGAGCAGCTTGAGAAGCACCTTCAGCTGTACCTGTTTCAAAAATATCTGCTGGCCGACCAGTTTGGGTTGCAGACACTGGTATCTCCTTAGGAGAAGAAGTTTTCTCCCCCTTAGACTTAGTCTTCGAGGCAGATGACTTCTCCCCCTTTGAAGGAGATGAAGCAGCGACTTCAACACCTGGTCTGCCTGAAGACACAAAGTCAGCAGGCTTGCCAGCAGGTTTAGCAGAAGGTTTGGGACCAACAAGACTGGTCACTAAGAAAGCCAAGTTATCCTTCACCTCTGTAAGCTGGGAAAGACAGGTCTGAAGAGAAGAGGAGTGGGAATCAGCAAGGGAGGTTAGCTTTACAATATTTTCCCTATCAGACGCTTTGAACAGCAGAGTTTGCAGCTGTGCAAGATGAAGTTCTAGAGAATCTTGCACATCAGCAAGATCTGATGACACAGAGTTTGAAAGGGAGCCAATGAGAGTTTGTAAGCTAGCCAGTGTGGCGGGAAGAGTAGAGTTGCAAGAAGTAATAAGAGATGACAGCTGTTGAGAAAGGGCTGTCATTGAGGACACAGAGTCCTGTTGCATAGAATGAATAGAGGAGAGGGATGTGGACACATGTTGCAGCTGAGCAGTGAGTGCTAACAGCTGTGGAGAGTGATCAGGTTGTGGAGTGGTAGGGAAAGAGGCCTTGAACGAATCAAAGAACCCCTGAAGCTGTGCAGACACAGAGTCTGATATGATAGAGGGGAGAGAAGACATAGAGGATTCTAAAGAACTAACTTTGTTGGTCAGCAAGGAAAGCTGATCCTTCAAAGGCAGGTCTTTAGGAGATGGAGGGGTATGGGTAGATTGTTTTGAGTGGGTAGATGGAGAAGATGATGATGAGGCTGGTGTTTGAGGATGAGATGGAGAGGGAAGAGAAACTTTTGAAAGAAGCTCCATAGCCTGGGCAAAAGTTAGATGGCCCAGCTTGGAGGGGTCAAGAGGTCCTTCAGCAGCGGCTGTAGCTGCATCACCAGGAGAAGAGGTTGGTGTTGAGGGCCTTTCAGATGCTGCTTGTGCTGCAACATCCTCATGAAGACCAGTGGTGGTTCCCTCTGCAGTGCCTTGGTTTAAAAGCACCTCATCATTGGGAGATGGGATATGCATTTCAACATCAGCAGTGGTGAAACCTGCTGATGGAGTTTGCATGGAGGGAGCAGCCTCACCAGAGGGATGGTTTGATCCCTGAGGTTCATCAGCTTGGGTTGTTGGTCCCTCAGCAGCTGTTTGGTGTAGAACAACTGTATCATGGGGAGCAGAAGATTGAGGCTGAGCTGCTGATTGGTCTATACCAGCAGCGTGGGCACCTCGTGCAGACTCAGGGTGTGAGAAGATTTTAGAGGGGGACAGTGTGGACGCAGTATGGAGTGGAGAGGACTCCTGTCTTTCAATATCCTCAGCCTGTTGGGAGGCTGGGATAGTTGATGTGGGTATCTCCGTTTGTACAACTGGTTCCTGTTGGGAGGAACCAGAGGGTCTAGGCTGACGCTGGGTAGACTCAGAATGGAGTGAAGCATGCTCCAATGTGGCTGAACCTTCTCCCAAAATAGGAGAGGCAGCAGGGGTTGCTTCTTTTACAACTGAACCCTGTTGAGAGGGAACAGAGGAGGTGGTTGTTGTAGCCGTTTTCTTTTTGGAGATAGATTTTCTGTGATAGAGGATGGATGGAGTGGGTGATTGGGGAGAGGAGATGAGAGGTTCAGACTGGACAGATTTTGAGACTGGGTCAGAAACAGGTGGGTTGGCCTGTTCCATAGTCTCAGATGCCACAGAGGCACCAGCCACATAGGCTTGAGGTTCAACAAATGAACCAGGGTGAGGAGTCTTCTCCCTTTCAGCCACATAGGTTAGAGGTACAGACTCAGTCTGAGCTGATTTGGCCTTCTTTTTCATAGGCCCAGCTTCAGCAGTTGCCAGGGTCCTCTTAACAAGTTTGGACCTGGCTTTGGATTTTGTTGCGGGAGCAGCAGCTTCTGGATTCACCCTCACAGCAGAGGGTCCTTCCACCAAACCTAACAACCTCCTCATCGGTGTGGATAGAGGAGGCTCATTTTGAAGTACAGGAGTATGGAAAATTCTATTCCCTATGACAGGGAATGCAGCAGACTTAAGTAAGGGCTGAGAGTTGTATAGTTGCTCACCACAAACATGGCTGAAAATGAGGCTTAGAAACCTGGGATAACGGACAGCAGCTGGTCTAGGCTCTTGCTGCACCAGGTTCCTCAAGTTCACAAAGATCCACTTAGCCATATCAAGGGTAGTCCCATCCACTAGCTGTAGGACTATTGGAACTTCATCTCTACTCAGTTGGTCAAATGAACCAACTTTGCTGCTGAAGCTCATCATCACCGAAGCAAATAGAAAGCTGTAGGTAGGAGACAAATCCTTCCTGTACAATGTTGCTCCAATTTTGGGTTCTGCTACACCACAGAAGCGTAGCAGATTTCTCATTTGCTCGTTCTCAGGCTGGGGCAGATCATATGACTCAGCAACAGGCAGATGAAGAACCTCCCTCAGAAGATCAGCAGTTATCTCAATGGTTTGAGTCCCATTAAGAATAGTCCCTTTGATGACTGTGGTGTTGGGGTTATAAGAACAGGTGTACCAGAACTCATACACCATCTCGTGGTACAGGACACCAGGAGTTGCAGTCATAGAATAGTTCAACGGATGAACTTGTAGAAACTCCACCATTTGATCGTAACCTTTTCCCACATAGTTTTTGGGGATAGTAAGGTTTGCAACGTAGTTTGTGGGTTTGATGGTCAGCATTGTGGTGACTGATGAGTGTTTGACAACATCATCACCAACGAATACTGGAAGAAAAGGATTAGGTCTGTGAGCCATTTGGAGAGTTTTGAGGTTTTGAAGAAGCAAAAGACACTTAGTCTATTTTTAGGGTTCTTGAGGATTTCTGGAAATGATGAGGAAGATGAAACAGTATTTTGGTATTTATAGGATTTGAATGTGAGTGTGTATGAGAGAGAAGGTTTTGGGCGGTTTGATTTAAAAAAGTCGTTAACGAAAAACGGAACGGTTGTCCATGTCAGACCGTTTGTCAGACCACTTGAGTCCTTTTTAATCACTTACACACGTAATCCACATTATCTGCAGTTTTTAAGTTAAATAACACCTTAATTAAGTAACTTAAGTTTGAAGAAAGGTAATTAAAATTTGTGGTCTAAGTTGTTGGTCAACCCTGTGATGACCAAGGTCATCACAAGCTGTTCAATCCTCAAGCTGTTTATTTTTCAAACTGTTCCTCCAGCCTGCTCTTTTTTTTTTTAAGAGCAGGTTGTGTTCAATAGTTGAACAGGTTACAAGACAATGGTTTGTAAGACAGTGTGAAGAAGTGGACAAGTTGAAGATTGGACCATCAGAGCAGGCTGGACGAATAAACTGATTTTGTTCAGCCTGTTGTATGCTCAAGCTGTTCAAGTTTTTCAGACAAATGACTAAGTACTGAACATGTATAACATGTTCTGTCTAAGCTGTTCTGAGAAACTTGAGCAGTGTGAAACACACAGATTTTTAGACCTTTGAGAAACACTTAGTCACTCTTGTTTAACATGCCCAGCTTGCTGACAAGGTAATTAAACCTTGTTTCATCCAGAGGTTTGGTGAAAATGTGTCTGCAAGGCTGTTCATGTGGAAATAAAACCTTACCTCCCATTACCTTTCTGAATGTGATTTCCCTGATGAAAGTGATTCTGACTTCAATATGCTTTGTTCTTGAATGAAAATACTGATTATTGGTGAGATGGCTATTTGGGCACTTTGTGTTATCACACGAGAGTAGGATTTTCCTATACACAAGGCCATAATCTTCAAGCTAGTGCTTGCAATCCAAGCAATCTGCCACACAGCAGCTTCCAGCAGCAATGTACTCAGCTTCAGCAGTAGAAGTGGACACTGAGTTCTGCTTCTTGCTACTCCAACTGATCAACTTTCCACCAAGGAGTTGACATCCACCTGTTGTGCTTTTTCTGTCTAGCCTGCAGCCTGCAAAATCAGAATCTGAATAGCCTGTTAGTTCAAAGCTGGAGTCTTTGGGATACCAAAGACCCAAACCTGGTGTACCCTTTAGGTATCTGAAGATTCTTTTAACAGCAGCTAGATGAGATTCCTTTGGATCAGCTTGGAACCTAGCACACAGACAGGTGGCAAACATAATATCAGGTCTACTAGCAGTTAAATATAGCAAGCTCCCGATCATGCCTCTGTAAGCTGTTACTGAAACAGCTTTACCACTGGCATCAGCATCCAATTTTACATTA
>JAANYP010009142.1:0-76202 GCA_020465985.1 Centrapalus pauciflorus | reverse complement strand
TATATATATATATATATATATATATATAAACTTGACGTTTTAAGTGGGTTTTATTTATAAACTTGTTAAGTTGGGTGATTTAAAACATAAAAACCTTTATACATACATATTATCATATATATATGGAAGTTATTAAGTCCTTCATATCATCTAGGACTCGGTTAAACACCTAAAGTCTCATCTCAAGTCATCAACAAAATCTACTTTTTTACGCTCGTTTTGCCATCAATTTACGATGAGTCTTCATAGCCCCTATTTTCACAATGTTATGTTTTGGGGTAGAAATACATGCTACGTTTTCATATGGACACAGAAACTGCTTTATTTTTATTATGTATTACACATGTGGTTTCATCATGCCCTCAGAACATGGACCGTTAGTTAAATATTTATGTAAACGCGAATATATTATGGATAGATCTCTCGGGATTAATGTCTCGCACCTAGGTTGGTCGCTCCAACTACTAAAGGGTGCATATATATTTAACATTATGGTATTACAGCGGGGAATACTGCACAGGGCAAACTCATAATTAAGTTTCGGTTGCATGATGGGTTTATGTAATACATAACATTGAATTTATGTTTTATAAATTCAAAATCAACTATTGATGTCCATACAAGTCATCTTTACGTGTAAACCTATGAACTCACCAACAATTTTGTTGACGTATTTTAGCGTGTATTTCCAGGTAATTAAGGCACGAGCACTGCATCGGAATCATTCCAAGGCTTCCGTTTATTTTGGAGTCGCATCATTTGCAAAACTCGTAGATTTATTTGCATCATTTTTGATAATTTAATTATGTATTTAAATCTCTGTAACTTGCGAACTATTCTTTATTTTATTCAGGATATGTAAAACAATTTCATATTTTGAAGTTATATTAATGTATTTTAAAAAACGTCCATATAGTGGTCGTTCACTTGATTATGACTATGCTTCCGCGACGTCACGCTTCGTTGCCAACCGGGGTAACGGGGTGCGACAGATTGGTATCAGAGCCATAGTTATAGTGAACTAGGTTGCATTAGTACCCTAGACTATAGCTACACTTAAGTTTCTCTGACTTTAGAAAAACATTTTCGTAAATAACTAAAGGCTACAAATGGACCTTGATGACAGAAACATGTCGAACAACACAATCATCATCCTGTCTGACTCCAAAGATGAGTACACCCCTTTGAGCCCGGAGGTCACAGAGGTGTTCATAGAAGAGGACTCATCCGAGGAAGAGGACCCATCAGAAAAGGAAGACCCCTCCGAAGAAGAAGACCCGATGGAGGAGTCCGAGGAAGAACCCAAGGAGGAAGACGAACCCTCCGATGGATGTGGAGAACCATCCGGAGAGGACCCACCATCCCCGGTGGCCCCCTCCTACATCTCGTATCATCCCGAGGTTCTATCGTATAAACCATACCGTCCCCACCCCAATGGCCCACGTATGTTGTTCACACCCCGAAAGAGGGTCATGATGCCGAGATGGGAGTCTATCCCAATCCCGGCTCCTCAGCCAAGCCCATCACAGCAGCGACGGGCAAAGGCTCGTAGATGGGGTTGAATGCCAGAGATCCTCCAAGAGTAGAGGCAAGAGGAGGGAATCCCCTCCAAGCTCGAAGTCGGAGGACCATCCTCCGCACCAACCCCACCACTCACCCAGGAGCCCGCAGGCCAGACAGTGCCTCTACTGGTAAGAGCCACCCGGCACGATCTCCAGGTCCGACTACTCAACCAGGACATCGGAGAGATCACTTCGATGATCGAGCGTGAAGAAATGCATAATACAAATATCTACTGGGCCAACCAGCACGCTTTAACTATCCAACAAGACGGACTGGAGGAACTCCGTTAGAGATTGGCCGACTGCTAGGCACGCAACGAGGCGCTGACACAACGCCTCAATGCCCTGGAGCACCGATCACTCCCACACTTAGTGCTTTTCTATCATTGTAATTGTAGGACCTATGAATGTATGTGTTTAAGTTAGAATAGGACTTGAAATTTTTTGGTAACAACCCGACCCCTATGTAAGAAATTATGTATCAAGCCCTTTATTAACGAAAAATTATGTTTAACTATGAATTGGTGTTTAATGTTATAGAACTATTTGCCTCAAGAAGATTTGAACCTTTAAGACTCAACTTCTTACACTATGTTCTTTCTTTAAACTTTAAGATAATGCCGCCGAAAAGAGCCATGAACATTGCCTAGATCGAGCAACTGGTCGCACAACGAGTGGCAGCAGCTATAGCCACTTACGAAACCAACCGCAATAGCACCGCAAATGGAGACGGAGGAGCAAGCCGCACTACGGGATGGTCTTACTCAACCCAGAAAGGGTGTGGTATTAAGGGATTTTTAAGCTGTAAGCCTTGATACTTTAACGGGACGGAAGGCACTGTCGGACTGGTTCACTGGTTCGAGAAACTTGAGTCTATGTTCCGCGTTAGTGGCTGTATCGTGGATGAAAAGGTCAAGTTTGCTACGCACACTCTTCAGGACGGTGCTTTGACTTGGTGGAATTCGTATGCTCAGACTGTTGGAATTGACACGACTTACCAACTCGCCTGGACTGAGTTGAAGCAAATGATGACGGATGAGTATTGCCCCAGAAACGAACTACAGAAGAAGGAATCTGAGTTTTGGAATCTCAAGATGACGGGTACGGATGTTGCCAGAGACACTAACCGTTTCCATGAGTTAAGCCTACTATGCCCACAAATGGTCACTCTGGAGTATAAGCGTATTGAGCTCTACATTTGGGGACTCGCTCATCAAATTCAAGGCAATGTCACCGCCTCCAACCCCACACCAATCAATTGGCCAGGAGAATGGAGGCCAAGGCGGGGGAGAACAAAAGGAAATGGGAGGACAAATCAGGGAAAGGTTTGGGCTCACCGTCCAAAAAGCCCGAACCATCAAGGCATTCATTGCCGGAACTGAGCCAAGGAAGGGCTACATCGGCAACAAACCAATGCGTAACTGATGCACCTACCACCACGTAGGTCCCTGTCCAACCCCTTGCGGGAAACGTAAGAAGCTTGGTCATCTGACCTAGGATTGTAAGTATAACGCCAATGGAAACAACAGCGGTGCGCAAAGGAGCTGTTTTGAATGTGGAAACACCAGACATTTCAAGAAGAACTGCCCACAGCAAAACAACAATGGTGGAGCTCAAGGGAGAGCTTTTGTGTTGGGAGCAGGTGATGCTCGTCAAGACCCCAACGTAATAACGGGTACATTCCTTCTTAATGATATGTATGATTATGTGCTATTTGATGGGGCTGATAGGAGTTTTATATCTGCTAAGTTCACTAAACAACTGAATGCCATTCTTTCCCCATTAGACAATGCCTATGCCGTAGAATTAGCTGACGGAAAGTTGATTGAAGCAAATAGTATAATAGCACAAAAAAATTAGCAGATCATCCCTTTAAGATAGACCTGATGCCTATCGAACTCAGAAGCTTCGACGTAGTTATTGTTATGGATTGGTTGTCAGGCAACCATGCCGAAATCCTATGTGGTAAGAAGTTTGTAAGAATACCACTTAAGAAAAAGAAAGTCCTAACAATCCAAGAAGAAAGAAAGAATCGCCAAATGAATGCCATCTATGGTTTGAGAACACTGAAGTGCCTTCGAAAAGGTTGTCAAGCAGTATCAGTTCAACTAGTGGAAAAGGAGTCGAAGGAGAAGCGACTCGAAGAAATCCCGGTAGTTCGTGACTACCCAAAAGTCTTCCCTTAGGACTTGCCTGGGCTTCCACCAGCTAGGCAAGTAGAATTTCAGATTGACTTGGTGCATAGAGTTGCACCTGTCTAACGAGAACCCTACCGATTGGCACCATCTGAGATGCAAGAGCTATCCAATCAGCTGCAAGAGCTGATGGATAAAGGATTCATCCGACCGAGTTCCTCACCTTGGGGAGCTCCGGTCTTATTTGTAAAGAAGAAGGACGGATCTTTTAGGATGTGCATCGATTACTGAGATCTGAACAAGTTAACTATAAAAAACCGATACCCTCTCCCCAGAATCGACGACCTGTTTGATCAGCTGTAAGGATCCAGTTACTACTCTAAGATTGATTTGTGGTTTGGATATCATCAAGTTAAAGCACGGGATGAGAATATTCCAAAAACAGCTTTCAAAACTCGTTATGGTCATTACGAGTTTCAGGTGATGCCATTTGGTTTGACCAATGCAGCAGCAGTATTCATGGATCTCATGTACCGTGATGCAAACCCTATTTAGACAAATTTGTTATTGTCCACTGATGGCATCCTTGTCTATTCAAGAAGCAAGGAGGAGCATGAGCAACCTCTGAAGTTGTCACACCCTGCTACCTTGGTTGGCAGTGAGACGTGACGAGTGCGGAAGCGTGACCATAATTATAACGAACGACCACTATATGGACGTTTTCGAAAGATTACATCATTAAAATTTAAAAATGTACTAATGTTTTACAAAATGAAAGGAATGAAGTTCGCGTAATACAGAGATTCTGATACATAATTAATGCGTCCAGAAATAATGCAGTCAAATCTCCGTTAGTTTCGAAATATGCATGCGACTCCATGAAATGCAGAAGCTTGAAAGTTGGTGTATCCGAAGGCACACTTGCCTTAATTACCTGAAAATACATACTAAAATACGTCAACAAAAATTGTTGGTGAGTTCATAGGTTTACGCGAAAAGACCAGTTGTATGGACACTATCAGATGAGTTGAATTTATAAAATCATAAATTCCATGAGATGTATTACATAAACCATCATGTCACCGAAGCTTAATTAGAATGAGTTTGCCCCGAGTAGTATTCCCATACGTAATACCGTGAGTTGAATATATATGCACCCGCCATTAGCTAAACCACTAACCCGAGTGGGGGACATGACTCCCAATAGATCTATCCACAATATATTCGCGCTTGCAAACAAATGCAACTAACGATTTCATGATATAAGGGCGGAAATCACATATGTAATACATAATAGAATCGAGAAGTTTTTGTGTCCATATAAAAACGAAGTATGTATATCATCCCAAAACATAATAATGTGAAAAATGGGACTATGAAGACTCACCTTGTTGATTTTTGATGATATTTTTGGATCTGAGTTGAACACTTGATTGTATAGTTGAGACTCGTCCTAATATTTTTACGAGTTCGGGTCAATATTATCGTAATACGAGTTTGAGTACTTCGTAATTATTTTCATGTACTTGTGATGTATGAATAATTTTTGTGGATTTTATATGTGAATATCGATTTATGGATATTTATTTCTAAAAAAAATAATTTGTTGCATGCATGCATACTCACGTATATATGTATACATATATATATATATATATATATATATATATATATATATATATATATATATATATATATATATATATATATATATATATATATATATATATACATATATTCATAAATATATATGTATCTATGAGTATGTGCATGTGCATGAAAATAGAGCATATATATAAAATTTTGGCATGATGATTTTACGAGTATTATGAAAACCGAGTTGTAAATTTTAGTAAATATATTTAATTTTTTTCATCTTTTTATAAATTTTTAAGGTGGAAAATAAAGTAAATAAGAAAAACTTACAAAAGTGGAAGAACACTTGAAATCGATATGGTTGGCCGATTTTTTTCTTTCTTTGAGAGAATATGTATGTTGGTGTGTTTTTGTGAAATGGGTTTTGTCTTCTATTTATAGAAGAAAAAGGGTTATAAAAAAATAATGATAAACTAATTACTATTTAGTGAAATGATGAAAAGTAAAAAGGTAAATCGGTTGAGTGTTGGACAAAATAGTGTGGCCGATTTTAATGAGTGTATGTTGCATGGAGTTTATTAATATAATAATACAAAAGTACAAGCTAGTTGTCCTTTAAAGGACAACTTACTTTTTAGAGTGATAAGTAGTATGGCTTTTTCAATTTTTATATTAATAAAAGTACAAAGAGGCGTGCAAAAGAGGTGGCAGCATTTATTATTACTGCATATATATATATATATATATATATATATATATATATATATATATATATATATATATATATATATATATATATATATATATATATATATATATATATACGTACTTAGAAAATTTTTCTGGAATGTTAAACTCGATTCAAGTGTGAATCGAGTTTGTTGCAGTGTCAATCGAGTTTTATAACATTATGCCCGAGTTTTATCACACTTTGATCGAGTTTTATGCCTTTGTCATTCGAGTTTTATATAGCTATAGTCGAGTTTCATACAACATTGCCCGAGTTTCTTGCTTCTTTAATCGAGTTTCTTTGTTTAACTGTTCGAGTTTTATGTAGTTTTATTCGAGTTTTATGTTTCTTTGTTCGAGTTTCATCCCTTAGAAATCGAGATTTGTATCTTCATTGTTCGAGTTTTATACTGCATCATCCGAGAAAATTATCTCTTTATTCGAGTTTCATCAAAGTGTTATTCGAGTTTAGATCTTTACTAATCGAGTTTCATTATATCATTATTCGAGTTTATTACTTCTTTCATCGAGATTCATACAACACCATTCGAGTTTATTGATTATATGATTCGAGATTCATATAATTTATTTCGAGTTCATTACTTCATTATTCGAGTTTTATATTAGTTTAATTTTTTTGAGTTTCATACCCTATTTTTAGGCCAGTTGTTACAGTCTCCCCCTGTTGAAGGAATTTCGTCCCGAAATTAGCTCGTGTTCTCCTCTGCTTGGACTTTTGAGAACAGCTGGGGGTACTTCTCTCGGAATTGATCTTCGCGTTCCCAAGTAAACTCAGGACCTCGTTTAGAGTTCCATCGGACCTTTATTATTGGAATTCGACTGTGCTTGAGTTTCTTGACTTCTCGGTCCATTATTTCCACCGGTTGCTCAATGAAATTCAACTTATCGTCTATCTCCAGCTCGTCCATGGGTATCACGAGTGATTCATCCGCCAGACATTTCTTAAGATTGGATACGTGGAAGGTATTATGAACGTTACTAAGCTCTGGGGGTAGATCGAGTCGGTAAGCTACCGGGCCAATTCTTCTGGTGATTTTGAATGGTCCGATATAACGAGGATTGAGTTTTCCTCGTTTTCCAAAATGGATTACGCCTTTCCATGGCGAGACTTTCAGCATCACTTGATCTCCCTCTTGGAATTCCAAATCCTTCCGTCGGATGTCTGCATAACTCTTCTGTCGATCCCGCGCAATCTTCAATCGGTTCCGAATCTGGGCTATCTTCTCTGTAGTTTCCTGGATGATCTCAGGTCCAGTAATCTGACTATCCCCTACTTCGGCCCAACAAAGAGGTGATCGACACTTTCGTCCATAGAGTGCCTCGAATGGGGCGGTCTTAATGCTCGAGTGATAACTGTTGTTATAAGAAAACTCAACTAATGGCAGGTGTCTGTCCCAACTTTTTCCAAAGTCGATGACACATGCCCTTAGCATATCTTCCAATGTTTGAATCGTTCTTTCACTCTGACCGTCCGATTGCGGGTGATAGGCTGTACTCATATCCAGACGCGTTCCTAGTGCTTCTTGCAATGATTGCCAGAACCTTGACGTAAATCGGCTGTCTCTGTCTGATATAATGGATACTGGCACCCCATGCCTTGAGACGACCTCCTTAAGATAGGTTCGTGTTAACTTATCCATCTTGTCAGTCTCCTTGATTGGCAGGAAGTGTGCGGTCTTGGTCAGCCGATCCACGATCACCCAGATGGTGTCATAACCTCCAGAAGTCTTTGGCAACTTAGTGATAAAATCCATGGTGATATTTTCCCACTTCCATTGGGGTATCTCTGGCTGGACTAGCAATCCTGACGGCCTTTGATGCTCAGCCTTAACTTTTAAACATGTTAAGCACTTGCTGACATAAGTAGCAATGTCAGCCTTCATGTTTGGCCACCAGTATGATCCCTTCAAATCGTGATACATCTTGTCCGACCCTGGATGAATAGCATATCTTGTTTTGTGCCCTTCATCCATGACCAGTTTCCTTACGCCTCCAAACTTCGGTAACCAAATTCTGCCCATGAAGTATCGGCATCCATCTGACTTAATTTCAAACTGCTTATCCATGCCTCTCAATGCTTCATTCAGCAGATTATCCTCCTTCACTGCCTCTTCTTGTGCCTCTCGGACTTGAGGGTTTAGGTTTGACTGTATAGTCATGACCAAAGCTCGGACTCTCAATGGCTTAACCCGTTCCTTTCGGCTTAGGGCGTCAGCTACGACATTTGCTTTTCCTGGATGGTAGAGAATCTCGCAGTCATAGTCGCTAAGAAGTTCCACCCAACGTCGTTGGCTCATATTTAACTCTTTCTGATTCAGAATATGCTGGAGGCTTTTATGGTCCGTGAACACCGTGCACTTGGTTCCATACAAATAGTGCCTTCATATTTTGAGAGCAAACACCACTGCTCCCAGTTCCAGGTCATGAGTCGTATAGTTTATCTCGTGAATCTTGAGCTGTCGTGATGCATAGGCGATGACCTTGTCCCTTTGCATGAGCACACAACCTAGTCCGTTGTGCGAGGCATCACAGTAGACTACAAAATTTTCAGTCCCTTCGGGTAGGGACAGAATTGGTGCACTACACAACCTCTGCTTAAGCAGCTGAAACGCCTTTTCCTGCTCTTCACCCCAAACGTATTTCACATCCTTACGGGTCATCTCCGTTAAGGAACCTGCTATCTTCGAGAAGTTCTCAATGAATCGCCTATAATAACCGGCAAGTCCTAGGAATTGGCGGACTTCTGTGGGGAATCTTGGGATTGCCCAGTTCTTTATGGCCTCGATCTTTGATGGGTCAACCTGAATTCCCTGACTGTTGATCACATGCCCAAGGAATTTTACTTCTCGCAACCAAAATTCACATTTTGAAAATTTGGCGTATAGCTGCTCTTTCTCTAACAACTCCAAGATCAACTTGAGATGTTGTTCATGCTCTTCTTTACTTCTGGAATAGATTAGGATATCGTCTATGAACACTATTACAAATTTATCCAGATATGGTTTACACACCCGATTCATGAGGTCCATAAATACGGCTGGTGCGTTGGTTAAACCGAATGGCATCACCTGGAATTCGTAATGTCCATAACGAGTTCTGAATGCCGTCTTGGGGATATCTTCTTCCCGAACTTTTACTTGATGATAACCGGAGCGCAGATCAATCTTTGAGTAGAAGCTAGATCCCTGTAGCTGGTCGAACAGGTCATCAATCCTAGGGAGAGGGTAGCGGTTCTTTACCGTTAACTTGTTTAGCTCTCGGTAGTCTATGCACATTCGGAAGGATCCGTCTTTCTTTTTAACGAACAAAACCGGAGCTCCCCAAGGTGAGGAACTTGGTCGAATGAATCCTTTATCCATCAATTCTTGCAATTGACTGGATAGTTCTTGCATCTCAGAAGGTGCGAGCCTATATGGGGCTCTTGCGACCGGTGCAGCTCCTGGCACTAAGTCGATTTGAAATTCTACTTGCCTAGCTGGAGGAAGCCCAGGCAAGTCTTCCGGAAATACCTTCGGGTACTCACGTACTACTGGAATATCTTCAAGTCGTTTTTCCTTCGACTCTTTTTCTACGATCTGGACCAACACTGCATGACAACCCTTCCTAAGACATTTTAATGTTCTTAGGCCGGATATGACATTCAATTGTCGGTTCTTCTTTTCCCCCTGGACCGTGAGGACTTTCTTCTTACTGAGTGGTATTCGCACCACTTTCTTACCACACAAAATCTCAGCCTGGTTATGTGACAACCAGTCCATACCAATCACCACATCAAAACTTCCGAGTTCTATAGGCATTATGTCTATCTTAAAGGAGTGATCCGCTAGCTTTAGTGTGCATTCCTTAATGATACTACTTGCCTTTATTATTTTGCCATCCGCCAGTTCTATTGTATATGAGTTGTCTAAGGGAAGAGTAGTAACATTCAACTGCTGGCTAAGCTTATCAGATATAAAGCTCCTATCAGCCCCAGTATCAAAGAGTACGTAAGCGTAAATATCGTTTAGGAGAAACGTACCTGATACCACGTGGGGGTCTTGACGAGCGTCTCCTGCTCCCAACACAAATGCTCTCCCCTGAGCTCCTCCTTCGTTCCTCAATTTCGGACACTCACTCTTGACGTGTCCCGTTGCGCCACATTCGAAACAGCCCCTCGGGTTGCTACCACTGGCACCCGGGGCTCCGGATCTACAATCTTTGGCCATATGGCCCAAACGTTTGCATTTTCCGCATTGGGTTGGACAGGGGCCAGGGTTGTGGTGGAAGGTGCATTTGGTGCAAAAAGGCTTGGTACCGGTATAGCCCCTCCTTGGCTCAACTCCTGCTACATAAGCTTTAATGGTCTCGGGCTTCTTAGACTGTGAACCCGCGTTCTTCCCGGTCTTTTCTTCCCACATTCTCTTGTTTTCCCCGGCTTTGGCTTCGTTCCTCCGGGATACCTGGTCCATAAGATTGTTGGCCATTCTGATGGCGTCCTGTATGGTGGATGGGTTGGAGGCTGTAACGTTTCCTTGTATTTGAGGAGCGAGTTCCCAAATATAGCGTTCAATCTTCTTGTATTCCGGAGTTACCATTTGCGGACATAGGATACTTAGTTCATGGAATCGGTTGGTATACCCTGCAATGTCCGTTCCTTTCATTGATAAGTTCCAGAATTCCGATTCCATTTTCTGGAGTTCGTTTCTCGGACAGTATTCGTCCGTCATCATCTGTTTTAACGTGGACCACGTGAGCTGGTAGGCTTCGTCAATACCTACAGACTGGACGTAGGAATTCCACCATGTGAGAGCGCTATCTTGCAAGGTGTGAGTAGCAAATTTCACCTTGTCTCCTTCAGCACACCCGCTGACACGATATACGGATTCTAACTTTTCAAACCAACGGATCAAACCGACTGCTCCTTCGGTTCCATTGAAACACCGGGGTTTGCAACTTAAAAACCCTTTGATCCCACAACCTTTCGTGTGAGTTTCAGTTCCTCCCGTGGTGCGACTAGCACCACCATCCCCATTGGCTGTGCTATTCCGGTTTGCCTCGTAGGTAGCTATGGCAGCAGCCACCCTTTGTGCAACAAGCTCTTCAATGTCAGCGGCATTCATTGCTCATTTTGGCGGCATTAACTTGAAGTTTAAAGAGAATCATAGTGTAAGAAGTTGAATCTTAAAGATGCAGCACAATACTATAATCGTCAAGCACAATCTCATAAATATCTTGGGAATTTTTCATTAATCATTCGAAATTTTTCTTACATTAGGGGCGGGTTATTTCCCGAAAATTTTGTCCTATACTATTACATAATACCTTTCCTACTATTACAAAGGAAATGGAAAAGTACTAGGTGTGGGAGTGATCAGGGGTCTCTCCCTTTTCCATTGAGTGGAGGCGCTGCGTCAGCTCTTCGATCCGGGCTAGGCTCTCGGCTAGTTGCTGCCGGAGCTCATTCAGTCCGTCCTGCTGTATAGCAAGGGCGTGCTGATTGGCCCAATATATGTTGGAGTTTTGCAACTCCTCCCGCTCTAAACGAGCGGTCATCTCCCCGATATCCAGGTTAAGTGACCGAATCTGGTGGTCATGCCTGGTAGACCTTGCGATCAAAAGTGGTATGGTCTGATCGGCAGGCTCTTGGGTGAGCGATGAGACAGGTGCGGAGGATGGTCCTCCTATCTCGAAGTTTGGAGGAACTCCCTCCATCTGCCTCCATTCGCGGAGGGTCTCCGGTATCCAGGTCCATCGCCGGGCGTCTACCCGTCGGTGTGGTGTCGGGGGAGTGGGCTGGGGAGTCGGGACAGGAATAGACTCCCTTCTTGGTATGTTTACCCGTTTCCGGGGTGTGTACAGCATCTTTGGGCCGTTAGGATAAGGCCTATACGACTTATATGATGGTTCGGCCGGGTGATATGGGACGCGAGCGGGGACCGTCGGTGGTGAGGGATCCTCTTCCTCCATCGGCTCTTTTTCGGATTCCTCCATCGGATCTTCCGAGGGGTCCTCCTCCTCCGAGGTTTCTTCATCTGGAAAGACTTCCGTGGCCGTGGGACTTGCGGGAGTGTATTCCTCCTCTGAGTCAGATAGAATGATAATTTCTGGATGGTTCATGGTTTCTGCTAACAAGGTTCATTTGTACTCTTTTAGTTAGTTACAAAAACATTTTTAAAATCAGAAATTTTTATGTGCAGTTATAGTCTAGGGTACTAATGCAACCTAGTTCACTATAACTATGGCTCTGATACCAATCTGTCACACCCTGCTACCTTGGTTGGCAGCGAGACGTGACGAGTGCGGAAGCGTGACCATAATTATAACGAACGACCACTATATGGATGTTTTCGAAAGATTACATCATTAAAATTTAAAAATGGACTAATGTTTTACAAAATGAAAAGAATGAAGTTCGCGTAATACAGAGATTCTGATACATAATTAATGCGTCCAGAAATAATGCAGTCAAATCTCCGTTAGTTTCGAAATATGCATGCGACTCCATGAAATGCGGAAGCTTGAAAGTTGGTGTATCCGAAGGCACACTTGCCTTAATTACCTGAAAATACATACTAAAATACGTCAACAAAAATTGTTGGTGAGTTCATAGGTTTACGCGAAAAGACCAGTTGTATGGACACTATCAGATGAGTTGAATTTATAAAATCATAAATTCCATGAGATGTATTACATAAACCATCATGTCACCGAAGCTTAATTAGAATGAGTTTGCCCCGAGTAGTATTCCCATACGTAATACCGTGAGTTGAATATATATGCACCCGCCATTAGCTAAACCACTAACCCGAGTGGGGGACATGACTCCCAATAGATCTATCCACAATATATTCGCGCTTGCAAACAAATGCAACTAACGATTTCATGATATAAGGGCGGAAATCACATATGTAATACATAATAGAATCGAGAAGTTTTTGTGTCCATATAAAAACGAAGTATGTATATCATCCCAAAACATAATAATGTGAAAAATGGGACTATGAAGACTCACCTTGTTGATTTTTGATGATATTTTTGGATCTGAGTTGAACACTTGATTGTATAGTTGAGACTCGTCCTAATATTTTTAAGAGTTCGGGTCAATATTATCGTAATACGAGTTTGAGTACTTCGTAATTATTTTCATGTACTTGTGATGTATGAATAATTTTTGTGGATTTTATATGTGAATATCAATTTATGGATATTTATTTCTAAAAAAAATAATTTGTTGCATGCATGCATACTCACGTATATATGTATACATATATATATATATACATATATTCATAAATATATATGTATCTATGAGTATGTGCATGTGCATGAAAATAGAGCATATATATATAATTTTGGCATGATGATTTTACGAGTATTATGAAAACCGAGTTGTAAATTTTAGTAAATATATTTAATTTTTTTCATCTTTTTATAAATTTTTAAGGTGGAAAATAGAGTAAATAAGAAAAACTTACAAAAGTGGAAGAACACTTGAAATCGATATGGTTGGCCGATTTTTTTCTTTCTTTGAGAGAATATGTATGTTGGTGTGTTTTTGTGAAATGGGTTTTGTCTTCTATTTATAGAAGAAAAAGGGTTATAAAAAAATAATGATAAACTAATTAATATTTAGTGAAATGATGAAAAGTAAAAAGGTAAATCGGTTGAGTGTTGGACAAAATAGTGTGGCCGATTTTAATGAGTGTATGTTGCATGGAGTTTATTAATATAATAATACAAAAGTACAAGCTAGTTGTCCTTTAAAGGACAACTTACTTTTTAGAGTGATAAGTAGTATGGGTTTTCAATTTTTATATTAATAAAAGTACAAAAGCGTGCACGAAAAGGTGGCAATAATAAATACTGATATATATATATATATATATATATATATATATATATATATATATATATATATATATATATATATATATATATATATATATATATATATATATATATATACATACTTAGAAAATTTTTCTGGAATGTTAAACTCGATTCAAGTGTGAATCGAGTTTGTTGCAGTGTCAATCGAGTTTTATAACATTATGCCCGAGTTTTATCACACTTTGATCGAGTTTTATGCCTTTGTCATTCGAGTTTTATATAGCTATAGTCGAGTTTCATACAACATTGCCCGTGTTTCTTGCTTCTTTAATCGAGTTTCTTTGTTTAACTGTTCGAGTTTTATGTAGTTTTATTCGAGTTTTATGTTTCTTTGTTCGAGTTTCATCCCTTAGAAATCGAGATTTGTATCTTCATTGTTCGAGTTTTATACTGCATCATCCGAGAAAATTATCTCTTTATTCGAGTTTCATCAAAGTGTTATTCGAGTTTAGATCTTTACTAATCGAGTTTCATTATATCATTATTCGAGTTTATTACTTCTTTCATCGAGATTCATACAACACCATTCGAGTTTATTGATTATATGATTCGAGATTCATATAATTTCATTCGAGTTCATTACTTCATTATTCGAGTTTTATATTAGTTTAATTTTTTTGAGTTTCATACCTTATTTTTAGGCCAGTTGTTACAGAAGTTGATTTTGGAGCTTCTAGAGAAAGAACAACTGTACGCCAAATTTTCCAAGTGCGAATTTTGGTTGGGAGAAGTGAAATTCCTTGGGCATGTGATCAATAGCCACGGAATACAAGTGGACTGTCAAGACCGTCCCTTACAGGGCAGTCCTGAATGACTAGGTCCCAAGGAGCAATACATCATCCATCACAACTAAGATAGAATTAATAAAATGCGGAATTAAGTCATTACAGAAATTAGGATTATTTTACAATAAGTTTAAAAGTAAACTATAAAGGACACAAGGACACTAATCTAGTACATAACCACAATGCATGTCACTGCTTCTACCCAAACCACCACCATAATCAATTCATTCGATACCAATTTCAGTTGAAGTAGTGGTCTAGTGACTTCCAATTCGGGCTTGCAGGTCCTAAGGACTTGGTTCAGCTGGACCTTTTCCTTTGATTAAACATGTAAAAGATTAAAAAAAACAACTATAAACGATTCTTAGTGAGATTATAGATTTAACAGTTAACATGCCAGGACAATTTTAAGCGGAGACTTGACTTTGACTTTTGACTTTAATCTCTTACTTTGACTTTAAGCGCGATTTTGACATGACTGCGCTATCAGCCAGACATTATGAGACATAGGACTTAAGATCGGATGATGTTTAATCCCGCGCATACGCTTTTAATTGTGGGGGCCAACCACATACTGGGCTAGCTACCAGTAAGACAACGTGGGCAAACATCGGAGTAGACTTAATCACAGTAATGAATCAAGATAGCAACAATAATATATGAAAGCATATGAAAGCATTGATATCGGGGACCAACCACATACTGACATGGACTCTCTCAGACTTGAATTACGCGGAAGCATATGAAAGCATTGATATCAAGGCAATTGGCATTCAAAATAATGAATCAAGATAGCAACAATAATATATCCAAGACTAATTCAGACTGTAAAGACAATTTGCAATGATGATATATTAAAAGCTATCATGGTCCACAGGGCATCACCGTACCAAGGTGTGCACTTGTCACATTCTAGCTGAGCATATAGACTTTCAAATGAAGCTAGAACAACAATATGTCTCACAGGAAGACAAGCATGTATACAATTATATCTATAACTCACGGTTACTGGTTTATTGCACGACTGTTGACTTTGACTTTCGCAAGCGGATTGAATCCACCACCTGAGTTATCTCAGGATTTAGCAATTGACTTTACAGACTTTAACTTTGACTTCAGTGACTTTGACTCTGACTTTGGCTTTGACTTGCTTCTCTAACTTTGGCTTGACTTTATTGACTGATCTTGCCTTTAATTGCTTTAACTTGACTTTTCTGGCTTGGCTTTATGGACGTTGACTTTACAACATGGTCCAGATTTAGCTGAACCTGTTAATTGTATGACAACTTAATTACATAAGCTTTAACTGACTTACACAACATAATTTGTGTATATCTGATGCATTCACTGACTTTCTGAAACTTATGTATAGACTTATACCTTTATTGACTTTTATGTGTTATCTCAGACTTTATTGGGTCACAATTTGACATTATAGCTTAGATTCAGCATAATTGTACTAAATTTATGAGCTTTTATTCATTTTCATGGATATATGTGACCTATTTTGTCATTCTTTCGACTCAACTTATAATTTGAACCCATATAAATGCATGTAATGTCATGATATGCATATGCATAATCAACTTATATCTATATGCATTCAATCGAATGTTCTTAAAATTGAATGTATACATGACAATGTTACTTTATTGCTTACATTATAAAATAGGAACTTTCATGTGAATTTTACAACTTAATTCATATATACATATGCTTAATTATGTCTTTTATATTATGATGACTTTGATTTCAAAATATAAGCTAAGTGTTTATAAACTTTGAGTTTGATCAACTTAAAACATCTAATCATCAATTACATGTCTATGTTTTGATGTTCTATTAGACGATCTCACACATGCTTACATTCTTTAATTTGATGGAACTTTGTTGACTTATATGTATCGATGTAAAGTGTGATCACACATACATGTATTTGACTTATTTAAAATATCAAAAAATAAGACATCCGGATTGATCATCCGGATTTGGACATCCAGATTCGGACCTGGGCATCCGAATTGGAACCATCCGAACAGCACATCCGAATTGATCCATCCGAACTCGGACCATTAGAGTTCGGATCATCTCCCATCCGAATTTGGTCCGAATTGGGATTCGAAGTGCCATCCGATATTGGTGTTCATCCGAATTCGGTCTCATCCGAATTCGGATCCCATACTTAGAAATTTTCAGATTTTGTTCTTGAATGTTAAGATTTTATTCATACGGGCTTTTTCACCAAAATTAACCAAACTTATTTTTATCGACATGCAATATAATCTGGAGTTATATTATCATTATTGGGTTGTTTTTATACCATTTTCCCGATCATAAACACATTTAATTGCTCATAATCGTCCAAAATAGATACTTTTTGTCAAGAACACAAATAATTACAAAAATTCAGATTTCTCCTTTATTGGGATGATCCAACCTACGATTTTTGTTTCTATAACTTCTAATGACTTAAATTCATGATTATCTAATGAAAATTCAAACATGCAATACAAATTTCATGTCATAATTATTAAATTTCGGTTTCTTTCAAAACCGAACATAAACTCTAAAATTTTGAAATTTAAATAGATTTTACCTTTAGATTCTTGTAAATTCTTGATGTTTAATGTTGACTGTAACTTCTCTTGACTTCAATTCTTCTATTTATTGAAATTTTCATGAGAATTCTTGATGATTTTGAAGATGGCCGAATGATGAAGAAAATGTCACACCCCGTTAACCCGGTTGACAATGAAGCATGACGTCGCGGAAGCGAAACCATAATCATAACGAACAACCACTATATGGACGTTTTTCAAAAATACATTGATTTAACTTCAAATATAAATATTGTTTTACATAACCAAATTACAGCGTAAGTAGTTCTTAAAATACTAAGATATAAATACACAATTTAGTTTTTCCGGAAAGATGCAAGTAAATATCCGAGTTAGAAAATGATGCGACTCCATAATGAACGGAAGCCTTGGAATACTTCCGATAAATGTGCATGTCTCATTTACCTGAAAATACATGCAAAAATACGTCAACAAATTGTTGGTGAGCTCATAGGTTTTCGCGAAAAGACCAGTTGTATGGACATTATCAGATGAGTTGAATTTATAAAGCATAAATTCCCTGTATGTATTACATAAACCATCATGCAACCGAAGCTTAGTTAAATGAGTTTGCCCTGTGCAGTATTCCCATACGTAATACCGTGTGTTAAATATATTTGCACTCGCTGTTAGCCGAACCGAACTAACCCAAATGGGGGACATGACTCCCGATAGATCTATCCACAATATATTCGCGCTTGCAAATAAATGCAATTGACGGTTCATGATTTGAGGGCTGATGGATCCAAACATGTAATACATGTAAGAAATTAACAGTTTTGATGTCCATATGAAAACAGTGCATTTATTTCCACCCCAATAGATAGTGAAAATAGGGGCTATGAAGACTAACCGTGGGTGCGATGGCAAATATTGGCGAAAAATGCAATTTAGCGTAAGTTGATGGGTGATGCACCGGGTGAGTTTAATCGAGCCCTAAATGATAATAGGGACTTAATAACTCTCATATATGATAATATGTGTATTTATAGATTTTTAGGTCTTAAATCACCCAACATTACAAGGTTTTTTTTGATAATAGGGACTTAATAACTCTCGAAGGTTTTTCGGCCTACTTTGAGGCTGTTTTTGACCAAGCTCCAAAATGTTTTAGGCTTTGGTTTTGTTGGATGTTAAACTACTATATACAAATAATTTTTAAAGTCAAGAACGGCCATTTTTCGAGATGTTTAGGTTGGGGAAAAAGCTTGTTGAAAACTCTATGTTGGCCATTTTTGAGCTGTCAATCTTTCGGTTTCCCAAATAATTTCTGGGGGTCTTAAACTCCAAAATAAATTACGAAAACTTCCAGATATTTTTTTTAAGACATAGATCTAACTTTTGAGAGAAAAATCAACTCATTTCGTTAAGTTCTGAATTAGTTATGATTTTATAAAGTCGATGTAAATTTTCTGTCAAAAATCCGTAGTTTATAAACTTGAAATAACTAGTGATTCTTGTTGTTTACTCAAAACCACATGTATAAAAGGTTATGAAATACATTTATATAAATTGTTTTTATAATATTTAAGCTTACATTATGTTTTTATATATTTATAAACACATTTGAAGAAACAAACTTTAAAACAAAACTAGTTATTTATAAACTTGAGTTTTAATGAAACTTGTTGTTGTTGGTGATTATATACATTATGCAAGTCTTGTAACAACTTAAATAAAGAAGTAATAAGATAATTTTTACTTACTTTGATGTATTAAAATAATGCAAATGAGTTGGAGTTGAGTTCTTGAATTGTTGCACTAAAGAAACACTTGAAGAACTTGTAGAAACAAAAAGATGCAACTTTTGTGTTCTTGGTTGCTCTTGGCCTATTTTTTTGAGAGAAAAGATGAGAGGATTTTGATCTTTTAAGGTGTGAATGAAATGAGAAATGCGTCCTCTATTTATAGAAGAGAATTGGTCTTGCAAATGATGAAAGAAAAGGTGGTGTTTAACACTTTACCAACATGTTGGAAAAGTAGAAAAAGTGAAGAATTCTTTTCAATATTTTTAATGAAAGCCAAAGGGGACACAAAAGTGTGTTCCCCTTTTGTGTTAGCTGATTTTAAGGTATAAAAATGATGTATTTTGGTTTTTATTTTTTTGTATAAAAGTATTTAGAATGTATTCTTGTATTTCCCTTTTTATGTAAATTCATAAATACTTTTGGATGCATTGTTTTAATGAATTGTTTTAGTCTTGCATAATTAATGTTAAGTAATTGTATTAGTGTATGATTAGTGTCACTAATCATAATTTAATTATGTACTTAGTTGAATTAATTATTCATATCGTAAATGGATCGGATTAATTGATTTCCCGATTCATCGCACCGATGAATTTGATTCTAATTGAGTTGAATTTCTTCATGAGCCTTGTTAATCACTTTGATTAATTTCTAATGTCCACTGATTAGGTTATAATTGGCTATTAAATACTGATTAGGTCGTAGTTGCTAACCCGGTTTAATGTCGGATGTTACAGTCTCCCCCTGTTAAGGGAATTTCGTCCCGAAATTTTATCCTGCTTCCTCAGGGGTATTGTTACTTAAGAGTAGATGAGAGTATCTTTGCTTAAACTGGCCTTTGCATGTCAAAGTGAATTGTGGTCCATGTCTAGAATTCCATCTGACCTTGAGGATGGGTATACAACTGTGCTTCAATCCTTTGACCTTACGGTCCATGATTTCAACCGACTCTTTGATGAAGCGAAGTTTATCAGTTAGCTGGATCTCTTCCAAGGGGGTAACAAGTGTCTCCTCTAAAAAATACTTCTTCATATTCGATACATGGAAGGTATTGTGCATGCCGCTAAGCTCTGGTGGTAACTCTAAACGATAAGCTACGAGTCCAATTCCCTTTAAGACTTTGCATTGCCAATGTATCGAGGGTTTAGTTTTTCCTTATTTTCCAAATCGTATCACACCCGTCCATGGCGAGACTTTCATTGGTACTCCTAATTAGAACTCAAGGGATTTTCTCCCTACGTGTGCATAATTTCTGACAATTGCGTGCTGTTTCGTGAATGATCTTAGGGACAGTGATTTGGCTATTTCCTACTTCTTCCCAACAAATCGGTGATCGACACTTTCGCTCATAGAGGGCCTCAAATGGAGCAGCTTTAATTCTCGAGTGATAGCTATTTGTAGTACAATAATTCCACTAAGGCATGCAATTGAGTATCCATCACACAGGCTCTTAATGTATGTTCTAGGGTTTGGATCGTTCTATTATTCTGATCACCGGTCTAAGGGTGATATGTGGTACTCATGTCCAAGTTTGTATCCAAAGTTTGCTGTAATAATTGCCAAAAACTTAGATGTAGATCTGCTATTCGTATCCGAAATGATTATAATAGGCACTCCGTGTCCAGAGACAACTTCCTTGAGGTACGTTTGGACTAGCTTATTCATCCTGTTGTTCTCCTTGATTGCACGGATTTTGTTAGGTGGTCGGCTATTACCCAAATGGTTTCTGATGTTTTATCTTAACTTTGGAACATGTTAGGAATTTGCTGACATATCTGGCAATGTCAGTTTTCATGTTAGGCCACCAGTTTAGCTCCTTGAGGTCATGATACATTTTATCGGATCTGGGGGTGGACGACATATCTTGATTTGTGTCCGTCATCTATAATCGGGTTTGTTACTCCACCAAAACAGGGTAACCAGACTCTATTCATGAAGTATCGATTTCCATTAGCCCTTATCCAAACTATATATCCATTCCATGCAGGGCTTCATTTTTCATATTTTTCTCCTTAACAACTTCTATTTAGGCATCATGAACTAAGGAAGGAAGGTTTGGTTGAATGGTTATAAGCTAGGGCTTGTACTCTTAAAAGCTTGACTCGTTCCTTTCGCATGAGCGTCTGCAACAACATTAGTTTTTCCCAGGTGATAACGAACTTCACAGTTACAATTACTTATTAGCTCCATCCAATGACACTACTTCATATCCGACTCTTCCTGGTTCAAGATGTGTTGGAGGCTCTTATGGTCTGTGAGTGTAGTACACTTCTTACCGTACAACTAATGTCTCCAAGTCTTAAGGATAAAGACTACTGCTCCAAGATCTAGATCATGTGTTGTGTAATTCACCTAGTGAACCTTAAGTTTTCATAAAGTATAAGCTATGACCCTATCTTTCTATATCAACCCATTGTGTGACGCGTCAGAGTAATCTACAAATTTCTTTCTTCTCTTAGATAAAATAAGCGCACTGCGCAGTTTGTGCTTTAATAACTGATATGATGTCTCCTGAGCCTCGCCCCAATCATACTTAATGTCTTTTCGGGTCAATTCTGTTTGAGCTCCAGTGATCTTTGAGAAATTTTTGATAATTGCCTATAATAAGTGGCAAATCTTAAGGACTGTCGTATCTCTATGGGGGTTCTAAGAATTGACCAATTCCTGATAGCCTCGATATTTGCAGGGTCGACTTGGACCCCTTTACTATTGATCACGTGACGGAGAAATTTTACATATCTTAGCCAAAAGTCAAACTTAGAAAGCTTGGCATGCAATTGTTCTTTTTTTAACAAGTCTAGAATCAGTCTTAAATGTTTGCTCGTGCTCATCCTTGTTTCGTGAGTAGATTAAAAAGTCATTCATGAATACAATCACGAATTTGTATAGATAAGGTTTGCACATCCGATGAGGTCCATGAGTACTGTTGGGGCACTGGTTAATCCAAACGGCATTAATAGGAATTTATGATGACCGAAACGGAATCTGAAGGCTGTTTTTGAAATATCTTTCTTGCGAACTCTGATGATAACCAGACCTTAGGTCGATCTTCGAATAGAAGCTTTATTCTTGAAGTTTGGTCAAACAAGTCATTGATCCTTGTGAGCGAGTATCGGTTCTTTTAGCTTATTTAGCTCTCGGTAATTGGTGTGTATTCTGAAGGTTCCATTCTTCTTCTTTATGAACAAAACTGGAGCTCCTCCAAAGCGAGGAACTCGGTTTGATAAACCTTTTATTTAAGAGCTCCTACAGTTGGTTGGACGATTCTTACACTATGATGAGGCTAATCGGCATGGTGCTCGAGCCACTGGTACCGCACCTGATACTAGGCCGATTTTAAAATTTGACTTGCCTCGATGTTGGGAGTTCTGGTAAGTGTTTTGGAGAAACTTTGGGGTAACCATACATAATAAGAATATTTTCGAGCCGCTTTTCCTTTGGCTCCCTCTCTGTCAACACTTTAGGGCCCTAATGCTAGGGATGATGCTTACTTTGGTATTTTATGCTTTGCCTTGGACAGTAAGGACATTCTTATTGGCTAAGGGTATGTGAACCGTCTTCTTGTTGCACACTATTTCAGCATGATTTTTGGATAGTCAATCCATGCCTATGACCACGTCAAAACTCCCCAGTTTAACGGGCATCAAGTCTATTTCAAAGAGTTGGCGTACTAATTCTAAGGAGCATCCTCGACTTTATATTATTTGTATTAAGCGTCTTACGGTCATCAACCTCAATAGCATAAGTGGCACTTAATGGTGTAAAAATGACATTTATCTGATTACTAGACTTAGTGGATATAAAGCTCTTATCAACACCGGTATCAAATAGTAGAAATGCATAAGTGGTATCTAATGGGGTAAGTGGATAAGTCTATGGGTTTGAAATTTCTTAGGCAGATTTTCGTACTACATATCCTCATGCTCCAAGTTATAGATAAAACTTAGTTTTTCATTAAAATGGTGGAAACCTAATCTTTGTACA
The DNA here is from genome assembly GCA_020465985.1 of Centrapalus pauciflorus. Taxonomy (NCBI): domain Eukaryota; kingdom Viridiplantae; phylum Streptophyta; class Magnoliopsida; order Asterales; family Asteraceae; genus Centrapalus; species Centrapalus pauciflorus. Next base: position 53,155 of record JAANYP010009142.1, on the reverse strand, counting down.
TGATATGGTTGGAATTTTTTCGATAAATTCTTAAGCCTTACACACCCTAATATGTATCACATAGTAAAGTCTTGAGAAATACTATAAAAGGATACTAAGTATGAGATGCCTCCGGGATTTCCTCGTACTCTAGAGCGTTAAGTCGTTGGGTTAGTTCTGCACTGCGGGCTTTAGGCGCTTTCACAATTTGTTGATTCCGTCTGGTTGAATCGCCTGGGTATTCTGGTTGGCCCAAGGTTTATTGGTGGTTTGTATTGCCTCCTGCTTAATCATTGCAAAGATCTCACCGACCTCTTGGTGAACTTTGTCGAAATTGGAGGTCGTGTCTGGCGGCCCTTGCCACCAACAGAGGCACCGTTTGTTACGTAGGTTCCTGGGTAAGGGTCGGCACTTGAGAGGAAGATGGTGTTCCGACTTCAAACTAGCCTTGGATCCCAACCTCGTTTCTCCACTCTTGGAGTGTGTGAGGCATCCATCCCCACTTTATTATGTTTGCCCGTTACTACTGCGGCATGCTTGGCTGATGGGCAGGTACCGGGATAGACTCCCGTTGTACCAGTCGCACCCTTTTCCAGGGGGTGAACTTCCTCAATGGTCCATTGGGATGGCTTCTGAAGGGGGTGTAGGATGGGACACGTGGTGCTGATGGTGGACCAATTTGTGTTGCAAGGCCATAATTGCCCTCCTTGTGTTCTGACGGGTCCTCTTCCTCGTCATTGATTTGGTCTGGGTGGGTTTCCGATCCAAAGTACACCTCAGTGTCACCTTGGCTTCCTTGTTTCATGGGAGAGAATTTATCCTCACAGTCAAAGAGGATAATAACCGTATTGTTCGACATGTTATTGTCATCAGGGTCCATATATGAGTTCAAAGTTCTTGAAGAAAGTTTAGCTTTTGTAACAGTTATAGTCTAGGTAATAATGCAACCTAGTTCACTATAACTATGGCTCTGATACCAATCTGTCACACACCGTTACCCCGGTTGGCAATGAAGCGTGACGTCGCGGAAGCGTAACCATAATCATAACGAACGACCACTATATGGACATTTTTCAAAAAAATATTGATTTAACTTCAAATATAAATATTGTTTTACATAACCAAAATACAGCGTAAGTAGTTCTTAAAATACTAAGATTTAAATACACAATTTAGTTTTTCCGGAAAGATGCAAGTAAATCTCCGAGTTTGAATATGATGCGACTCCAAAATGAACGGAAGCCTTGGAATACTTTCGATAAATGTGCATGTCTCATTTACCTGAAAATACATGCTAAAATACGTCAACAAATTGTTGGTGAGCACATAGGTTTACGCGAAAAGACCAGTTGTATGGACATTATCAGATGAGTTGAATTTATAAAGCATAAATTCCGTGTATGTATTACATAATTCATCATGCAACCAAAGCTTAATTAAATGAGTTTGCCCTGTGCAGTATTCCCATACGTAATACCGTGTGTTAAATATATTTGCACTCGCTGTTAGCCGAACCGAACTAACCCGAATGGGGGACATGACTCCCGATAGATCTATCCACAATATATTCGCGCTTGCAAATAAATGCAATTAACGGTTCATGATTTGAGGGCTGATGGATCCAAACATGTAATACATATAAGAAATAAACAGTTTTGATGTCCATATGAAAACAGTGCATGTATTTCCACCCCAATAGATAGTGAAAATAGGGGCTATGAAGACTCACCGTGGGTGCGATGACAAATATTGCCGAAAAATGCAATTTAGCGTAAGTTGATGGGTGATGCACCGGGTGAGTTTAATCGAGCCCTAAATGATAATAGGGACTTAATAACTCTCATATATGATAATATGTATATTTATAGATTTTTATGTCTTAAATCACCCAACATTACAAGTTTATAAATAAAACCCACTTAAAACGTCAAGCTTATATATATATATATATATATATATATATATATATATATATATATATATATATATATATATATATATATATATATATATATATATATATATATATATATATATATATATAGGGAGGTTCAATGGAAAACCACCATGCACCTGAAAACTTGTGAAAACCGCACTACACCACCACAAATGCATCAAATTTCCCGCGTGATGCATCAAAATCCCGGTTGATGCATCAAATTTCCCCCGTGATGCATCAAAATCCCGCGTGATGCATCACCTTATTTACGATCATGTCAGCGCATTTTTCATGAAATGCACCCAATCGGACGGTATACGTAGGTTTCCATAGTTTTCAGGTGCATAGTAGTTTTCCGTTGAACCCACCCATATATATATATATATTTCCAGCTTTTTCGAAGGTTTATCGGCATACTTTGAGGCTGTTTTTGACCAAGCTCCAAAATGTTTTAGGCTTTGGTTTTCTTGGATGTTAAACTACTAAATAAAAAGAATTTTTAAAGTCAAGAATGGCCATTTTTCGAGATGTTTAGGTTGGGGAAAAAGCTTGTTGAAAACTCTATATTGGCCATTTTTGAGCTGTCAAACTTTTGGTTTCCCAAATAATGAATGGGGGTCTTAAACTCCAAATTAAATCATGAAAACTTCCAGATATATAGTTAACACATAGATCTAACCTTTGAGACAAGAATCAACTCATTTCGTTAAGTTATGAATTTGTTATGATTTTGCAAAGTCGATGTAAATTTTCTGCCGAAAATCCGTAGTTTATAAACTTGAAATAACTAGTGATTCTTGTTGTTTACTCAAAACCACATGTATAAAAGGTTATGAAATACATTCATATAAATTATTTTTATAATATTTAAGCTTACATTATGTGTTTATATATTTATAAACACATTTGAAGAAACAAACTTTAAAACAAAACTAGTTATTTATAAACTTGAGTTTTAATGAAACTTGTTGTTGTTGGTGATTATATACATTATGCAAGACTTGTAACAACTTAAATAAAAGAAGTAATAAGATAGTTTTTACTTACTTTGATGTATTAAAAGAATGCAAATGAGTAGGAGTTGAGTTCTTGAATTGTTGCACTAAAGAAACACTTGAAGAACTTGACGAAACAAAAAGATGCAACTTTGGTGTTCTTGGTTGCTCTTGGCCTATTTTTTTGAGAGAAAAGATGAGAGGATTTTGATCTTTCAAGGTGTGAATGAAATGAGAAATGAGTCCTCTATTTATAGAAGAGAATTGGTCTTGCAATGATGAAACAAAAGGTGGTGTTTAACACTTTACCAAAATGTTGGAAAAGTAGAAAAAGTGAAGAATTCTTTTCAATATTTTTAATGAAAGTCAAAGGGGACACAAAAGTGTGTTCCCCTTTTGTGTTGGCTGATTTTTAAGGTATAAAAATGATGTATTTTGGTTTTTATTTTTTTGTATAAAAGTATTTAGAATGTATTCTTGTATTTCCCTTTTTATGTTAATTCATAAATACTTTTGGATGCATTGTTTTAATGAATTGTTTTAGTCTTGCATAATTAATGTTAAGTAATTGTATTAGTGTATGATTAGTGTCACTAATCATAATTTTATTATGTACTTAGTTGAATTAATCATTCATATCGTAAATCGATCGGATTAATTGATTTCCCGATTCATCGCACCGATGAATTTGATTCTAATTGAGTTGAAATTCTTCATGAGCCTTGTTAATCACTTTGATTAATTTCTAATGTCCACTGATTAGGTTATAATTGGCTACTAAATACTGATTAGGTCGTAGTTGCTAACCTGGTTTAATGCTGGATGTTACAGAAACGAAGAGAGAGAGAGTCAATTTTCTTTTAAGTGATGATGATGAGCATTTATGCTCATTTTGTTTCTTTTATTTTCTAACATTTGTTATTTGACACTTTAACCCCCTACACTTTTGTATTTTACATCTCTTTTAACTTTGATCATCTAAATAATTTATAATATAATATATAATTTAATTAGATAATTTCATTACTTAATTAAATTACAAAACAAATAATGTAGTAAAATTACATTATTAGCTCAAGTACTGAAATTAAAGTTGAGTTAAAAGCTAGGTTGTTACAGAATGGGCTCCACCACGCACAAACTTCGTCCTCGAAGTTAGCTATGTTCGAACAGACTTGGATATGTTGCTTTCGTGACATCTCTTGATTCCTAAGACTAATGCGAACCTTTGTGGTGTTTCCGCTGAACGAACACCATCTGTATTTCATGATTTATGCTTCTTTGGCTTTTATAACTAGCCATTTCTGTGTTATATTACTTATCTGTTGATTTAAGCAATCAACATACGAATTTTAAGATTTTTGCTTATCATTTATAATTTTCTGTATTGACTCACACTTCTAGATTCAATATAGCTTTTAATTAACTCAGATATCAATTTAGTTATTATGACAACTTATATCTCTTTTCTTTTGATCTTGTGCAAGTTATGGCTTTTTAAATCTCACATATATATATATTATTGAACAATCTTTTACTCATTAATGATGTTATTATCATCAATCACTTTGCAGACTTTTGTCTTGCGCTGACTTTTATCAAGACTTGAGATGACTTTTCATTTGTAATCCCCGAGTCCAGGGTTACTTTATTTTGCTTCAGCCAAGACTTTTAATGACAAGACAATGGAATATGAATTCCATATATACATGAGTTTAGACTTTAAATTGACTTTCATTGATCATTCAAGACCAATCACTTAATTCTTGATAAGAATTTCTCCTCATTTCTCGTTTGACTCTAGTTTTTTGCCTCTGACTTCTTTAATTTCAATTCAATTTATTATTGGGAGCTTGACAATCTGGTACAAAGACCATCTTTTCATTTACCTTTGCCTCATTAAGATACACGCTGTAATCGTTCATATTATTAGGCTTTACAAAGAAGTTTGTATATAAGATTCCAGTTTAGATTTCCTTAAAGCTTTTGAATTATACACGATTCAAACACTAATATCTATATCGCCTATAGGTAAAATTTGTGATTCGAAAAACATTTAAGTCATAGCTTCAACAGATACAACCTATATGTCATCCGCATTTTCACTATCGATGACAAAGCTGTACAGTCGAACTCAAGACTTATTTTTAAATCATAAGTCAATTTAAATCAAGAACAGAAAATCTTTATCCTGATCTCCCTAGCGATCCTATTTCTAAAATGTTTCTATGGAATCGGAATAAGGTCGAGATTGAAGACTTTGCTATTAATGAGCAAATCATGTTTATTTATGGCTGTTTTAATATCAAGGGTAGCAAAATGCTAGGCAAGTGACTTGGTTAATCGATACGATAGTGCTGCAGAGATAATTGAACAGTTTGTAGTGAAACCAAATGATGCACGATAGATATTAAATTAGCAAACGTACTCATGGCCGCATTTGGCATTTCCTCTGTTTCCTCGGCTGTGATATGATAAGCACGAGCTTTAGCTGACGGAGTTGCAGCAGTGCTCTTTATTGTTGAACCTCCGGCATACGACTGAGATTGACTGTTGGTTCTCATTGGACATTGATGATTAAAGTGTCCCGGTTTTCCACACGTGGAACAACCAAGACCCTTCGTTGGGCATTCCTCGCTACTATGACTGATTTTGCTGCAAACATAGCATATCACATCAATTGGATTACATAACCCAATATGTGATTTCCTACACCTTTTGCACACTCGTTGTTCTGATTGAATCGCATAAGACTTGGCCTTTTGAGGAGAGCTATACTGATCAGTCTGTTGAGACTGGTTCTTTCCCGTCTTGAAGAATCTGTTAAATCGTTGCTTCTTGGGTGGAGAAGGACATGTAGGATTGATCTGAGTTGCGCTTAGTTTTTCACCATACTCCAGGTATTCGCTTTCAATTTGTCTGGCTGCTTCCACCATCTCCAAGTATGTCTTGTATTTGTTACCACTCATCAGCTGACGATACTTTGGGTTCAATCCTCTACGAAAATGATTCATTTTTCTTTCTTCTGTGGCTACTTGATAAGATGAATAGCCACACAATCGCGAGAACTCGTGTTCGTATTCATCGACCGTCTTGTCGCCTTGAGTCAGTTGCATCAATTGAACTTCCATTCTATCTTGCTGATCCGCGGGATAATACTTAGTGTTGAACATGTCGAGGAATTGCTCCCATTCAAGTTTTTGGATGACATCCTGTCCGTAGATACTCTTGTGTCTTCCACCATGCGCGGGCAGCTTCATACAAAAAGAGCAGTAGCATACTTGACTCTTTCTGAATATGAACACTCAGATATATTGAAAATCTCTTCTGTATGACAAATCCAGTCCAATGCCTGGATAGGGTCTATAGTACCCTCAAACGTCAAGGCACCACTAGACTTAAAATCTTTGAATCGACAGCCTTTTGGCTGTTCAGTTTGGACATTTTCATTAGAGTTATCAGAATCAGACTTATCATTATGGGTTTGCTTATCCTTTCTTTTGTTCTTTTTATCAGCCTTACGTTTTGCTTAAGCCTCATCACGAGCCTGAAACTGTTCTTGGATTAGTTTGACTTGTTGTTCATTTTGTTGTGCTAACAGTTGTTGTATCATCTCAAACAGTTGCTGAGGCGTGACATTATCAGGAATTCCTCCTTGTCCAGACATTCTTACTGAAACATAAAAATTCAAGTGACTTTCAGTTAATAGACTTAGTGACTATGTACCCTTTTTCCCATCCTAACCGTCTGTACATCCTATCTCAATTCAAGCCACCTAGCGTGATTGACACTTTGTGTATTGCTTAAGTTTGAGACCACGTATTACTTTCATAATACTTGATTCACTCAAACTATTGCTTTGATACCATCCTGTCAAGACCGTCCCTTACAGGGCAGTCCTGAATGACTAGGTTCCAAGGAGCAATACAACATCAATCACAACTAAGATAGAATTAATAAAATGCAGAATTAAGTCATTACAGAAATTAGGATTATTTTACAATTAGTTTAAAAGTAAACTATAAAGGGCACAAGGACACTAATCTTGTACATAACCACAATGCATGTCACTGCTTCTACCCAAACCACCACCATAATCAATTCATTTGATACCAATTTCAGTTGAAGTAGTGGTCTAGTGACTTCTAATTCGGGCTTGCAAGTCCTAAGGACTTGGTTCAGCTGGACCTTTTCCTTTAATTAAACCTGTAAAAGATTCAACAACAACTGTAAGCGGTGCTTAGTGAGATTATAGATTTAACAGTTAACATGCCAGGACAATTTTAAGCGGAGACATGACTTTGACTTTTGACTTTAAACTCTGACTTTGACTTTAAGCGCGATTTTGACATGACTGCCGCTATCAGCCAAACATTGTGAGACATAGGACTTAAGATCGGATGATGTTTAATCCCACGCACACGCTTTTAATTGTGGGGGCCAACCACATACTGGGCTAGCTACCAGTAAGACAACGTGGGCAAACACCGGAGTAGACTTAATCACAGACTGACATGGACTCTCTCAGACTTCAATTACGTGGAAGCATATGAAAGCATTGATATCAAGGCAATTGGCATTCAAAGTAATGAATCAAGATAGCAACAATAATATATCCAAGACTAATTTAGACAGTAAAGACAAGTTTGCAATGATGATATATTAAAGCTATGATGATCCACAGGGAGTCACCGTACCAAGGTGTGCACAGGTCACATTCTAGCTGAGCATATAGACTTTCAAATGAATCTAGAACAACAATATGTCTCACAGGATGACAAGCATGTATACAGTTATATCTATAACTCACAGTTACTGGTTTATTGCACGACTGTTGACTTTGACTTTCACAAGCGGATTGAATCCAACACCTGAGTTATCTCAGGATTTAGCAATTGACTTTACAGACTTTAACTTTGACTTTAGTGACTTTGGCTCTGACTTTGGCTTTGACTTGCTTCTCTGACTTTGGCTTGACTTTATTAACCGATCTTGGCTTTAATTGCTTTAACTTGACTTTTCTGGCTTGGCTTTACGGACTTTGACTTTAGAACATGGTTCAGTTTTAGCTGAACCTGTTAGTTGTACGACAACTTAATTACATAAGCTTTTACTGACTTACACAACATAATTTGTGTATATATGATGCATTCACTGTCTTTCTGAAACTTATGTATAGACTTATACCTTTATTGACTTTTTCGTGTTATCTCAGACTTTATTGGGTCACAATTTGACATTAAAGCTTAGATTCGGCATGATTGTACTAAATTTATGAGCTTTTATACATCTTAATGGATATATGTGACCTATTTTGTCAATCTTTCTACTCAACTTATAATTTGAACCCATATAAATGCATGTAATGTCATGATATGCATATGCATAATCAACTTATATCTATATGCATTCAATCGAATGTTCTTAAAATTGAATGTATACATGACAATGGTACTTTATTGCTTACATTATAAAATAGGAACTTTCATGTGAATTTTACAACTTAATTCATATACACATATGCTTAATTATGTCTTTTATATTATGATGACTTTGATTTCAAAATATAAGCTAAGTGTTTATAAACTTTGAGCGTTTAATCAACTTAAAACATCTGTAATCATCAATTACATGTCTATGTTTTAATGTTCTATTAGATGATCTCACACACGCTTACATTTTTAATTTGATGGAACTTTGTTGACTTATATGTATCGATGTAAAGTGTGATCACACATACATGTATTTGACTTATTTAAAATATCTAAAAATAAGACATCCGAATTGATCATCCGGATTTGGACATCCAGATTCGGACCTGAGCATCCGAATTGGAACCATCCGAACAACACATCCGAATTGATCCATCCGAACTCGGACCATTAGAGTTCGGATCATCTCCCATCCGAATTTGGTCCGAATTGGGATCCGAAGTGCCATCCGATATTGGTGTTCATCCGAATTCGGTCTCATCCGAATTTGGATCACATACTTAGAAATTTTCAGATTTTGTTCTTGAATGTTAACCTTTTATTCATACGGGTTTTTCACCAAAATTAACCAAACTTATTTTTATCGACATGCAATATAATCTGGAGTTATATTATCATTATTGGGTTGTTTTTATACTATTTTCCCGATCATAAACACATTTAATTGCTCATAATCGTCCAAATTAGATACATTTTGTCAAGAACACAAATAATTACAAAAATTCAGATTTCTCCTTTATTTGGACGATCCAACCTACGATTTTTGTTTCTATAACTTCTAATTACTTAAATTCATGATTATCTACTGAAAATTCAAACATGCAATACAAATTTCATGTTATAAATCTTAAATTTCGGTTTCTTTCAAAACCGAACATAAACTCTAAAATTTTGAAATTTAAATAGATTTTACCTTTAGATTCTTGTAAATTCTTGATGTTTAATGTTCCTTGTAACTTCTCTTGACTTCAATTCTTCAATTTATTGAAATTCATGAGAATTCTTGATGATTTTGAAGATGACCGAATGATGAAGAAAAGAAGAGAGAGCGAGAGAGAGAGAGAGAGAGAGAGAGAGAGAGAGAGAGAGAGAGAGTCAATATTCTTTTAAGTGATGATAATGAGCATTTATGCTCATTTTGTTTCTTTTATTTTCTAACATTTGTAATTTGACACTTTAACCCCCTACACTTTTGTATTTTACATCTCTTTTAACTTTGATCATCTAAATAATTTATAACATAAATATAATTTAATTAAATAATTCCATTACTTAATTAAATTACAAAACAAATAATGTAATAAAATTACATTATTAGCTCAAGTACTGAAATTAAAGTTGGGTTAAAAGCTAGGTTGTTACATGGACCCACCGAAAACCGAGGCCATTAAGAACTTGGCAACTCCTAGAACTCCACAGAAATCCGTCAGTTCTTACGTCTTTCCGGTTATTATAGGCGATTTATTGAAAACTTCTCGAAGATAGCTAGTTGCCTAACGGAATTGACTCGAAAAGATGTGAAGTACAACTGGGGTGAAGATCAAGAAACGACATTCTGACTGTTAAAGCAAAGGTTGTGTAGTGCACCTATTCTGTCCTTACCGGAAGGAACAAAAGATTTTGTGGTTTACTGCGATGCCTCACAAAGTGGATTGGGTTGTGTGTTAATGCAAAGAGACAAGGTTATCGCTCATGCATCACGGCAACTTAAAGTTCATGAGGTAAACTATACGACTCACGACCTATAACTTGAAGCTGTGGTATTTGCTTTTAAGATATGGAGGCACTCCCTTTACGGTACTAAGTGCACAGTGTTTACAGACCATAAGAGCCTTCAACATACTCTGAACCAAAAGGAGTTAAACATGAGGCAATGATACTGGGTTGAGCTGATTAGCGATTATGACTGCGAGATCCGTCATCATCCGGGCAAGGCAAATGTTGTAGCTGATGCCTTAAGCTGAAAGGAACAGGTTAAGCCCTTGAGAGTTCGAGCTTTGGTCATGACTATACAGTCAAACCTGAACTCTCAAATTCGCGAGGCACAGAAGGAAGCAGTCAATGAGGGAAACCTGCTGGATGAAGCCTTGAGAGGAATATATAAACAGTTTGAAATCAAGACCGATGGATACCGTTACTTCATGAACAGAATTTGGCTACCAAAATTTGGAGGTTTGAGGAAGCTGGTCATGGATGGAGGGCATAAGACAAGATATGCTATTAACCCAGGAACAGATAAGATGTATCATGACCTGAAGGAAATGTACTGGTGGCCAAACATGAAGGTTGACATTGCTACGTATGTCAGCAAGTGCTTAATGTGTTTGAAAGTTAAGGCTGAGCACCATAAGCCATCAGGACTGTTGGTTCAACCCGAAATACCCCAGTGGAAGTGGGAGAAAATAACCATGGACTTCATCACAAAGTTGCTGAAAACTTCTGGTGGTTTTAACACTATTTGGGTGATTGTGTATCGACTCACAAAGACTGCACATCTCCTGCCTATCAAGGAGACTGATAAGATGAATAAGTTAACCCGAATCTATCTTAAAGAAGTTGTCTTAAGGCATGGAGTTCCCGTATCGATTATATCAGATATAGACAGTGGGTTCAAATCAAGATTTGGGCAATCATTACAAGAGGCTTTAGGTACACGCTTAGATATGAGTACAACTTACCATCTGCAAACCGACGGTCAAAGTGAAAGGACAATTCAGACATTAGAGGATATGCTAAGGGCGTGTGTGATTGATTTTGGCAAAAGTTGTGTAAGGTCTTGACACTGAAGATCTATCCTGACGCGACACACACCAACGAGTGCAGAATCCTCGTTAGCGGCTTGACGGTATATCACACACATGGAACACGAAGACTATCACGGCGTTGTACAAACGACTACGAACGATCCTACGCGATGATTCTCTCCGAAAACACACACTAATCGCTGATAAACTCGAGATCGCTTTTTGCTAATCACTCATATGAATTCTGCAAAAGTCTGCTAATCATTCGAGTTAATCCCTAATTATAGAGACCCATTCGAGTTTGTCATGGGAGAAACTCGAACCAGGCCCAAGGCCCATTCGAATTTGTCCACATGACAAATTCGAATTTATCTACATGCTAAATTCGAAATTAACCTAAATTCGAATTTCACATGTCAAACTTCTATTTGAATACATGTTTTAACTTATGTTTGCATTAATCTTTGAACTTTATGTTTGAACTTCTTTGTAATACGTTACACCAAGTTCAAACATACAAACAATAGTTATCAAACACATAAAATCACATATATCAAATACTAGTTAATATTCAATACCTTGTAATATCACTTAGACAAAATGCTAACACACTTAGACTGCTATCGTCACACAGGGTGTACCAACAGACTCCCCCTTGACGATAGCTTCTAACTATTTACATTTTGATTAGATACTGGAACTATATATACTGCTACCTGCATATAGTCCTTCATCTATACAAACCTTTACTACCTTCTGGTACTTCCTGGCATCAGACCTCTATCCTTCATGAAAGAAGATAGGTTGATCATTCAGCTTCTTCAGGTCGTCCTTCGATAGATTTATTAAGTGCAGTAGATCATACACTCTCAAAATTACTTTGTCCAGTGTATCCTCCATTATAGCTTCAGCCGTTTCATTATCGACGTACCACCATTACTCAAAACATTTTGTGGCATCGATTTCATAGGCACCCTTTTCAAACACTTGACTGGTTTATAAACCATTCTGGCCCAAGGCTTTCCCGTATGAGGATCTATCCTTGATTCATCCTCTATTCTTTTTCCTGATCTCGGCTTAAGTCTTTCAAACTTTCCAGAACGGCCCTCTTTTCTTATTATCTTGGCTATAACCTCAGCATACGATTCCTCACCGATATTGATCAGTTCTTTCCATGCTAACTCCTTCAATTCTACCTTTGGCAATGTATTAAATACTTTAAGTGTACGCCTCAGGTACTGAAGTCCATCTCTCCTTTTCGGAATGAATAGCTGCAGTTCTCTGTCAAAGAACCAGCTGATAATACCTCCTGAGAGACTTTCTGCTCCAGGAATTCTCATCTTCTTCTTCATCTTCGGCTGTTCTTTCTTTACTTCTTTCTTGAAACACAGATTCATTAAATCAGCCCTGGATGGCTCCTTTTCTGCTTCTTCAAGTTCAGAGTCTTCGACCGAGGCTATTTTGATCTCATCTATATCAATCACATTGTGATTATCTCGCACATATAACTCCGTGATAGGCTGTGAATTGAGAATCACTTCGTTGACATTATCGTCCTCGTCTTCTATCACTTCATCGTTAGATCTCCAATCAACTACATCCTCCGGTACGAATTCTCCTTCTTCCAACTCCTCTATCTCTTCTTCAAAATCAAAATCCATAACTTCTTCCTCAATGTATTTCAAGGCGTCTATCATATCGCTTTCATGAGTCTTTGAAGAACCAGCCTCACCTCCTTCTCCTCTTTCAACACCACTGTGACTAGGCTCCCCCTGAACTTCAGCATATAGAGCAGCAGGAAAATCTACTGGCTCACTCTATTTTGGTGCATTGGGATCATTGCCATCGTCATCACCTTCCCTTCACTGCTCCTCATCATCTCTACAACTTGTCTCCCCCTGAGCTTTTAGATTTTTCAGTAGCTGCTCAATAAGGGACCTCATTGTTCTGATTTCTGCAGCTTGATCTGCAACAAAAGTTTTAAGCTCCAGATTCTCTTCCTCAATCTTTCCAACATATTTCTTCAACTCAACATTATCTTTGTCAACATTTGCGTTATGCGCTTGTATCTCACCAATAGCTTTTGTCAACTGAAAGATTTGGACTTGCTGGAAGTCAACCTTGCTCCTAAGCTCAGAAAACCTTTGATTATCTGTGAAGGTTGATGGAGTGGATGGAATTGATTGGATGGGAGTTGGGATGATTGGTGAGGGAATGGATGCTTGAACAGGTGGTGGTGGTGGCGGAATGGATGTGGGTTCTGATGGCTGAGCGGTAGGCATTTCTGGCTTAGAAGTAGAGGCTGATGAAGCTCCCTGCATAAAACGGTGCCTTTTGGCCCTATGCCTAGGCACCAAAGGAGCCATTTCTTCTTCCTCAAAATATGAGTCATCTGACTCCCTCGAAGCTCTTCTTTTTCTAGCTTCTTCATCAATCACCACTAACCTCGATCCATATGTGCCTATGTGAATAGCCGGATCTTTTGTCACTGTGGTTGGTGCCTCAACCTCTATTTCTTCTGCTTCTTCCGACTCAGAATCTGAAGTTGACTCGGTTTCAACTGCTGCCTCAGGTTCATATTCATCTATCTGCTTAAAAATGTCAACTTCCCCAGTTGGAGGCTCCAAGATATTTCCAACGAGCTCAGCAGTAATTTCCTCATTGGCATGTGGTCCAGATGCCCAAATTTCTTCTAAAGTTTCGACCCTTGGATCAGAGACTGTTGCTACACTTGACGGGCCAGCCTCTTCGGCTCTTGCACATGGCTTGTTGAAGGCCTAGCAGCCTGAGTTTGTCTCGCTGATGGTCGTTGCCTCCTCCTTTATTGCTGAGGCCTTGGCTGTTGCGGTTGCTGTTTTTGTTGCGGCTGCTGTGGAAATTGAATTTCACCTGCCCAATTGGCACCTTCACCGACTTGGAAATCTGGATTGACCATCGCACCAAAAAGTGGTGCCTCCACTGGCCTAGCCAGAGCACCTCTATGTGCTTGGCAGTCTGCAAAAATTCTTTTATCAATGACAGCAACGCTTTTATCAACATCATTACAAATCTCGGATGTAGCAAAAATCTTTCTCGGGCCGGAGCTGTTATTTGTTGAACAAACTCTGCAAAGAACATCTCTGAATAGCTGTATTTCCGATTGTACACCAGCGCTATCATCCCTGACTGAATCTTCGATACGATAGAATCGAATCCTGCTTTCTTGGCAGCAAAATACACCATAAAGACGTGTGCTAGATATGGCCATTGCCCTATCAGCCCACTCTTCATGTATGAGGACTTAGTCACATCCAAACTATATCCCATTCTGATAAATGCTGCTTGCCTGATTGCTAACGGAAAGTCAATCGGCCCATTTTCTTGCTCTGGAGAGCCTAGCTGCAACACTCTGCGCAATACGTCAGCTGAAAACACTAGAGGGTGTCCAGCAATCCTTGTCCTTAATAATGTTGGAATAACAGTACAGTCAACTTGTAGATGTTCCCAAAATTCTCTAACATATGGGAGCACTATATGTATGTTATGCGACAGAGCATAAGAAATCCTCGAACCAACCAAAAAATCCACCATTTGGCGGTACGCTTGAGCCTCAAGTATCTCATGGTCCGGAGAAATGACCATATTATGCTTTGGAACAAAAACTCTATCTGCCATATTTGCACAATAAACAACTAAAATATTAGAATTATTAAAATAAACATAAACTTGTTTAAATTCAAATTTGTTTTATTTTGGACTTGTGTAAGTACAAAATCCAACACATATGAATTTCTACAAGTTTGATTTAAATTTTAAGGAAATAATTCGAATATAATGGTAAACTCGAATGACAAGTTCGAAACAACCCTAGCTTCGAATTTATTGACTGCTTCGAGTTTAATGACAAACTCGAAACAAACGATCAAATTCGAACCCATGATCAAACTCGAACATGTCGGTTTGAGTAACAACAAAAATCCAAGATTTTAACCAATCTATACTTAGAAAATTACATCCATTAGTCCTAATAGGTTCTAATCAAAGATATTTGAAATCAATTTGATGTTTCACCGGTTAAAAGTTTGTTATTTTGAAATACAAACTTCCCACCATTAAAACCTCAAAATCCGTTAATTTTGGCTCAAATGGAGTCTAAAACCACCTAAATCTTGTACAACACTGTTGATTATACCTAGATTTGTTAGTAGTCTCGAACACAAATGGACAAACACTCGACAAATAGTATGAAACTCGAAAACGGCAAAGTGGAAGGAATAAACTCGAAATCGCTCACTATAAACTCGAAGACTCAAATTCGAATGTAGGTGATAATGACTTGTCACTGTTGACTTATTTATACCAACCACCTTCGAGTTTGTGACATCTTTCGAATTTACTGTCAAACTCGAAGGCCCTGCCAAATTCGAACATGCACTTCGATTTTACCTTAAAGTCGAATTTGAGTTTGAAAATTTTGAAAATATTGAAAATCGTTGAAATAAATTTAACTTTTTCAACTTTTACAACTTTTTCGTGTAACGGAATAAACTATGCCAAATCTTTTACCCTAAGCACAAAATTTTCACGCAGTGTTTATTTTACTCAACTAGGAACGCACCCTCAGTAATTTTGACCTTTTTCCTAAGTAAATATAAAAATAAAATAAAATAAATAAATAAATAATGAAGTAGAAAATAAATTAAAGTTAAAATTGTGAAAAAAAAATTATACTTAGACTAATCTACATTATTTCAAAATTTACAACCTATACTTAAACAGACTATTTTTGACGAGTATAGTCAAAGAATTGTTCAATCAGATAGGGATGTCAAATACGCACTTTCAGTATTCAAACTTTCACACTTAGGAATTTTGATTCCTTAGATTGTTTGTCGTGACATACATTTCTAGCCGATTGTTGGTATTATTTTCCCTTTAAACATGTTACACTTCGGAATATCCCTTGGCCTTTTTATTTATCAAGAAATTACCTTACGTGACTCATACATAGACATATTTTTATGATCAAGGAATACACACAATGATTATAACTTTTTTGGTATTGCAAACTTTCTTTAAAAGGCAAACATCGGACACAGGTCTGTATTTACATACAACAAAGTGTCTTAGTTTGTCTTAAGGTTTATTTTTAAAGCTAGCAAGACAGCGGTGACAGGTCTGTACCGACGTACAACAAAGCGACTTATCTTGCTAACTCGAGTCAAACCAGAGGCAACAGGTCTGTACTTACGTACAACAGAGTTACTTGTTTTGACTCTTAACTCAGTTTGATTTTTCTATTCTTTCCATTTCTTTAAGATGTATCTGATGTTGCTATACATCCCCAGAAAGTTTGCATACCTCATTTAGAATCAAAGTCTTTATGTCTCTAACATAAAAATTAAGACCAATTGGTCATACATCTATGTTAGTGACACGTCTGACTTTTTCTTGAATACTTTATTAGCCTTGAGACTTCCTATATGTATTATGCCTACCAACATATCAAACTTTGAAAATGTATAACACTTAGAATTTAAGGTGCATTATGTGTGAAAGCTAAACACTTAGAGCTTGTAAAGATTGTGCTAATTTTCGTCACTTTGAACCTATGCATCTAAGACTTAACTCTTTTTGTGATATTCTCTTTTTTTTTTGAAATTTTTATGGTTTTTTTTCTCTTTTTTTCTTTTGTTTTTCATAAATAAAAGTAAGAAAATATAATAGCCTACTAACATACTATAAAAGGAAACTATCCTAAGCTACCACACTTACTATAAAAAGAAAGAAAGACTACTTCTATAAAATGAAATAAGACTCTACTAAGGTCAACTCACTCTGGATTACGCATTCCATTTACTTGAATCAAATACTCAAAACGTGACTTATCAAAAGCTTTGGTAAATAAATCAGCATTATTATCATCTGTTGTCACTTTTACCAGCTTGATTAAGTTCTTTTCAGCACAATCACGTATAAAATGATGTCATATGTCTATGTGCTTGGTTTTATTATGTTTAACTGGATTATTAGTAATAGCAATTGTTGACTGGTTATCTATCCTAATAGGAGTATGAGTATAAGTCAAACCGTAATCCCGCAATTGTTGTTATATCCACAGAACCTGTGAACAGCAACTACCAGCAGCAACATATTCGGCCTCGCACGTTGACACGGCTACCGAAGTCTGTTTCTTGACAGGAAACCAGTCTCCCTCCTAGGAACTGACAACCTCCAGTTGTTGACTTGCGCGTCAAGCTACATCCTCCGTAGTCTGAATCAGTGAACGCCTCCAATTCCAGATCGCCCTCCGCATGATACCAAAGTCCCAGCTTCGGTTTCGACTTGAGGTATCGTAGAATCCGCTTCACAGCTTTCATGTGCATCTCTTTCGGATTAGCTTGAAACCTAGCACGAATACAAACAACAAACATAATATCAGGTCTAGAAGCAGTTAAATACATAAGTGACCCAATCATGGCCCGATATAACGTCGGATCCACATCGGTATCACTTTCAGTGCCCGGTCCGAGATTGTGATTCACTTGAATCGGCGTGCTGAAGTGAGCTGTCAGTTGTATCCCTTCCATCCCGAAGCGCTCTAATATGTCGTAGACATACTTCGTCTGATGGATAAACATCCCCTCCTTCCTCTGTTCGACTTGCAAACCCAGAAAGAAATTTAACTCACCCATTGCACTCATCTCGAATTTTGACTTCATCACCTTTTCAAAATCCCTGCACATTTCCTCGTCTGATGATCCAAAGATGATATCATCGACGTACACTTGTACCAAGATGAAATGTTCTCCTTTTCGCTTCACGAACAGCGTACTATCTATCCTCCCTCTTTCAAACCCATTTTCTAAAAGATGGTTGGACAGAGTCTTGTACCATGCCCTAGGTGCTTGATGCAATCCATACCGAGCCTTATCTAATCGATATACTCTGTCTTGATATTTCGGATCTGTAAACCCGGGTGGCTGTTCAACATACACCAGTTCCTTCACTTTCCCATAAAGGAAAGCACTCTTAACATCTAGTTGATAAACCTTAAAACCCATGAAGGAAGCAAAAGCCAGAAACAAATGAATTGCTTCCAACCTTGCCACTGGCGCGAACACTTCATTGTAACCGATTCCTTCCTCTTGGTTGAAACCCTTTACAAGTAACCTTGCATTGTTGCGAGTGACTATACCCCGATCATCTCTCTTGCACTTAAAAACTCATTTGGTTCCTATTGCAACTTCTCCTCGAGGTAACGGAACTAACTCCCACACTTCTAGTTTCCTAAATTGTGACAATTCTTCCTGCATTGCTTCAACCCAAGAGTTGTCTTTTAGTGCCATTTGCACGTTTTTAGGCTCTACTTGCGAGATAAAGCATGAATAGAGGCAGGTATGAAAGGCCTCGGAGTCATTTATCATCGACAACAACACTGTGTTGTTATTTAAACTACTCCTAGTCCTCACACCCGAATTGGGATTTCCTATGATGCTTTCTATAGGATGGTTCTTGTTGATCCTAGATGTCTCTATCTCGTCAACTCTCAGATTATCTCCCAAATTAGATCCTATCTCTCCTAACGGGGGAACGACTTCGGACTCCAAATTTTCTTCCTCATGGACATTTTCCTCAGAGTTAGAAGTAGTTGTCTGATTTTCGTTTGTAGGCACTTCAGAATCAGTAACTTCTGGAGATCTATCTTCAGTTGATGTAGGCTCGGATGTTGATTGAAAAGTGGTCCTCGGAAAGCTATGACCCTCGTCATTCAGATTTAATGAGGACATGTCCTTTTCGATAGTACCTGCATTTTCATCCAAAGGAATGTTAAATGACTCAAACAATTTGTCATAATCAAATACCATTCCGGACCAATTTGGGGTTGATGTGTATAACTTGTGACATCTATGTTATACACAATCTCTACTGTAACATTAGATTTATTAAAAACCCGTTGGTTTGGTAAGTTCGGCACATAATCTAGGAAGTATCCTTCGTCAGCCTTTTCACCAAACTTAGGTTGATGTTTTCTTCTCATTAAAGTACACGGTACCCCAAAAGGTTCGACGCCAGTTAAATTAGGTGGCCTTTTATTCAAAACTTCATAACATGTTTTGTTCAAAGATTTGACAGTAAGGACCCGGTTTAAAACATGGCATCCGGTATTCACTGCCTCCCCCCAAAACATGGTAAGAAGCTTTGGATCCGATAACATGGTCCTTGCTGCCTCAATCAATGTCCTGTTTTTCCGTTCGGCCACCCCATTTGTTGTGGCTCATAAGGTGCACTAAATTGATGCACTATGCCCTTTGATAGACAATATACACCAATTACTGTGTTTTTAAACTCTGTTCCGTTATCACTACGAATTCGTTTAACCCTTGTTCCGTATGAATTTTCCACTTGATCTAAGAACCCGATGAGCTTAGCAGCCGTCTCATCCTTTGAACCTAGAAAGAAAACCCAAGAAAAACGTGAGTAATCATCAGTGATAACTAAACAGTACCAACTACCACCTATACTCCTTTTGTTGATTGGTCCGAAGAGGTCCATATGCAACAAATCGAATGTGGCAGCGATGGAGTTTTGAGTCTTGGACTTGTGTGCCTTCTTGTGTTGTTTGCCTTTCTTGCACGGTAGACACTTATCCTCGAACTGAAAACTCTTCATTGGAACACCTTGCACCAGTCCATTTTTCGTAATATAGTTCATCTTTCTCAGGTGCAAGTGTGCCATGCGTCTGTGCCATAAAACGACTCAGTCTCTGAAGCTTTAGATAGCAGACAAATTGGTCCCATCGAAGATTCCGGTGTGTTCATGTCGAGCATGTAAAGGTCATTCTTCCTTAGAGCCCTCATCAGTATCCACTCTTCAGGTATTTTGAACCCCGGTTTTAGCACTAACGCCTCAGTATCAGTAAATAGTACTGAGTTCTTATCACAGATTTGAGATATACTAATGAGATTGTGAACCAGTTTATCAACGTGATAAACTTGATCCAATTTGATCATCCCATTAGTGACCACTCCAGTACCAGTGATATTCCCTCCTTTATTACCAGCGAACGATACGAATCCCCGATTCCCTCCCTTGAAGTCTGCTAGTAGACTTCTTTCCCCGGTCATGTGCCTGGAGCACCCACTGTCGACGAACCATTTGTTGTTTAGACCTGTGGTTATCTCCTGCACATGAAAGGAAATAGGTTAGTTATCACAGGGAACCCAAGCCATAACTGACTTGGTAATAACATTCTCGTCCACATACTGAAACTCTTTCAAATACCCATCTCTCCTTTTAGGTGACTTGGGTCTTTGAACTGGAGTCTGTTGTGGTGCCGAGTGATTTAAGTTCACTCTTTGCCTTTGTGGAGGCATTTGCTGCGGAGCTCTTGAATAATTACGATTATATGGCAATTCTGATTGATATCCCTGAGCTCTACCTGGTGTTTGATGTCTTACAGGAGAGTGTGACCTAACCGGAGTGTAAGCTCTGCTAGGTGTAGTACTCCTATAATGTTGTTGCGGTCCTGACCTAGATTGATTAACAACTCTATTTGGTGTGTTTATCCTTATCACTTCTTTTGGTCGACCTGACACCGGTATTTGTTTCACAGCAGAATTTGGTGCAGCTTGCACAGTTTTCTCGGTATTCTGAAAACTACTAGTGCTTGCAACACTTGTAGACGGCTTAGGTTGTTCTTGCTTTCCCATCTTAGGTGTAGTATCTACTTCCCTATGCGGATAGCTAGAAGCAACATGCCCCCTTTCGTGACATCTAAAGCAAGACATTTTATCAAGTGACTTTTTGTGTGCGCCCTTTGATTTAGGTGTCTCACTAGTGTCTGGCTCCTTTGGTTCAACTATAGCAACTGGTTCATCATCCTGATCATTAAAGTCAATTTGCTGTTTTCCTAAAGGTTTATCACTAGAGGATGGCACAAATTTAACTTTCTTAATCTTGATAGTATTATCAGTCACCTAGGTTTCATTTTCCTTTACAGTTTCAGACACTGGTTCTTAGTTATAACTTTAGCTTTCTTAATCTTGATAGTATTATCATTTTCCTTTACAGTTTCAGACACCTTAGTTTCATTTTCCTTTACAGTTTTCTCCTGAGGTTGAGGTACATAGTTATCGTTGAAAGGTGGAGGACTCTCATGATATCCTAGACCTACAGGCTTCTTAGACTAACGCTGTGCGTCTAAGATTTTCCCTAGGTTAAGCGATGAGTTCCTAAACTTTTCAAGTTTACTATTGACCTCAGCTACCTTCACCTTAGAGTCGGCTAGCTCTACGTCTTTGGATTTTAGCTCCTTGGTTAAGGCCTCAACATGTTCATACATTAGTTCTAACCTAACACACTGTTCGCTCAGTTTGTCCTTTAGAACTATAACATCTTGTGCATCAGCGTTTAGGTTATCCCTAAGATCTTGTTGTATATCCATTAGGCTAGCATTATCTGATTTTAACGTTTCATTTTAAGTAGATATGGTTTGATGTGATTCTAGTACTAAATTTAACCTATCGTTAGATGTAACACACAATGCACATAAATCATGGAAAAGAGAAAAGTTTAGAGATGCCTTGGCATGATCTGATTCTACGTTGGCCATCTTCGCGGCAAAGTCCAGAAGTGTTTGATCAGCTGACTTTTCTACCCACATCGGACTGCTTTCACTCTGGCTGCTGTCCCTTGTGGTTTCCTCTGCCCCTTCACTTCCAGTCTCAGTTACTTCAGCCATAAAGGCTCTAGCATTCGACTCTGGATGTGTGCTCCAGTCATAAGTGCCATCAAGCTGTCTGTCTGATGTGACATTGGATAACAGACCAACTATATTCGCTTGACTGGTAGAACTACTTGGAAGATATCGCCCTTGTGATTGGTTCTGATACTGTCCCTGTTGATTTTGATACTGTCCCTGGTAGTTCTCAACTTTCGGTCTCTGACACTCTCTAGCGAAGTGTCCTAACCCTTGACAGTTGTAACATTTGACCTTGGACTTATCGAATCCAATCTTATTGTTACTCACATTAAGATTTCTTCCCGTTCTTTTGATGAACTTCTTAACTCTCTGAGTTACCATGGCCAGTTGCCATTGCAGATCCATCTCTTTAGGATCATCATGGTCTACCTGATCGTAATCCTCATCCCAAAGTGCAGGATCGTTAATTTTGTAACATCCTCGAATTCAATTTCTGTAATTCGGATCTGTTTAAGTGGAAAATTTACAATTAAGTTGAATTATGAGCAATTATTATGTATTTGGGATATTTAGAAAGTTTGTTGTTATTTTAAGAAAATTTGAACTCGAAATTATTATTTTGGAGTATTAAGATTATAAAAGTTGATAATGATAAAACTAAGAATAAATCAGTATTTTATGGAACCGATTAAGTTGAGGGGTGAAAAGTGCAAAAATGTTGAAAGTTGAATAAAAAGGCTGAAAGCCTTTCATTTTCACATATGCACTCTCTCTCTAGAAAATGCTCTCTACTTCTCTCTACGATATCTCACAAACCGACCGGCCGATTATCGAGATTTATACGTCATCGGAAAGATCTCGAGGAGTACTACAACAGTCTACAGTTGGATTCTTGATTTCGTACGGATTGAGGTAAGAATCGACTCTTTTAAGATTTTGTGTTTTGGTTTTGAAGAACATAAATTCGAATCTGTCATTTTTATGTGATTTAGAGCTAGTTTTGCTTGAAATCTTGCAAGAATATGATAGTATATGTGTAATAGAATGGAACCTAGGCATCATACATGTTATATCGGTGATTTTAGGCTTAGAAAGGCATGTTTTAAAGTTGTTATATGAACAAACTCGGAAATACCAAGAACACAGTCGAAATGCAAGAACAAACTCGATTTTTGTACTAAATTCGAGCATGTATTCGAGTTTAACACATGGATTTCGAGTTTATGTCCCTAAATTCGAAATTAGGACCCTAAATTCGAATATGGTTCGAATTTATCCTCATGGGTTCGAGTTTGGCCTCAAATTCGAAGGAAAATTCGAATTTAACCCCTTAAATTCGAATTTAATGCCTAAAAATTGAAACCCACTCTCTAAACTCGAATATTTTGAATGAAACACATAAACAACACTTAAAACAACAAGAGTTATTCAAAGGACAATGTATTAACTTGAGATGGGTTCAAACTAAGTTGTAGTTCGAATTTAGACATGGACCCGAAATAGGGGAAAATATTGCAAAACTTGCAAAACTTGGTCTTATGAATTTAAACGGTTTTTGACTTGAGGTATTGTTGCAACTAATTTAACAGGTCCCTTGTGGTGTTGTTTAACCCACAGTGGGGTAACTGGTGGATTCGGTTGATAGCCCGAGGAGAAATAATATCGGTTAAAAGTTTAATTACGCACCCACTGTGAGTACAGTAGATTTCACATGTTTATATCTGTTTTATGTTAAGCTTTGCCTGCTGAGACCTGTTGCTTCATTTATTTGTTTGGAATTCTACTAACTTGCGTAGATTTAGATGCACATTCATACTTGTTGCATGTCCTTTCGATTGTTGTGCATTTAATGATGGACCGGTGGGTCGCATCGATTACTCTGATGTTACTGCGCTATATGACCTGGAGTTGATCCCTCCGAGGCCCGGTAGGCAGTATGTCATCCCCGATCGTACATTTGTCTCAGATGGTATGTTTAATGCCGAGCTTTGGGCTCGAAGGGGCTGCGGCTCTGGTCCGTACTTGGTGTACGAAGAAGGGTATACGATGTTTGTCATCGGTGTTACCCTTGGGGCTTCATAAATATTTATAAAATGCGTAATCTTTGTATTCACTAAGCCTTTGCTTATACCTCAGTTGCTTTATTTTTACAGGAAAAGGGAAGTCTACCACCGGACCTTCTAGTTAGGTCATTTGTGAAGATTCGGAAGATTTGGTACTATTTAATCGGTAATCATGCTTTGGGACAAATGCTATATTATATTCTGGATGTTGTAATAATTGTATTGGGTATGTAGACTTAGATATGGTACCTTGTAGCACCGTAGGGTGTATGTCACTGTTGCACTACTTTATTTTATGTATTTTTAATGCTTCCGCACTTAAACTAGGTTATCAGATCATTATTGTAATTGTGTTTGATGATTAAATCCTGGGTGTTTTGTAAATGGTGGTTGTTGTGTCAAGTGTGTCACACGAGATGGTATCAGAGCAGTAGTTTGAGATTCAAGTGTCCATGAGGTCTTGATCTCAAACATTAGGTGATGATATGTAGTGGTTTAAGTAATGATATGAACTAAGATAGGTTACGATCTAGTAAATTATAGGGATTGATTATCATACGGGACAAATGAGTGGTATCTTTAAATTAATGACATGTTACTAAATAAGTTATATGTTTATTATTTCAGAACATGTCTGGAGGAGGAATGACACCTGAAGAGACAAGGGAGATGATGCTAGCCATGATGGCTGAGCAAAACAAAATGATTCAGGATCAGCTTCGGGCTCGAGATGAGGCCGAAGCCAAGAGAAGAGAGGATAAGAGGAAGAACAAGGAAAAGGAAGGGGGCAACAATGAGGAACAGGATGACAATACTGGGTCATCTAACAAGCCCAAGGGTTGTCATTTTAAGGACTTCAAGGGAAACGGGGCAGTGGAGTTTAATGGACTAGGAGACGCTGTTGCCGCACTCGAATGGATAACGGCTACCGAACGGACATTCCGAATCAGCGACTTTGCTGAGAAGGACATGGTTCGGTATGCTACCGCGATGTTCACCAATGATGCGATTATGTGGTGGAACGCTATGGTGAATGCTTTGACACTGGAGAAGGTCTCTGTGATGACTTGGGCTGAGTTTACGGACTTATTCACTCAGCAGTATTGTCCGGTTGATGAACGCCGAAAGTTGGAGGCAAAGTTTATGGCTTTGATGCAGGGGACTAAGACTGTGTCCCAATATGCTGTGGAGTTTACGAGGCTGAATCTGTTCGCGCCTCATCAAGTCGATACTGAGGAAAGGAAGGTGACCAGGTTTGAGGCTGGTCTGGATATTGAAATTAGGAGGGTCATGAGCAACGTTCGCTACCCTAAATTTGCTGGTTTACTTGAGGCTGCCAGAAATGTAGAACAAATTTTGATCATGTCAGGTTATTCCATTGGGTCCGCTGGTGCTTCCACCAACACAACACAGCCGTCACCGCCGAAGCGCCAACGGGAGGGAGGATTCTAGGGATCTTCTCGGTCTTCACAGTACTCACCTCAGCAGTCTTATCGCCGACAGTCTGGTTCATCTGATCGTGGTCGTGCTCGTGCTTATTCCATCAACACCGAGCCACAATATTGCAATAAGTGTCATCTGGAGCACTTTGGCAAGTGCACTAACGGACGCGCTTGCTTTTGCAGTGGGGAATTGGGTCATTTTCAGAACGATTGCCCAAGGAAGGGAGATGCTTGCTATAAGTGTGGGGTGTGGGGACACTATAGTAGGAACTGTAGGAAGAATGCTCCAGCAGCTGCTGCTCCATCATCAACACGATCTTCTGGAGGTTCGAGTGGTGGTTCAGTTAACCGCCGGGGTCAGTCACAAAGGGCATCGGCTCGTGCTTTTCAAATTACTGCAGAGGAGGCAAGGGAAAATCCGGAGGTTGTTACGGGTACGTTCATAGTTAATTCTATGCCAGCACGAGTTTTATTTGATTCGGGTGCAAATCGTTCTTTTGTTTCTACTATGTTTGCACAACAACTTGCCATGCCACTGTCTAGATTATCTGCTGTACTTGACATAGAAACTGCTAGCAACACTCTAGTCAAGGTAGATCACGTATACTGTAATTGCACATTAGTAATTGAAGAATATTTACTACTCAGCGTGGTAATTAAATAATGGAATTGTTTTTATAATATGTATTTGGGATGATTATAATGTTACTGAGTATGTAGACTTAGAATTGGGACCTTGTAGCACCGTAGGGTGTTTGAAACAGTTGTAATACTTTAATTATGTATTTTATTGCTTCCGCACTTTAATTAAGCTTTCAGATCATTTTGTAAATTATGTTTGGTGATTAATCTTGGGTGTTATGTAATTGTGGTTAAATGTGGCAAGGGTGTCACACGAGATGGTATCAGAGCAGTAGTTTGAGATTCAAGTGTCCGTGAGGTCTTGGTCTCAAACATTAAGTGATGACATGTAGTAGTTTAAGTAATGATCTGAACTAAGATAGGTTATGATCTAGTAATTATAGGAGATTGACTATCATACGGGACAAATGGGTGGTGTCTTTAAATTAATGACATGTTACTAAACAAATCATATGTTTATAATTTCAGAACATGTCTGGAGGAGGAATGACACCCGAAGAAGCCAGAGAGATGACGCTAGCCATGATGGCTGAGCAGAATAAGATGATACAAGATCAGTTTCGGGCTCGAGATGAGGCCGATGCTAAGAGAAGAGAGGATAAGAGAAAGAACAAGGAGAAGGAAGGGGGCAACAATAATGATGAACAAGATGACAACACTGGGTCGTCTAACAAACCCAAAGGTTGTCGGTTTAAGGATTTCAAAGGAAATGGTGCTGTGGAGTTTAATGGATTGGGTGATGATGTTGCCGCACTGGAATGGATAACAGCAACCGAACGGACATTCCGAATCAGTGATTGTGCTAAGAAGGACATGGTTCGGTATGCTACTGCTATGTTCACAAATGATGCGATTATGTGGTGGAACGCTATGGTGAACGCCTTAACATTGGAGATAGTGGCGGTTATGACGTGGGATGAGTTTACAGAGTTATTCACTCAGCAGTACTGTCCGGTTGATGAGCGCCGAAGACTGGAGGCGAAGTTTAATGGCTTTGATGCAGGGAACTAAGACTGTGTCCCAGTATGCTGTAGAATTCACGAGGCTAAGTTTGTTTGCGCCTCATCAAGTTGATACTGAAGAAAGGAAGGTGACCCGATTTGAGGCTGGTTTGGATATTGAAATCAGAAGGGTTATGAGCAACGTCCGCTATCCTACATTTGCTGGCTTATTAGAGGCTGCCAGGAATGTAGAGCAAATTCTGATCATGTCGGGTTATTCCATTGGGTCTGTTGCTGCTTCCACCAACCCAACACAACCGTCACCACCAAAACGTCAACGCGAAGGAGGCTACACTGGTTCTTCTCGCTCGTCTCAGTACTCGCCGCAACAGTCTTATCGCCGCCAGTCTGGTTCTTCTGGTCGTGCTCGTGCCTACTCCATCAACACCGAACCGCGATATTGTAATAAGTGTCACTTGGAACACTTCGGCAAATGCACTAACGGACGCGCTTGCTTTTGCTGTGGAGAGTTGGGTCATTTTCAGAATGAGTGCCCAAGGAAAGGTGATGCTTGCCATAAGTGTGGTGTATAGGGGCATTACAGTAGGAATTGCAGAAAGAATGATCCAGTTGCTGCTGCTCCATCATCAACTCGATCATCTGGGGGATCAAGTGGTGGTTCAGTCAACCGCCGGAACCAGCCACAAAGGGCACCAGCTCGTGCCTTTCAGATAACGGCAGAGGAGGCTAAGGAAAACTTGGAGGTGGTTACGGGTACGTTTATAGTAAACTCTTTACCTGCACGAGTGTTGTTTGACTCGGGTGCCAATAGATCATTTGTATCTACTATGATTGCACAACAACTTGCCATGCCACTGTCTAAGTTATCTGCCGTACTTGACATAGAAACTGCTAGCAATACTTTAGTCAAAGTAGACCATGTATACTGTAACTGCACGTTAGTAATTGAAGATGTAGTCTTCAATTTGGATTTGATTCCAATCGAGTTTTGTGAATTTATGTGATTATCGGGATGGACTGGTTGATTGAGAATGAGGCCCATATCGTCTGTAAGAAGCGTATGATCAAGATAACTACTCCGGAGGGGCGAGAGATTTGCATATATGGGGATCGGAGAAGTGGGGATCTGTGTTTATTGACTATTGCAAAAGCTCGAAAGCTTGTTGCAAAGGGATGTGACGCCTACTTAGCATATGCTATTGATGCTAAGGCTGAGAAAAATATTGTGGCCGATGTGCCTGTTGTTTCACAATTCCCGGATCTGTTTCCGGAAGACTTGTCTGGCGTGCCGCCTGAGAGACAAGTGGAGTTCCGTATTGATTTGATCCCTGGAGCTGCACCGGTAGCTCGTTCTCCGTATCGCCTTGCTCCTACTGAAATGAAAGAGATGATGACACAACTTCAGGAATTATTGGATAAGGGCTTCATTCGACCGAGTTCATCGCCATGGGGAGCTCCGGTATTATTTGTTAAGAA
Source organism: Centrapalus pauciflorus (assembly GCA_020465985.1). NCBI lineage: Eukaryota > Viridiplantae > Streptophyta > Magnoliopsida > Asterales > Asteraceae > Centrapalus > Centrapalus pauciflorus. Next base: position 24,737 of record JAANYP010009142.1, on the reverse strand, counting down.
GAAAGATGGCACGATGAGGATGTGCATTGACTACCGGGAGCTGAATAAATTGACGATCAAGAACAAGTATCCGCTGCCGCGGATAGATGACTTGTTAGATCAGTTACACGGGGCTTGTGTCTTTTCTAAGATCGACTTGAGGTTGGGATACCATCAGTTAAAAGTAAGAGAAGAAGATGTACCGATGACAGCTTTCAGAACTCGGTATGGGCATTACGAGTTTCTGGTCATGCCTTTTGGGTTAACTAACGCCCCGGCTGTCTTTATGGACTTGATGAATAGGGTTTGTAGACCGATGTTGGATAAGTTGGTGATTGTGTTCATTGACGATATTTTGGTATACTCTAAGTCTGAGGCCGAACACGCTGATCACCTAAAAGAATTGTTGGAACTGTTAAGAAAGGAGAAGTTGTATGCCAAGTTCTCGAAATGTGAGTTTTGGCTGCAACAGATTCAATTTTTGGGGCATGTGATTTCAGGGGCTGGGATTTCTGTAGATCCAGCCAAAGTTGAAGCGATAAAGAATTGGGAACCGCCGCAATCAGCTATGGAAATCAGGCGTTTTCTTGGATTCGCGGGATATTATAGGAGGTTTATAAAGGACTTCTCAAAGATTGCAGTTCCGTTGACGGCATTAACGAAGAAGAATTCACCATTTGTTTGGGAAACCATACAGCAATAAGCATTTGAGATCTTGAAGAAAACACTAAGTGAAGCGCCGATACTTGCTCTATCGGAGGGCAATGAGGATTTTGTGGTGTACACAGATGCTTCAAGGTTGGGATTAGGCGCTGTACTGATGCAGCGAGGAAAAGTTATAGCATACGCCTCGAGACAGCTTAAGCAGCATGAGAAGAATTACTCAACTCATGATCTTGAGTTGACAGCTGTCACTTTTGCACTGAAATTGTGGAGACACTATCTGTATGGAACTAAGTGTCAGTTATACACGGACCATAAGAATTTAAAATACATATTTAGTCAGAAGGAGCTCAATATGAGGCAAAGACGATCGATGGAGCTTATCAAAGACTACGATTGTGAAATATTGTATCATCCTGGAAAGGCTAACGTAGTAGCCGATGCTTTGAGTTGCAAAGCTTATGCCAAGGAATGTTGTTATATGCAGACGTCCACGATGTTAACCTCCACAATTATTGACGATGTTAAAGCCGCTCAAGTGGAAGCTTTGAGGGAAGAGAATATTGGTGCTAAGGATATTAGAGTACAGAAAAATGTTATGGAAACTAGTGAGTCGGGGTTGAAAGGAATTTATGGAAGGATTTGGGTGCCGAAGTATGGTGGTATGAGAAATGTGATTATCGAAGAAGCACATCAATCAAAATTTTCTGTACATCCCGGGAGCACAAAGATGTACAACGACTTAAAGGCAGACTTTTGGTGGCCGGGATTGAAAAAGGATATCGGCCAGTACGTAGAACGGTGTAGGACTGTCGGCTAGTGAAAGCCGAACACCAGCAACCATACGGCAGTCTGCAACCGCTTCCCATTCCGGAATGGAAGTTGGAACACATCACGATGGACTTTGTTACTAAGCTGCCGAAGACTAGGCGTCAACACGATGCAGTTTGGGTGATAGTCGATAGGTTAACTAAGTCGGCTCATTTTATATCGATTAGAGAAAATTACTCGCTTGAGAGATTGGCTCAGATTTACATGGATGAAATTGTTTCTAGACATGGAGTATCGAAGTCCATTGTATCGGACCGGGACAGCCGGTTTACTTCAAATTTCTGGTCGGCTTTACAAGAAGGGTTAGGAACGAGAATAGCGATGAGTACAGCTTATCGTCCACAAACTGATGGCCAAAGTGAAAGGACCATCCTAACACTTGAAGATATGATGAGATCATGTGTATTGGATCTCGGTGGAAATTGGGATGATCATCTGCCACTAATAGAGTTTTCGTATGATAACAGCTACCATGCAACAATTAAGAAAGCACCTTTTGAGGCACTATATGGGAGAAGGTGTAGGACTCGTACTTGTTGGAGGGAAACTGGAGAAACACCGATTGCTGGGCCGACATTGTTGCAGGAGACAAACGAGAAAATACAACTGATCAAACAGAATATGAAAGCGGCTCAGGATCGCCAGAAAAGTTATTATGACAGAAGGCATAAACCTATCAGCTTTGAAGTGAATGACTGGGTTTACTTGAAAGTATCACCTATGAGAGGTGTTATTCGTTTTGTGAAGAAAGGCAAGTTGGCTCCGAGATTTGTTGGGCCATTCAAGATAATAGAAAAAGTTGGAAATCAATCGTATCGCCTGGAATTGCCTGAAGAAATGTCGGGCATACATCCGGTGTTTCATGTTGGAAATCTCAGGAAGTCGTTCACTACTGAGAATGAGGATTGGGCTGACCATTCTGAGCTACAAATTGATGAAAGGCTCCGATATGTTGAGGAGCCGGAATGTGTATTGGATACCAAAATGGAAAAGCTAAGGAGCAAAGAGATCGAAATGGTGCTGGTACGTTGGAAGCATCATAAAGGAGCAAATCACACTTGGGAGACGAAGGCGGAAATGTTAAGGAAATATCTGCAACTGTTTGAGGTCAAATAACTTCGAGGACGAAGTTTGAGCGTGGTGGAGCCCATGCTGTAACATCCTCGAATTTTAAAATTATTGTATTGAAGTTTATTAGTTTAAAAATTTTAATTTAAGTCGGATCGTATTTTAATTAATTATAAAAGTCGGTTGCTTTATTCAGAAATTGATGATTTAAATTTATTAAGTTTATATGATTATTATTAAGTGGTTGAGATGATAAAATAAAGACTTAATCTTTATTTAATGGAATTTAAGAACTTGATTGCTATTTTGAAGAATTAAGAAATTATAGAATTTCTATTTTAATTATTTAAGAAAATTAGAAAGTTGTGGGGTGAATGTGTAAAAGATGGAAAGAAAGGGAAATAAAAGACATAAGTCTTTTATTTTCTCATTTCAACTCTCTCTCTCTTCTCCCTGCTCTTTTCTTCTCTCTAAAAAGAAACAAAAATCTACGGTTCTTCATCTTCAAATCGAAAATCCAAGAAAAACGTCAAATTGGAGGTTGATATTTCAGATTCAAATTGTGTTGAAGAAGCTATTACCGTTGCAACAAACAATTTAAGGTAAATATCTCTCTGAAATTTCGATTTTTAAGGTTTATAGTTCGGTTTGTGGATGAAAACAAAATCTGAGATTTGGTCCAAAAATGTATATGCATGCTAAATATTCTTGTGGGTTTATGTAAATCTAGTATTGTAGAAGTTGTGTACAAAATTTGAGGTTCTAGTTTAAGTTAAATCTTAAGATTTTGGGAAAATTTATACAAGTTCTGTGTGTTTTTCGTGGGTTCCGTGTATTTATTTTGATAGTACCGAAACCATAAGGGAATACCGAAACCTCATAGGTTTCGGTATGTGTGAGTACCGAGACCCCAAAACTACCGAAACCCCACCCTCAATACCGAAACAATATATACATGCATATTTATATACCGAAACTCAGAACCCATACTGAAACTCTTAGTAGGTACCGAGACCAAAAGGAGGTACCGAAACCTTAAAGGTTTCGGTACATATACCGAAACTACAAGAAGGTACCTTGGTACTGAAACTTTTATAGTTTCAACAATTCCATTTTTTTTTCCAGATTCAATGAAACTTAGACACACACACACACACACACACACACACACACATATATATATATATATATATATATATATATATATATATATATATATATATATATATATATATATATATATATATATATATATATATATATATATTCATCATCTCGGTTGGGTTTATTTGATGAAAATAAGTAGAATCGGATGGATGTGTTTGGCAATCTCAAATATTGGAAATTAAAGTATAAATTTCGGATAATAAATTTTGACGGGTTAACTCAATAAATTGTGAAACTTGGTGAGACTCATTATAAAATGAGAGATTGATGGTATTATTAAAGGGATAAATTAGGAATAATTAAACTATCAAGTAAGAGGATTGAAATATGAATTCCGGGAGTCAGTTCCGAATGTTGTATTATTTTATTGGAATAAATTGGTGCTCATTCACGTATGAAAATGTTTATAATATGCTTTCCTTATGGAAATGAAACAGGTCCCTTGTGGTGTTATTTAACCCACAGTGGGGTACTTTGTGAGTCCGGTTGAAAGCTCGTAGAGAAATAAAATTGCTTAAAGTTTAATAGCGCACCCACTGTGAGTACATATGATTTCGCATGTTTATATCTGCTTTATGATTGCTATTGCCTGCTGAGAGATGTTGCTTCATTTTTCGTTTGGAATTCTACTAACTTGCGTAGATTTAGATGCACATTCTTATTTGATGCATGTCCCTTCGTTTGTTGTGCATCTAACGATGGACCGGTGGGTCGCATCTGTTACTCTGATGTTACTGCGCTATATGACCCGGAGCTGATCCCTCCGAGGTTCTGGTAGGCAGTATGTCATCCCCGATGTTATGTCTGTCTCAGATGGTTGGGTTTCATACCGAGCTATGGGCTCGTAGGAGCGACGGCTCATGTGTGTCGTACTTTGTGTACGTGGAGAGTGCACGACGTGTGTCATCGGTGTACTCTTGTGGGCTTCATAAAGATTTATAAAGTGCGTAAATCTGTGTATTCACAAAGCATTCGCTTATCCTTCAGTTGTTGACGTTTTACAGGAAAAGGAAAGTCTGCAGCCGGACCGTCTAGCTAGGTCAATTGTTCAAGTGATTGAAGAATATTTACTACTCAGCGTGGTAATTAGATAATGGAATTGTTTTTATAATATGTATTTGGGATGATTGTAATGTTACTGAGTATTTAGACTTAGAATTGGAACCTTGTAGCACCGTAGGGTGTTTGAAACAGTTGTAATATTTTAATTATGTATTTTATTGCTTCCGCACTTTAATTAAGCTTTCAGATCATTTTGTAAATTATGTTTGGTGATTAATCCTGGGTGTTATGTAACTGTGGTTAAATGTGGCAAGGGTGTCACAGATGTAGTCTTCAATTTGGACCTGATCCCTATTGAGTTCAGTGAGTTTGATGTGATAGTCGGGATGGACTGGTTGATCGAGAATGAAGCCCATATAGTGTGTAAGAATCGAATGATAAAGATAACTACTCCGGAGGGGCGTGAGATTTGTATATATGGGGATAGGAGAAGCAGGGATTTATGTTTGTTGACTATTGCAAAAGCTCGAAAGCTTGTTGCAAGGGGATGTGACGCTTACTTAGCATATGCGATTGATGCTAAGGTTGAGAAGAGATCTTTGGCCGATATGCCGGTTGTTTCACAATTCCCGGATGTGTTTCCGGAAGACTTGTCTGGCGTGCCGCCTGAGAGACAAGTGGAATTTAAGATTGACTTGATCCCTGGAGCTGCACCGGAAGCTCGTTCTCCTTATCGTCTTGCCCCAACCGAGATGAAAGAAATGATGACACAGCTTCAAGAGTTGTTGGACAAGGGCTTCATTCGGCCTAGTTCATCGCCGTGGGGAGCTCTGGTACTGTTTGTGAAGAAGAAAGATGGCACAATGCGAATGTGCATTGACTACCGGGAGCTTAATAAGTTGACGATTAAGAACAAGTATCCACTGCCGAGGATAGACGATTTGTTCGATCAATTACATGGGGCGAGCGTGTTTTCTAAGATTGATTTGAGGTCGGGGTACCATCAGTTGAAGGTACGAGAAGAGGATGTACCTAAGACAGCATTTAGGACACGTTATGGGCATTATGAGTTTTTTGTTATGCCTTTCGGGTTAACCAATGCCCCGGCTATCTTTATGGATCTTATGAATAGAGTGTGCAGACCGATGTTAGACAAGTCGGTAATAGTGTTTATTGATGACATTCTGGTGTACTCTAAGACTGAAGCTGAGCATGCTGACCATCTAAGGGAACTGTTAGAGCTATTGAGGAAAGAAAGGTTGTACGCCAAATTTTCGAAGTGTGAGTTTTGGCTGCAACATATACAGTTTTTAGGACATGTGTTCGGGGGCTGGAATTTCTGTGGATCCAGCCAAAGTTGAAGCAATAAAGAATTGGGAGCCGCCTTGTTCAGCCACTGAAGTTAGAAGTTTTCTGGGGTTGGCAGGATATTATCGGAGGTTCATAAAGGACTTTTTTAAGATTGCAGTTCCTTTAACTGCATTAACAAAGAAGCATGCACCGTTTGTATGGGAAACTGTACAGCAGGAGGCCTTTGAGGTTCTGAAGAAGGCGTTAAGTGAGGCGCTGATACTTGCCTTACCTGAAGGCAATGATGATTTCGTGGTGTATACGGATGCCTCGAGACTGGGGTTAGGCGCTGTACTGATGCAGCGTGGAAAGGTCATAGCGTATGCTTCAAGAGAGTTGAAGCAGCATGAGAAGAATTATTCAACTCATGATCTTGAGTTGACAGCGGTCACATTTGCATTGAAGTTATGGAGACACTATTTGTACGGGACTAAGTGTCAACTCTACACGGACCATAAGAGTTTGAAATACATTTTTAGTCAAAAGGAACTTAATATGAGACAACGTAGGTCTATGGAGTTTATTAAAGACTACGATTGTGAGATACTGTACCATCCCGGAAAGGCTAATGTGGTAGCCGATGCCTTGAGCCGGAAAGCTTATGCTAAGGATTGCTGCTACATGATGACGTCTACTATGTTAACGTCTACCATTATAAATGATGTTAAGGCCGCTCAGGAGGAAGCCTTGAAAGATGAAAATGTCGGTGCTGAGGATATTAGAGTACAAATTAAGAATATGGAAACAAGTGAGTCGGGATTGAAAGGTGTATACGGGAGGATTTGGGTGCCGAAGTTTGGTGGAATGAGACAAGTAATCATCGAAGAAGCACATCAATCCAAGTTTTCTGTACATCCCGGAAGCACAAAGATGTACAATGAACTGAAGGCAGACTTTTGGTGGCCGGGATTGAAAAAGGACATAGGCCAATACGTGGAGAGATGCAGGACTTGCCGGCTTGTGAAAGCCGAACATCAGCAACCTTATGGCAGTCTGCAACCACTTCCCATTCCGGAATGGACGTGGGAGCGCATAACGATGGATTTTGTTACAAAGCTGCCGAAAACTAGGCGTCAACACGATGCAGTATGGGTGATCGTGGATAGATTGACTAAGTCGGCTCACTTTATACAGATTCTGGAAAGTTATTCGTTAGAGAAGTTGGCTCAGATTTATATGGACGAGATAGTTTCTAGGCATGGAGTGCCTAAGTACATAGTATCGGATCGAGATAGTCGATTTACTTCGAATTTTTGGTCAGCATTACAAGAGGGGTTGGGAACGAGGATCGCAATGAGTACGACCTATCGTCCGCAAACCGATGGCCAAAGTGAACGAACAATCCTTACTTTGGAAGACATGATGAGATCGTGTGTGTTAGATCTCGGTGTCAATTGGGATGATCATCTGCCACTAATAGAGTTTTCGTATAACAACAGTTACCACGCAACAATCAAGAAGGCACCGTTTGAGGCGTTGTATGGGAGGAGGTGTAGGACTCCTACGTGTTGGAGAGAAACGGGTGAAACACCAATTGCTGGGCCGGCCTTGCTTCAAGAAACAAACGAGAAGATACAGTTGATTAGGCAGAATATGAAGGCGGCCCAGGATCGTCAGAAAAGTTACTACGATAGGAGGCACAAACCGATCAACTTTGAAATAAATGATTGCGTATATCTGAAAGTATCACCTATGAGAGGTGTTACTCGTTTCGTGAAAATAGGAAAGTTGGCTCCGAGATTCGTCGGACCATTTAGGATAACCGAAAAAGTAGGAAATCAGTCATACCGTTTGGAATTGCCTGAAGAGATGTCGGGCATACATCCAGTGTTTCACGTTGGGAATCTCAGGAAATCGTTTAATACAGGAAATGAGGATTGGGCAGACCACACCGAGCTGCAAGTTGATGAAAGGCTCCGGTATGTTGAAGAGCCGGAGTGTGTGTTAGATACTAAGATAAAGAAGATGAGAAGCAAAGAAATCGAAATGGTGCTTGTACGTTGGAAGCATCATAAGGGAGCCAATCATACATGGGAGACAAAAGCTAATATGTTAAGGAAGTATCCGCAGCTGTTTGAAGTCAAATAACTTCGAGGACGAAGTTAGAGCGTGGTGGAGCCCATGTTGTAACATCCTCGAATTCAATTACTGTAATTCGGAATTAATTAGGCGGATAATTTATAATTAAGTTGAATTATGAGCAATTATTATGTATTTGGGATATTTAAAAGTTTGTTGCTATTTTAAGAAGTTACGAAGTTTGAGAATTAATAATTATTATTATGGAGTATTATGAATGATAAAAGTTAGTAATGATAAATTTAAGAATAATCAGTATTTTATGGAACCGGTTAAGTTGAGGGGTGAAATGTGCAAAAATGATGAAAGTTGAATAAAAAGGCTAAAAGTTATTCATTTTCATTTCACACACTCTCTCTACTTTCTCTCTCTAGAAACGCTCTCTACTTCTCTCTAGATTATCTCACAAACCGACCGGCCGATTATCGAGATTTATACGTCATCGGAAAGATCTCGAGGAGTACTACAACAATCTACGGTTGGATTCTTGATTTCGTACGAATTGAGGTAAGAATCGACCCTTTTAAGTTTATATATCTCGGTGTTGAAGACATGAAATTCGAATTTGTCATTTCTTGCATGAATAAAGCTGATTTTGCTTGAGTTTTAGCTAGAATATGATAGAGTATGCGTAATATAATCGAATCTAGGCTTGATACTTAACATATTCATGATTTTAGGCTTAGAAATGTATGATTTAAGCTGTAAAGATGAACAAACTCGAGAATGCCAAGAACAAAGTCGAAATGCAAGAACAAACTCGATTTTGGTACTAAATTCGAGCATGTATTCGAATTTAACACCATGGGTTTCGAATTTAACCCTTAAACTCGAGATGGGGTTCGAGTTTAACCCCAATGGGTTCGAGTTTAACCCCAATGGGTTCGAGTTTAGTCCCTAAATTCGAATGGGGTTCGAATTTAGCCCCTAAAATTCGAATTTGATGCCTAAAAATTGAAACTCACTCTCTAAACTTGAATATTTTAAATGAAACACACAGACAACACATAAAATAACAAAAGTTATTCAAAGATAAGGTTTGAACCTGAGTTGGGTTCAAACTTAGTTGTGGTTCGAGTTTGGACATGGATCCGGAATGGGGGAAAAATATTGCAAAACTTATAAAACTTGGTTTTATGGAATTAAACGGTTATTGACACGATGTGTTGTTACAACTGACTTACAGGTCCCTTGTGGTGTTATTTAACCCACGGTGGGGTACTTTGTGGATCCGGTTGAAAGCCCGAAGAGAAATAATATTGAAGTTTTATTAACGCACCTACTGTGAGTACATTAGATTTCGCATGTTTATATCTGTTTTATGTTAGCTTTGCCTGCTGAGACCTGTTGTTTCATTTATTGTTTGGAATTCTACTAACTTGCGTAGATTTAGATGCACATTCATACTTGTTGCATGTCCGTTCGATTGTTGTGCATCTAGTGATGGACCGGTGGGTCGCATCGATTACTCTGATGTTACTGCGCTATATGACCTGGAGCTGATCCCTCCGAGGTTCTGGTAGGCAGTATGTCATCCCCGATCGTACGTTTGTCTCAGATGGTATGTTTAATGCCGAGCTTTGGGCTCGAAGGGGCTGCGGCTCTGGTTCCGTACTTGGTGTACGAGGAGGGTATACGATGTTTGTCATCGGTGTTACCCTTGGGGGCTTCATAAAAATTTATAAAATGCGTAATCCGTGTATTCACTAAGCATCCTCTTATTCCTCAGTTGTTTATTTTTACAGGAAAGGAAAAATCTGCAGCTGGACCTTCTAGTTAGGTCTTTTGTGAAGATTTGGAAGATTTGATACTACTTATTCGGTAATTATGTTTTGAGACAATGTTGTAATATATTCTGGATGTTGTAATAATTTAATTGGGTGTGTAGACTTAGATTTGGTACCTTGTAGCACCGTAAGGTGTTTAACACTGTTGCACTACTTTAATTATGTATTTTAATGCTTTCACACTTAAATTAGGTTATCAGATCATTATGTAATTGTGTTTGATGATTAATCCTGGGTGTTTTGTAAATGGTGGTTGTTGTGGCAAGGGTGTCACAATATATATATATATATATATATATATATATATATATATATATATATATATATATATATATATATATATATATATATATATATATATATATATATATATATATATATATATATATACATATATATATATATATACATATATATATATATATATATATATATATATATATATATATATATATATATATATATATATATATATATACATATATATATATATATATATATATATATATATATATATACATATATATATATATATATATATATATATATATATATATATATATATATATATATATATATATATATATATATATATATATATATATATATATATATATATATATATATGAGGTTCAATTGAGAACTTTTATGCATCGGGGCACCTCGAGGCACTTTTGTGCATCGGATAATCCACCAAGGGTGCACAAAGGGCATTTAGGGAAAACTAAAGACATGATAATTAATTTATTTCTAAAAATCATTAAATGATAATTAGGAGAGTTACACTTCGAATTAAAATCTCATATTAACTACATTCCTTCCTCCTCCTCCTCATCTCTCTCTCTCTCTCTCTCTCTCTAACTCTAATCGTGTTCCTCACGATTTTCTTAGTGATGATGATTTGAAGACGAAGAATAACGATGAACAACGATGATGATGAACATGAACAAGAGAGGTAACCGATGATAATTATGAAGAACATGATGCATAGATGGATGATGCATAATGACAATGCATAGATGAATGATGAACGATGAACAACGAAAAATGATGATGCATAAATGGACGATGAACAATGACGATGCATAGATGAATGATGAAAAAGTTGAACATGATGCATAGCTCAATGAAGAATATGAACAACAAACACGATACATAAAAGAATGATGAACAAGTTGAACACGATGTATAAATGAATTTTTGTATTTTTTTGTTAAATGCGTCTTTTTTTAACATGATGCATAGATAAACAAGATTAACGATGAAATGCATCGATATCCATCATCTTTTTTTGAATTTGTGTAATTTTTGTTAAATTTGGAAATGTATCAATTGAATTTATTTGACATTTATTATTAGATTATTTGTTGAAATATTAAATTTAATGAGGTATGCACATTTCCCAAAATGCCCTTCCTTGTTTGTTCCTATAATGCACAAGTTGCATAAATTTGTCCAACTATTTACCCTTTTGCCATTAATCTAATCCATACAATTTTTTGATCTAATGGTTGATATGAGTTCTTTTGTACCTCGATGCATAAAAGTTCTCAATTGAACCTCCCTATATATATATATATATATATATATATATATATGAAAGTAAATTATGATATAAAGAAAAAAGAGAAAAAAGGAAAAAGAAATAAGAAAGTTTCAAAATTACATAGATGGTCCCTGAAAAACATAAGAACGAAAATGCCCCTGAGACTAACGGTCAAAGTTAACCACCGTTAGTTTCAGGGACCAAAATGTTACAACTTTTCGATTTTAGGGACTTGTGGTGTAATAAAATTCTTTCAGGGATTAAAACCGTAATTCCATATAAACCACAGGGACCATTTATGTAATTTAGTCATAATTCTATTATATATATATATATATATATATATATATATATATATATATATATATATATATATATATATATATATATATATATATATATATATATATATATATATATATATAGGGGAGGGTTCTTCTAAGAACCTTAAATAATGTGGGAACCTAAGAACTAATCTCATCCATTGATTTCATGAAATCAATGGTTTAGATGTAAGATGGCATTTTTGAAATTAAGAAGGCTTTAGGGGTTTTTTTTGTTGGAAAAATGGGTGGGTAAGGGGTATATTGGGGATAACTTTGAAAAAGGAACTGCACGTTTTTTCACACACAATTAATTCCCTCCTCTTTTTTCTCTTCATCCTTTTTTTTTCTCCAAAAAAAAAAACCACCAGAGTTTTTCTCTTCATCTTTTTTTTTCTATGAATAATATACAACTTTATATGTAGATTATGATATATTCTATGGAGTCAACATAATATTCTATGATTAATATACAACATTTTATGACGGAGATACAAAGCAACACAATCCGATCGAACATTCGACAATCACAATCAATGGTGTCCATGGTAGAATCTTTTACAACCTGCATTAAAACAATGGATTCAAAACTATGATGAAAAAAAAAATGTATAACATTTCTAGTAACATAGAATAGCAATATTCTATGTAGAATATGTGAACTATCTACGTAGAATATGTGAACAATCTACGTAGATTAGTGGTATTCTATGAAAAATATGTGAACATTCTGCGTAGAATTGTGGTATTCTATATAGAATATATGACACTTACCTAAAATCTATATAAATTTGCAAACAATTCTACATAGAATGCAAGATATTCTACGTAGAATGCAAGATGCAACATATTCTACGTAGAATGCAACATATTCTACGTAGAATGCAACATATTCTACGTAGAATGCAACATATTCTACGTAGAATTATGCAAATAAATTTGCAAACAATCTGTAAAAAACTATAAATGTGAGAAGATCTATATAGATTTACACTGACATAGAAAATATGAACATCATAAGATAACATAAAATCTGAGAAGAATACAAATTAAAGAATCCAAAATCTATAAATGTTTATTGAAGATCTATTCAAACAACATAGAATACAAAACTCCATATAGATTTACAGACAATCTATAAAAAACTACGAAGAATACAAAATAATCTACGAACAATATATCTTTTTTGTCGTGCCTTTCCTATTGTCTTGCTCAGAGCCATCGTCGTTTAGCAAGGTCTTCAGCGTTTCATATTTACCCGATTCTGCGATTTTAAAATATAAAATAGACTAGAAAATATGAACATCATAATATAACATAAAATATGAGTAGAATACAGATTAAAAAAATTCAAAATCTATAAATGTTTATAGAAGTTCTATTCAGACAACATAGAATACAAAAATATATATAGATTTACAGACAACATAGAATGCAAGATATTCTACGTAGAATGCAAGATATTCTACGTAGAATGCAACATATTCTACGTAGAATGCAACATATTCTACGTAGAATGCAACATATTCTACGTAGAATAAATAAAGCAACGAATACTCGAATAAAATATAAACATGACCTGGATTAGGAGAAAAACAATCGTCGACCTCCTCATCGGCTGCAAAACCATTTGGAAAAATATTATACGGTGTCTGTTGAAATGTGTCGGTCGACTCCATGGATTCAGGTGAAATAAAAAAAACGGAATGGAATTCCAGCGACGGAACTGAGCTTCTTCTTGCCGGAAAAAATGGAAGAAAAAGAAAAAAATAATGACAAACTCATTGATGATTGTATAGTTTAATTAAAGGACATGTTGTTGGAAACTTTTCTGAAAAGTTGCATTAAATGAAGGAGGAAAAATGACTGATTTGCCCTTAGTGGACCCAACCATACTTGAAAATATTTACAACAATGCCATTGATTATCCACCATTGATCCCATGAATCCAAGGGTTGAAATTGGTTCTTATGTTCCCACATTATTTAAGGTTCTTAAAAGAACCCAATCCTATATATATATATATATATATATATATATATATAGAATCAGGTTCATCAGCGTACCTATGAGATTCCAGCGTACCCAGCGTACCCTAATGTGAATGATCATTCACATATATTTTTTTTAAATAGACATGTATAAGACAACATTATAAGACTTTTTTTCAAAAGGAGCAACATCATAAATCTTGTGAATGGTAAAAAAAGATCATGTGAATGGTCATTCACACCATTCACATGATGTGAAATGACCATTCACATGGATGACCATTCACATAAATATGCATTGAGCATTCACATAATTTTTAAGGACACAGAAAGTGTGAATGTATGTGAAATTCATATATCATGTGTATAACATTAATTTAAACATGGTTATGAGAAAAAAAATTAGAAAAAAGTTTTTTAAGGTTGGTACCTTCAGGTGCACTTGATTTCGAGAGGTACCTTTTTGAACCTGAATCTATATATATATATATATATATATATATATATATATATATATATATATATATATATATATGTGTGTGTGTGTGTGTGTGTGTGTGTGTGTGTGTGTGTGTGTGTGTGTGTGTGTGTGTGTATAGAGGCTGGATGAGAAGGGATTTTATAGTGAAAAATGGTGAGAAGGAGGTTTTTGCATTGATATTGAACCAACAAATTATTGATTCATGATTATTGATTTATTTTATACATTGTTGAATCAAATTTATTTGATTATGTCGAACCCAAATCACAAAAAAACATGGATAAAATTTTTGGTGCATCATGACTGCAGAAAAATGCATTATTACTGAATCATAAATTTTAGCCTGTAAATGATGATTCAAATCTATATATTTGGTTCAAACTAGTCATTACGGCCCGTGCGATGCACGAGGCTAATTGATTTTTATTTAAAATATTATGTAATTATAAAAAATGTATGTTTGTTAGGTCCACTATATAAACTTTAGATTGACAAATATCATATCAAATTGTATCACCAAACAAATTTGTGTGCATAATCAACTACATTAAGACCATACAAAAGGTGTCATAATAGTAATGAAAGACAATTGTTAAATGACATTAAAAAACTTAATTAATGCATGTGAAAGATGTCTGGAAAAAATACTTGTAAAAAATTTAAAAAAATAAAAAAGTCTTTTAGGTTAGGTCAATTAACTTACAACTTGCTATCTCGGTATTATGCTTATAAAACCAATATACTAAATTAATAGTCTTACACATAATAAGTTAAAATATTAATTTATAAGTTCAATGAAAATTCTTCAAAGATTATTAGTATGGGAGTACTGAGTACATTAACTATAAACATAGGTATTAAAAGTCATTTTATAGACTGTATTTTGTATGTAGTGTTTGACTATTACTGTCTTCAAACATGAAATTTAAGTCATTAAGCATTTGTTACTTTATATAGTGTCACATAAAACAACGGTTGACACATAAACTCTTACCACAACTATATGATTCACATTGAAATTTACTATAGTATATTATTATCATATCTCTTTGTATTCATCTTAGTGTGAAATCTTGTTTGCAAGATTAACAATTGCAAATGGATAGATATTAAGAGTTTAGTTGATATGAAAAAATGAAGATTAGAATGAGTTACACATATATTCAAACAAATATGTCATGTAATTTAAACATTTAATTTTATAAAACTTTGGACTTTAATCATCCTAAATGCTGAAGAGTTTCACTAAAAATAAAAATATATACTGGAATTTATAAATTCATTTTTACTTTAAAATATGTAATAGTTAGTACGTATCTCTTTGATAACCTATGTTATTAAGATCGATTACTACAAATATAATTTTTACAAATCATTATTACTATTATATATATCAAGGGTTTACTTATGGTTTAAATTTAACTAAAATTAAGTAAATCATTATAACTTTAAATTTATGTTAACAATACTATTACTTATTACTTTAGGAGTTGAAAGTTTTTTGTACGATTTTATCCTTGCTAATAATACATATAAATTAAAGCACATTCAATTAAAAGTTTGGATTAATTTAAAGGTCTTAATAATGTATTCCATATAATAAGTAATTTAATTAGTGTATTAGTTTTATTACGTGACGTAAAAACCAATACATTGTATAGATATCTCTTAATATTTGATGTGAATCCAAATCATACATTAAAAGACTATGAAATTTTAGATAAATAACAAATATCTGTACAAATAATCCAAATATACATGCATGAAACGAATGAGAATTATAACGCAACACAAATAAAAATATATGGACATCTATGCAAAAATTTCAAATCAAAATAATTATTTTTAAAAAAGATGGGTACTTGTGAAAGAAACCAAAATAAAAATAAATATAATAGGATAATTATATATATTAAGATTAATTAAATAAGGTAATATACATCCCCAAAATATAAGATGGACGATCATTAAAAGAAATACATTATGTGATTAGCAAAACATGAGTATGATACATTTGAGTGAAACCACTCATAGCCGCTTCTTCCTGTGATGAAAATTTGAATTTGAAAATTAATATTATTATGTATCTTCACAATTAATATTATGGGCAAATGATCTTTGTACATTGTTAATCAATAACTAAAAAAATACAATCATTTGAAAATGTTACACTACAATGTTGATGTCCTAAATTAAACATTAGCTTACTAAATAATTTGATTCTAGTAATTGGTATGTAATTTATTTGAAAATTAAATACCTCGGGTTGAAACTCAAGATGGTCTTTATAGTCTAGAATACTAAAAAATCGCTAGCAGTTCCACCTACAAATTCAAATGAAAAATTAATGAGTTGTGAGGGGTTTCTTAGTGATTGTAGGAAAAAAAAAATCAATGAAAACCTATGCATGTGAGCGAGTCATTAACTTCATACTTGTGAGCATACTTGATTAGTTGTTATATCGCTAAAAATAAATTACATCGGGTAGGAGTCATTATAAGAACACAAAGATTGATTAATAAACAACACTTTTAAATGTGTACACATATCATGAGTCGTGCAGTAATTAATTAATAAGAAAATGAAAAGGTTGGATGGTTTTGTTATTATAAGAATTTTTAAAGATTGAGTATGTAATTAAATAGAGCATTTTAATGACAATTGAATGGTTTATGTAGTAATTCTTTATGACATTTATTTCAAATAAAATAGAGTATTTAAATTACATCTTTAGTATATATAAATAAGAGAAAATGTAAGAAATTGTTATTATTAATGGGTTAAATAATAGTCATTAAATAATCAAGTTAGAAGTGCTTAGAAACGTATCAAATTGTTGTGCATTAATAACTTCAATAATTGTAATTAAGTAGTGGTGAATTGGGTTGGCTTCCATAAAATAAATTAAGAAGGTTTTGTGCAATAATATCTTGTATTTTATGAAAACATATTTTCATCACAAATGAAGTAACGAACCAAAAACATAATTAGTAATTAATTGTAAATTACTAATTAATTATGGATAAATATGTACATAAAAAAGATATTCATGATATAACTATTTCGTTTAATACATAATTATATAAAAAAATGATTTAAAATATTAAAATTTTTGTTTGAACAAAATTTTTATATATTTATATTTATAATCACTATTACAAAACGACATGATATAGATATTTATGAATATATTTTTATTTATAATGCACAAATTAATATTTAAATTAAAAAACATTAATGATATTTAACATTTCATGTATTGTAAAAAAGATTATCTAAAATATAATTATTCCAATTAAATTAGAAAAATATGTATGTGTGTTAATGGTCACTACTTAAAATTCACATGATTTTTGTTATACTTTAACAAAATGATTTTCATATACATAAATAATAAACTGTAAATATTTATTTATAAAAAAACTCAAAGAACTCTATTATATTATATTATTTATTTATAAAAGAACTCAAAATGATTTTCATATACATAAATAATAAACTGGAAATATTATTTATTTATAAAAGAACTCTATTATATTATACTATTTATTTATATCTAGAACTCAAAGTTTTCAAGTATATAAATTTTTCTTAATAAAAATATGTATTTAATTATTTATGATAATAGTCACTATTATAAGTGACATGGTTTCTGCTATATTCCAACAAAATGATTTTCATATGCATAAATAATATACTCTAAATATTTATTTATAAAATAACTTCAAGAACACTATTATATTATATTCTTTATTTATAAAAGACAAAAATAATACGCTTTAAATAATTGTTTTAAAAAAAACTGAAAGAACTATATTATATTATATTATATTATTTAGTTATTTATAAAAATTCAATATAATAGTTTATTACATTATATTTAGAATTCAAAGAAGTCAAGTATACAAAAAATTTATTACAAATAGTATATACATATGGACTCAACATTTTTATAGAAAGAACTATATTATTTATTTATTTATTTATAAAAGAACTCAAAGAAATTATGCACTTTCATATATGCATTTGTTTGTATTTTGATAATTTTTAAAATAATGCTAATGATAATCGTAAAAATATCATATTTATTTCTATGTCTTTTAGATGGTTTTGTTAGACGTGATTTTTACTAATTCACTATACATTAATCAAAATCAGATATGATATATATGATTAATGGTTCGTTATTAACGATTAAGAATTTTATTTATATAATAGAATGAATAAATTTTTTATAACCTTATAATTAGCAAATTATATATGAAATGACTAATGATATTTAAATAAAATAATTATTATGAGCTTTGTTATTTGAACTTTTTTATATTCAAAAATATTGCATTAATGTGTTGTATCCCATAATGAAATCACAACCAAATAAGAAACGAAATACTACGCTAAATGAAATATACCAATTAAAAAAATATTAAATTACTAATTCAATAAACATAAAAACTTAAAGTAAAATATATAGTGCATTGTTAATATTAAGGGAATATAAAAGACCTAGAAAATGTATAAACATAGATACAAATATTCTCATTAAATTAAATTTAATATTAGTATTCACAATACCAGATTGTGTAACGATGGTTATATTAAAATACATTACAATTTTTATTAAACTGTATGTTATTCAATAACGTTTCTAGATCAATATTTATTGAAAATTATTCAAAAATGAATTGAAATAAAAAATAAATCATTAAAAATAAATATTGTAAAATTTTTATTGTTGAAAAAATAATCAAGAAGATATTCATAGATGAATTCAAGAATAAAGAAACAAAAATTTAGTTGTTGATACATTTAAAAAAAAAAATTATTATAGTTTAAAGCTATATAGTTGAAAGAAATAGATGACAATGAACTATTTATGTTGGTGATAAAACGTTGACATATATATATTTTTAGCAACGAACCTTTAGGATATATGACATATCAATATTGAACACATCAAACACCTACATCAACATAAACAATTTATTAATACAAACATGCAATTCGAAATAATTTAAATAAATATATCATTAAATTTAAAAAAGAATTATCAATGTATGGATTGAAGAACACACCAAATTTGTTCTAGAAAATCTATTTGTCAAGAACTTTTTTGCATGGATGATCACTTCAATGATGTCCGTCAATATTACTGTCAAATATAAAATATCACAAAATAAAAACAGTGATAATCAGTTTCACAAAATAGAATAAACATACATGTGTTAGAGATGAAAAACAAACTTGATATTTGAAAAATAAATCAAGAAGAAAACTAACCGGTAAAATTGTAGGAGAAAAATGTTTTAGGTTGACAAATGGATTATTTGCAACCCATATATATTTAAAACTTTTGATGATCATTCATCTTCTTTGTAACCTATGGATAAATAATGAAATAACAATTAATTATAGATAACCAAGGGTTATGAAACGGTAATGACATTAAACAAAAAAAAAAGCAAAAATTTTAATGAGACATAATTTTTAAATATAGAAGAAGATAAGTTAAAAATGAAATTTAAAAGTAAATATATAAATATATATAGTATAGATATGATAAATGTTGTAGATATTTAATTAAAATTAGATGGACTAACTATTTTTAGATATTTAACGAAAATTAACAAAATGCTTACTATTGTTATTTAATAAATTTTTTATTAAAATTAAATCAAATAAATAATACTAATATTTATTGCATGAAACTCAACTTATATATAATAGACTCAATATTTATAAAAACAACTAACTAAATATAATTATATATTACTTGATAATCAATTTCACAAAATAGAATAAACATACATGTGTTAGAGATGAAAAACAAACTTGATATTTGAAAAATAAATCAAGAAGAAAACTAACCGGTGAAATTCTAGGAGAAAAATGTTTTAGGTTGACAAATGGATTATTTGCAACCCATACTATTTAAAACTTTTGATGATCATTCATCTTCTTTGTAACCTATGGATAAATAATGAAATAACAATTAATCATAGATAACCAAAGGTTATGAAACGGTAATGACATTAAAAAAAAGCAAAAATTTAAATAAGACATAATTTTTAAATATAAAAGAAGATAAGTTAAAAATGAAATTTAAAAGTAAATATATAAATATATATAGTATAGATATGATAAATGTTGTAGATATATTTAATTAAAATTAGATAGACTAACTATTTTTAGATATTTAACGAAAATTAACAAAATGCTTACTATTGTTATTTAATAAATTTTTTTATTAAAATTAAATCAAATAAATAATACTCATATTTATTGCATGAAACTCAACTTATATATAATAGACTCAAGATTTATAAAAACAACTAAGTAAATATAATTTTATATATTACTTGTTAACAATTTAAAGTTAAATTAACTCATTAATTTTCTTATTCATAACATGAGATTTATGATCACATTTATTACATGGAGGACTCAACTTACATGAGATTTATCATCACAATTATTAAATGGAGAACTCAACTTTTATATATACTAGTCATGACGGCCCGTGCGATGCACCGGGCTATTGATTTTGTTATTTAATTCCTATGTAATTATTAGAAACATGTCTTTATAATGACCACTACTATATAAACTCTAGATTGAGGAATTTACCAAGGATAAAATGTTGTGAGATATAGGCTTAATTGATTTCAAATTTTTCTGCAGCAATCTAGCAATACCAAGTTATAAAAATACAAATACTTTAATTTAAAAAAAAAAAAAAGAAGAAGAACCGTTTATAAAAATTTGTTTACGTTTTTATGACTATTTGTTTGAGGGGATATAAAAAATGTTTAAGTTTGAAATAAAAGGGATTAAATTACTATGTGATTGTGAGATTTTTTAAAATTTGAATATCAATATATCATGAACCTAGCCAATTAATATATTTAAGAATCTATGTTAGTACACTTACATATTTAACAAAAGTTAATTAAATAATTAATGCTATTGTTTATTAATAATTTATTATTAATTAAAGTAACTAATACTTTTATTTATCGCATATAACTCAACTTTTATGTTAAATTTAAAAATACAATACATACACATGTTTATACCAATATTTATGTTACAATAAGATTTCGTATTTCACGGTATTTTTTATATTTTAGATTTTATTTTGCTTTGATATTTTAGACATTTATTACGTGTAATTTATTATTTATTTTGGAGTCTTTGTGTATAAAAAATTAAGAGTTAAGAATTCATATATACATAACACAAATAATGATCGCGTTCTAATTCATTCTTTTACAAAATATGCAATGAAAATTACGTGCAATTCATAAGAACTATTTATTTTTATATCTTTTATTGTTATTTATTACTTAGTGATACAAAATACAAAAGTTGATGCTATTAATGATAAAGAAATTAATAATGTTTCCATAAATGATAAAAATGTAAAAAAATTGTTGTTATTGTTAGCAATTGACATTTGGTATTTACTTAAATTAAAATCTAGAATGTTATTCAAAACTGTCATAAATTAAATTTTATCTTTATTAAGTTATTTGATGATTGAAATATTAGTTAAATGAAATTATACCATCTAAAATTTTAATTATTAATTAATTAGATATTAAAAATCAAACAAATAACTATCTTAAATAATTATATATTAATTAAATATAAGATCAGTGTAATTTATTTTTAAGTATTTAAGTAATCTTAAATAAATTATTATTAGTAATTTATTTCATATTTATGTGTTTTGGTTAATTATGCTACGAACGTATGATAATTTTGTTAACAATTTAGTATGATGATTTATTTTCATTATACATGATAATTTTATAAAGACTCAATTTTATTAAAATAAAAATAAAGAATTAAACGAACACCATAACTTATAATGCTCAACACTTTTAGGTATAGACTCCTATATTTGTGTGCTCCAATGACAACAAATTTAAATTACATATACATCATGCATTTTATAATTAGAAACAAATAATCTTTTATAACGTAATTTAATATTTGAATTTATTAACTTAGTTATGATACATGTGTAAATACTATTTTAAGAACTAATTAGTGGTCATACCTTAATCATTAGAAATATGTGCATATTAAATTTATTTTTTGGCCAATTAATAGATATTATTGTATGTTTTTAGTTGTAACTAACACAATCAAAATCATGTGCCAAAAAAATAAATGATGGGCGATTTTAGATACGAATATATGACGTTAATATTATAATTACTGAAAAAAATTAAAAATCGCGATATTCTTTCATGCACATTTGCAACTCGTTAAAGAATGTAATATAGAAGGAAATATGTAAAATAATAAGTTCTGGAAAAAAAAAAGTTAGTGTACTACTTATAATTAAGTAATAAATTCATTGTGAAAATGAGATGTAATTATAGAGATAAAATGTTATGAATAAAATTTAATATAAAACAGTTGAAGACTTGAAGAGACATATAAACTTATTGATTATTCCTATTAAATTAACCTATATAATGATGATGATGATGATTTCATTTTAACATTTATTTTATCATAATAATAAAATATAATATAGTTGACAACTGTAATCATAATATTATTGTTATTATCAAAAGCATTAACATTTTAAATATACATAACTATTATATTTACAAAAATAGAATATTATTAATAAAAATAATAATAACTATTAATGTTATGACCCAAACTTTTATTATTTTGTAACATATATACAATTAAGTTAATAATAAGTATCAAATCTCAATATACTCTAAAAATTTTAAATTACTAAGATAGTAGTAAAATAGATACTTTTTATTTTATATATATAGTAAATTAGAAATATTTTAGTAAAATAAGAAAACATGTTATCTTTGATTTTGTATACAAAACATTTTAAATGAATATTTTTAAACAATTAGAATTTTTGAAATATAATTTGTTAATAATGAACCATTAATTATGTATATCATATGTGATTTTGATTAATGTATAGTGAATTAGAGACAACCATGTCTAACAAAACTATGTAAAAGAGATTTAAATAAATATGATATTTTTACGATTGTCATAAACATTATTTTAAAAACTATTAAAATACAAACAAATGCATCTGTGGAAGTGCATAATTGATTTAAAAGAAACATTTACGAAAATAAAAATTATAAATAGTAAATACATTAGAAATGAATTTTTAACTACCGACATGTTCATTGTGTTCCTTTCTTCATCATCCTGAAAATATAAAAATCATGTCATAAAGATATTCTTCTAAAAAACAACACATACATATATAAAAGTGTGTGATTGATGAAAAACATGTGAAGTTGAAACAAATATATACCCCCTGAGCAAGAAAATGTTGGACGAATTCTTTTGTGCGAAGACGTTGGACAATATCAAACACCGTCATGGTAATGTTTGTTCTACTCTTGTATTTCTTTATCATTCATTTATGCTAAGAGCTACTACAAATGTAAGAATTTAAGCACAATATGTTTTAGGAATGAATGTACTATGTTATTTATAATAACATATTAAATTGATTGTGTAAATGAGAAACAATTCAAGAGACACATAAGTTATGAATAAAATTAAATTGAAGCTTTTGAAGAGTCATTGTGTTAATGATTGACCCTCTTAAATTAATCTAAATAATTATAGAATAGTGATAAATTAAATTAGTTAATAATAATATTGTTAATATATATAAGCATTTTATTTATATAATTGAATGAATAAATTTTTTTATAACCTTATAATTAGCTCACTACTTTATGAAATGGATAAAATGACTAATAAAATAATTATTATAATGATATTTATATGTTGTTATGACTTGTACATCAAGCTTTGTTACTTGAACTTTTTCAAATTCAAGAATTTAGCATTAATATGTTGTATCCTACTATAAGTTGTAATTATATACATCATTTGTATTGTATAGATATGAAAATGTTGTAGATATTTAATTAAAATTAGATGGACTAACTATATTTAGATATTTAATGAAAATTAACAAAATACTTACTACAGTTATTTAATAAACAATTTTATTAAAATGAAATCAAATAAATTATGCTCATATTTATTGCATGAACTCAACTTATATATAATAGACTCAACATTTATAAAAACAACCTATAAATAATTATATGTTATGTTAAAAATTTAAAATTACACTAATGCATTGATTTTCTTATTTATTACATGAGATTTGTCATTACATTTATTACATGGAGGACTCAACTTTTATATATATATATTGTAACATCCGGCACTAAACCAGGTTAGCAATAATGCCTAATCTGTATTTAATAGCCAATTATAGCCTAATCAGTGGTCATTAGAAATTAATCAAGTGATTAACAAGGTTTATTAGAAAATTCAACTCAATTTGAATCAAATTCATCGGTGCGATGAATCGGGAAATCAATTAATCCGATCGATTTACGATATGAGGGATAAATTCAACTAAGTACATAATTAAATTAT
>JAANYP010009141.1:0-11814 GCA_020465985.1 Centrapalus pauciflorus | reverse complement strand
TTTTATTGCTAAATCTAGTAAGAAGGAAAAATCTGAGAAAGCTGGGAAGGAGAAGAAGAATGAAAGTTCAAGGAAAGGAGATAAGCAGTCTTGTAAGAAGGCTAAATCGTATGTTGTGACCTCGGCGCCAAAGCCTGCTTGTCCTCGCTGCAAGCAAATTCATGAAGGAAAGTGCGATCCTGCATTCGTTAAGTGCTACTGCTGCAGACAGAATGGTCATGATAGGTCAGAATGTCCCAAGCGCAGTGAGGCATGCCGTAACTGCATCACTTTGGGGCACCATGCTAAAGATTGTACCCGGCCCCGATTTGTTCCTCCGCCTGCATCTTCACCTCAGCAATCAGTCAAGGGTTCTTCAGCTCCGAGAAATCAACCAAGATCCTTTCAGATGACAGCCGAAGAGGCAAAAGAGACTGATGATGTCGTCACGGGTACATTTCTTGTTAATGATATACCTGCTTTAATTCTATTTGACTCTGGCTCTAATCTGTCGTATGTGTCTGAAAAGTTTGCTAAACAATTTGATTTTGCCCCTGTAATGTTACCTGTACCCTTAGACATAGAAACTGCTAGTTCAAGCTTTGTGACTGTAAATAGGGTCTTTCACTCTTGTAACCTAGTAATCGATGACCTCTCCTCGGACATTGACATGATACCGATGTGGATTAGAGAGTTCGATGTTATTATAGGAATGGACTGGCTAATGATGAACGATGCTGAAATCCTTTGTGCCAAAAGGATAATTAAAATTAGAACCCCCGAAGGAAGTGAACGTTTCGTTTATGGTGATAGAAAGACTCGAGATTTAGGTCTCATTTCTGTAATGAAAGCCCGAAAATGCCTAACCAAAGGTTGTTCCGCCTATTTAGCATATGCCATAGATGCTAAGGAAGTTAAAAAGACTGTATCTGAAGTACCTGTAGTTCAAGAATTCCCTGATGTATTCCCGGATGACATCTCTGGATTGCCACCAGATCGTCAAATTGAATTTCACATTGACCTTGTACCGGGTGCTTCTCCTATCGCAAAAGCTCCTTACCGTCTTGCTCCGAATGAAATGAAGGAAATGATGAGTCAGTTGCAAAAATTATTGGAAAAAGGGTTTATTCGTCCGAGTACTTCTCCTTGGGGTGCTCCGGTTCTTTTTGTTAAGAAGAAGGATGGAACCTTTCGCATGTGTATCGATTATCGGGAGCTAAATAAAGTAACAATTAAGAACCGATACCCTCTGCCTAGAATTGATGACTTGTTTGATCAACTGCAAGGGGCTAGCTATTTTTCGAAGATTGATCTTCGATCTGGATATCATCAACTCAAGGTATTTGAGTCTGACGTACCGAAGACTGCATTTCGTACTCGATATGGCCATTTTGAATTCCTAGTAATGCCGTTCGGTCTCACAAATGCCCCGGCAGCATTTATGGACCTCATGAATAGGGTATGTAGACCAATGCTGGATAAATCAGTGATAGTCTTCATTGATGACATCTTGATTTACTCTAAGTCTGAATCTGATCATGCGATGCATTTGCGAGAATTGCTAGAATTGTTACGAAAGGAGCAACTCTATGCAAAATTCTCCAAATGTGAATTCTGGGTACGCCAGGTGCAATTTTTAGGACATATTGTCTCCGGTGAGGGAATAGCCGTAGATCCATCAAAGGTTGATGCGGTTCAGAAGTGGGAAGCGCCGAAAAACGTATCTGAAGTTCGAAGTTTCTTGGGTTTAACGGGCTATTACCGAAGATTTATCCGTGATTTCTCCAAGATTGCGGTGCCTTTAACCAGTCTGACGAAGAAAGAAGCTAAGTTTGAATGGAATGAATCTCAAGATCGAGCCTTTGAGACTCTGAAACGTAAGCTAGTAGAAGCGCCGATTCTGGCCTTACCTGAGGGTAATGATGATTTTGTAGTCTATAGTGATGCTTCTAAGATGGGATTAGGTTGTGTGTTGATGCAAAGGGATAAAGTAATTGCCTACGCATCAAGGCAGCTAAAGGCGCATGAGAAGAATTATCCGACGCATGATTTAGAACTTGCAGCCGTGACCTTTGCACTGAAGATTTGGCGGCATTATCTGTATGGGACTAGATGCAAGTTATATACAGATCACAAAAGTCTGAAGTATATATTTGACCAAAAAGAGCTGAATATGCGACAAAGGCGATCTATGGAATTGATTAAAGACTATGACTGTGAGATCCTTTACCATCCAGGTAAAGCAAACATTGTAGCAGATGCCCTAAGCCGCAAAACCGGACAAGACCATTATACCCGATGTTATGCTTTGACTTCAGTTGTTTTGGAGTCTGCCTTGCCTGAGTCGATTATTGCCGCTCAAACCGAAGCCATTCGGGATGAGAACTTGAAATCTGAACGTATGGTTACATATGTGAACCAGCTGACCCTTGATAATCGTGGTCTTAGACGGTTCATGGATAGAATATGGGTTCCCAGACTAGGAGGTATTCGTAATCAAATTCTCTCGGAGGCTCATATGTCAAAATTTTCGATACATCCTGGATCTACTAAAATGTATTAAGACTTGAGGACGGAATATTGGTGGCCTGGAATGAAGAAAGACGTAGGACGATATGTAGAAAATTGCATGACTTGTTTACAAGTCAAATCGGAACATTAGAAGCCGTATGGGAACTACAGATGATACGACAGCGGATTCAGACCTCTCAAGACAGACAAAAGAAGTATCATGATAGAAGACGGAAACCAATTGCGTTTGAAGTTGGAGATAAAGTGTTGCTGAAGGTCTCGCCAAGAAAAGGAATAGTAAGGTTCGGCAAACGGGGGAAGTTGAGTCCTCGATTTGTTGGTCCTTTCGAAATTCTCGAGCGTGTAGGATTGCAAGCCTACAAACTAAAGTTGCCTGCCGAAATGTCTGGGATTCATGATGTATTTCACGTGAGTAATCTGCGAAAGTGTTTAGTTGATGCTGAAGCTGCGATTCCATGGAAAGACGTGCAAATTGACGAGCAGTTGCGATACGAAGAAGAGCCTGAGCGTATAATCGACCATAAGGTTTCGAAATTGCGCAGCAAGGAAATTCCAATGGTGTTAGTTCAATGGAAATACCATAAGGGATCTGCGCATACTTGGGAACGAGAAGACGAGATTATGCAAAAGTATCCGAAGTTATTCCAGTCTTAGTCGATTCCGAGGACGGAATCAATTTAACGGGGGAAGATTGTAACAGCCCGTAATTTATTAAATATAAATTACAGCATCAGACTTTGGATAATAAAGCAATTTTATCCAAATATTAGTAATTAACCGAAAACATGAATCTTAAATAGTTAATTATATTAAGTTATAATTAATTATGAAAAGTTGCCCCAAGATTAGCTGAAATAAAGTTGATAATTAAAATTCAGCTAAATGACAAATTAAAGACTGAAAATGACGAAACGGACTAAAATGAATAAAAATATGACTAAAAGACAATTATAGCAAATCTAGAACTTCTTTGCTATTATTTGCATCTGAAATGCAAATCGGAGTGTTGGGAATAAAAGTTGGTCAATTCCGGAAAATTCAGTAGAAAATCTGATTTTTCCCTATTTTTCTATAAATAGGGCATTTCCCCTCATTTCTTAAGTTTGGAAGACTTGAATCTCTCTCTCTCTCTCTCTCTCTCTCTACACCCTCACCTTCTCTCTAGAATTTCTCCTAAACGAACCGTAGGATTCTCGTGATTTATACGTCAACGGATAGAGATCGTCAAGCTCTACAATATTCTGTCATTGCATGTTTGTTTTGGTCCCGATTTGAGGTAAGATCGACCCCTTTTCTGTCTTTTGGTTCGGTTTTGAAAGAGCAAACTCGAGTTTGCTCAAATTCTATTCTTTCGAAGCTGATTTGCCCTCGTTTAGGACCTGTTTTGGCTTGGAAAACTCTATAGTCGAAGGATATAGCTTGGACGAAGGTTAGTATCTATTTTTCCGTCATTTATGTTCATGTTTAGTAGCTAAAACCTGGAAAAAACGTTGAACATGTAGAACAGATTCGAAAATCCTTGTTTAGACTCGAATGTGTGATATTTTCGAATCTAACCCCTAGACTCGAAGGGTTATGGTTTCGAATCTAACCCCTAGACTCGAAGGGGTGCTAGTTTCGAATCTATCCTAGAATCTAAGGCCTACTTCGAATCTATCCCCTAGAATCTAATGTGTGTGGGCTTCGAATCTGACCTCCTAAACTCGAATGAATGTGTGTTTCGAATCTAATACCCTAAACTCGAAGGTATGTGTTCGAATCTAATCCACTAGATTCGAATGTGTATGTGTGTTCGAATCTATCTCCTTAATTAGAATCTGATTTTGTTCCTAGCCAAAGTTAAATTCCTAAATCAGATTAAGTTATTGATCAACCTTATAATTGTGTAAATGTAATTGAAAGTATATTATGATTATGATAAAACTCTCAAGTTTAAGATGCATAACTATTTTATGCACAAATAATTAACAGACTCTGAATGAACTCTTAGAAATCGTATGTCATGATTCACCTAGCTAGTAATATGATTGGCCTCGTTTCAAGGCCACATATATGTGTAATTAGGGATCGTAGTAATCTGTTAAGAATAGACTCACTTTGGGACGATAGGAACTACCTCAGACTCGATAACTAGAATTGACAATAACCTGAATATATAACTAGGGTTATATAGATTATGACACAGACTTGACATTAATATGCCAGACTTGAAACTGAAATGCAGGAACCCGTCGATTTGACAGAGTAAACTGAACCGCTTAATTCGTTAAGCATTATCTGACTACGGACCACTGTGAGTGACAGATTTCATTAATTACTTGCATATATTTCGATACTTATTGGTGAATGTATTGACTGTATGGAAACTTCCGATTGTTGCTGCATGTTTCTTTAATACTATATTGTATCATAGAAACGTACTTTTGACATTACTGAAGCTAGACACTTGAATTGCCTTGATTGCATGTACACTTTTACATTTTATGTAAATACTTATCATGCTTACTGCTTACTTGACTGTTTATATATTTGCCGCTGCATACTTCATTATCCGATAGGACCGAATGTGAGATCTCCATTGTTGGGAAATAGTTTAAGTATACTCAAGCTGTTAGTTTAGACTTCTCAGACTGTTAGTAGAATTTCTGTGTAAGTACAAAGTTCATGCTGCTAGTTGAAGAAACTCGAGCTGCCAGTATAAAAGTTCAAGCTGCCAGAGCAAAATAACTCAAGCTGCTCAGTTCATGCTGCCAAGTCATTCAAGCTGCTCAACAGTTTCATAAACAGAATGTGCTGATTTTCAGGGAAGATATCTACACGAAGATTCCAGCATATCTACTATCAGAGAAGTCATAGTCCTTCAAGGAAACACGTCCATAAAGCAATATAAATAGACAGAAGATTGTATAGAAGATATACGCATAGAATAAGAGTTTTCTGCATATTTTGAGTCTGTAATTGCTTTATTGTTCAAGTTTTCTTAAGCCTCTAAGGTTGTAAAACCCTAAGAACAGTTTGTGTTCTTCGTCTAATCAAAACAGATTAGAGTTGATTGTAATCAGTGAATTCAGCAATACAAACAGTCTTGATTACTTCTTATGTTTTATGCTATTATTGATTCTGAAAGTTTTTGTCAAAATAATTAAGTGTTATTCCGCAAACTTCTTAATTAAACTTTGATTCAAAGCAAGATTATTGATTTATACTCTGATAAATTCAAATCAGTTAATCTTGGTTATTCATAATTTTCATAAGTTATAGATCCTGACAAGTGGTATCAGAGCCACAGGTCGTTCTTTGTTTTTCAAAGTCGAAAACTTTCTTTCAAAATTTTAATCTTTTTCAATGGAATTTGAAAATAGCAGCAGTGGATCTGGGCAAGGACTCAAAGTGCCTATGCTCAAGCCCACTGAGTTTGAGATGTGGAAACTCAAGATTCAACAGCATATTCAATTCATTGATTATGCCATATGGGAAGCTGTTGAATTCCCTCCTGTAGTTGATCCAGAACTTGATGCTGAGGGAAAACCAGTCAAAACTCCTCCAAAAACTGAACTTGAAAGGAAGGCTAGAATGAATGAAGTGAAAGCACTCACACTATTACAAATAGCCATTCCTAATGCTTATCAACATCAGTTCAAAAAGTTTTATACTGCTTACTCTCTTTGGAATGCCTTAGAGAAGAGGTTTGCTGGTAATGCAAGTACCAAGAGAAATCAAAAAGACCTCTTGAAGCAGCAGTATGAAAACTTTTCTGGTGGCAAGAATGAAAACCTCACTCAAATCTTTGACAGATTCAACAAACTGATAAGTGAACTGGAAAGTACAAAGGTCAATCTGGATCAAGATGAAGTCAACAGAAAGTTTCTCAGATCTCTTGGAGAAGAATGGACAGTCTATGCTGCACAGTGGAGAACAAAAGACACACTTGATGAGATAGAATTGGATGATCTGTATAACAGTCTAAGAGTGTTTGAGACTGAAATTGATGCTAAAAAGAAATCCTTTTCTTATAATCACAACACTGCTCTTCTGTCCTCTGAAAAATCTAATAACTGTGATTCTTTTTCAGGTGGTGATGGCAATCCTGTTGAAACTCATTATGAAGCTTTTGTTGCCAATGATGGATTATTTGCTCTAAATGTTGAAGACTTGGAACAAATTCATCCAGATGATCTTGAAGAGATGGATTTAAAGTGGCAACATGCAATGCTGACCATGAGAGCCAAAAGATTTCTGAAAAGAACTGGTAGGACCAACTTTCAAGGCAAAACAGAAGGCAGACCATCTTTTGATAAATCAAAAGTGGAATGCTATAAATGCCATAAGCTTGGTCACTTTGCCAGAGAATGTAGATCTCAAGGTCCACAGCCATCAAGGACTTCACAGCCCATCCATGCTTCCTCATCAACAGCACTTGTCTCTCAAGAAGACAATGTGTTTGACTGGAGTGATCAGACAGAGGAAGAATTTCAAAATCAAGCACTTATGGCAGAAACCTCAAATGTCTCCTCCACTGAACTACCATCTGAGGTAAATTCTAAACTCTGCTCTCAATCATGCAAAAATATGGTTAAAAAGTACAGAGATCATAATGAGAGCATGTGCAAAACTCTAGCTAAGATGGAAGAAAGGAGATATGAATATATGCAAGCCATAGAAGATCTGGAAAAACAGATCAATGACTATAAGGATAATGAGCTTCAAATGGGGTATGATAGAAAATATCATGAATGGGAGAAAAAGGAACTCAATAAGAAAATAGAATCTTTGAATAAAAAGGTAGAAGAAACTGAACAGAAGGTGTTAGAGGCTAATGAGAAACTGAAATCTGTTAACATAGATTTAGGTAACTTCAAGTTAGCAAATCAAAAGCTAGAACACCTAATGGAAGTTCAATTCAAAGATAGAGTCAAATCTCAGGTCAATCCCAAAGAAGGAATAGGATACAGAGCTACTCCACCTCCATATAATAACAAGTACATTCATCCAATGAGTGAAGTAGCTGATAGACTTGTTAATGAACCACTAGATGAGTCTATGACTATTGTAGATCCTATCCTTGATAGCAGTCCTGAACCAAAGGAAGATAAGAGTCAAAATAAAGACTGTGACACAAAGAGTGCACCCATAGAAGTCCAAGTTCCCAGTAAGAAAGGAAAAGAGAAGATGAGTGTATGCAATGCTACTCCACAAGTTTCTGTACATTCTAACTGTAACACTGCATCTTCATCAAAAGGAACTAAAAGAGGTAAAACTGTTTCTATTTGCACATGCCAAAAGCATGGTGTTCAAAAGTTTCCTAAACAACAGCTGGTAAGAGGAAACCAGAGAAACAAGAACCAGAAATTGACAGAAAAGTCTGGTGTTCCAATTCAAACTGTCAAAAGATGCTTTCACTGTGGAAGGAAGAATCACTTAGCCAAGGATTGTTTTTACAAACCAGCTGTTGCAAAACAGACTGTGCATCACACAAAATCAAATCCTAATCAGGCAAAGCAATCAAAAGTGAAACCTTTCACAGCAGCTCCAAAGAAAACAGTTGATCACAGATTCTCAAAAGTTAATAAAAAACAGTCCACACATCAAAAACAAGTTTTGGTAAAGCCTAAATCAAGTTTTAAACAAATATGGTGTGTCAAGGACAAATCTGTTGCTCAAACTGCTAATGCAAAAGATCAGACTGCTAAGTCAAAATCTGATGCTGTTAGTGCAAAAACTGAAACTGTTAGCACTACAAACACAGCTCAAGCTGTTGGGCATCAAACTGGAGCTGCTAGTGAATCATCTGAGACTGTCAGAAGAAAAGATGATCAAAATAATTGGATACCTCATATTATCACTAAATACTCTCCAAAGACTCCATCAGTAGATCTCACCAAATACAAGAAGTCAAAAACAGTTTTTAGTTATGTCAATGTACAAGGCCAACCCAAAACCAATTTGGTTTGGGTTTACTCCACTACTAACTAAGCTGTTATTTGTGCAGGGCAACCACAGGTCTCCTCATAGAACAAGATGGCATCTGGACAGTGGATGCTCTAGGCACATGACAGGCAATTCTGAATGCTTGTCAAATTTCAAAGGTTTTGATGGAGGTTTTGTTGCATTTGGAGGCAACTCAAAAGGAGGTAAGGTTACAGGTAAAGGTACTGTAAATGCAGGCAACATGACATTCCATGATGTTTTGTATGTTGAACAGCTTAAGTACAATTTATTGAGTGTCTCTCAAATCTGTGACAAACAAAACATTGTTCTGTTCACAGATTCTGAGTGCATTGTTCTTTCAAAGGATTTCAAAATTCCTGAAAATCTTGTTTTACTTAGAACACCAAGAAAGGACAATGTTTACTACCTAGACACAGCTCTTTTGACTAAATCAAATACTTTAAGTTGTTTAATATCCAAAGAATCATCAAATGAGTCTGCTCTTTGGCATAGAAGGATGTGTCACATGAACTTCAAGTCCATGAATGATTTGGTTAAAAAGAATCTGGTAAGAGGTTTACCACAAAAGGAGTTCATTTGTGATGATCATTGTGTAGCATGCCTTAAAGGTAAGCAACATAAAACTTATCATAAGGCCAAAGAAGTAAATTCAATCTCATCTGTTCTTCAGTTGTTACATATGGATCTATTTGGTCCAACATCTGTTTTGAGTTTGAATAAAAGGGCATACTGTTTAGTCATTGTTGATGATTTCACCAGATTTACTTGGGTTTACTTTCTTAGGTCCAAAGATGAAACTGCTGAGCTAGTTAAGTCTTTTATCCTTAAGATAGAAAACCAATCCAATTCCAAAGTTAAGGTGATAAGATCAGACAATGGAACTGAATTTAAAAAATCAAATTCTAAACAGTTTCTGTGAGTCCAAAGGCATTGCTAGACAATATAGTGCACCAAGAACACCACAGCAAAATGGTGTAGCTGAAAGAAAGAATAGAACATTAATTGAGGCTGCTAGAACAATGCTAGCTGATTCAAATCTGCCTATGACTTTCTGGGCAGAAGCTGTTAATACAGCCTGTTATGTTCTAAATAGGGTTCAAGTAGTTCAATCACTAGGGAAAACTCCCTATGAGTTATTCCACAACAGAAGTCCCCTAATAGCTTTCTTCAAGCCTTTTGGATGCCCATGTACTATTCTTCACACTAAGACTCACTTAGGAAAGTTTGAGAGTAAGGCTGAAGAAGGATTTTTTGTAGGATACTCAACTCAAAGCAAAGCCTATAGAGTATACAACAGAGTGTGTAAATTAATTGAAGAAAGTGCCAATGTTGAATTTAATGAAAATACTGCTAACATCAAAGGCACTGGTCCTGATTGGTTATTTGATTTAGATTCACTAACAAATTCTCTGAGCTTTGCTGAGTTTACTACAGAAGCTGATGCATACAGGGTTGAAGCTGCCAACACAAATTCTCATGCTGCCAATGCAATTTCTCATGCTGTTGGCACAAAGTTTCAGACTGCTGCAGATTCAACAAGTTGGGATGACTTTACCACTCTACCACTTCTGTCATGTGATCCTCCAGGGGTCCTGAGCACTCAACATGATGCAAATCCAGACACTGAAGTGCCATTCCCAAGTCCTGACAACACAGCTCAAACACAAAAGGAAACAGCTCCAGTTTCTAGGCTAGCAGTCCCAACAGCTTCTCAAGCTGTTAGCCTAGAAACTCAAACTGTTCCAGAAACTGAACCATTCACTGGTTCTGATGGAGATGACACAAACCTTGGAACATCCTTCCAAACAGAGAGAGGGCCCACACTAAGAGTTCATAAGTATCACCCTCTCAATCAAATACTGGGTGATCCAAGAACTCCTGTTCAAACAAGGAAGATGGTTCACAATGAGACTGCTGCTGCTGAACAAGCAGTTCCAGAATTCAGCCTAGCTGCTTTTGAACATGCCTGCTTCATGTCTCAACTAGAACCTAAAAAGGCATCAGAAGCACTAAAAGATTGATCCTGGATTGAAGCTATGCAAGAAGAGCTTTTACAGTTTAAAATTCAGAATGTATGGACTCTGGTGGATCTTCCTAAAGGTAAGAGAGCAATAGGTACAAGATGGGTGTTCAGAAACAAGAAGGATGAGAGAGGGATAGTCATCAAGAACAAAGCAAGACTAGTAGCACAAGGGTACACTCAAGAAGAGGGAATAGATTATGATGATGTTTTTGCTCCAGTAGCAAGAATTGAAGCCATCAGACTATTTCTAGCATATGCAAGTTTCAAAGGCTTTAAAGTGTATCAAATGGATGTTAAGTCTGCTTTCTTGTATGGGACAATTGAAGAGGAAGTGTATGTGTGTCAACCTCCTGGTTTTGAAGACTACAAGTATCCAGACAGTGTGTACAAGCTAGACAAAGCTCTCTATGGTCTTCACCAAGCCCCCAGAGCATGGTATGACACACTGTCATCATATCTTCTACAGAATGGATTCAAGAGAGGCACTCTGGACAAAACACTTTTCAATAAATACATAAAAGCTGAGATTCTTCTTGTCCAGATCTATGTTGATGACATCATTTTTGGCTCAACTAATGATAAGTTGTGCAAAGATTTTGAGGCCCTAATGCACAAAAAGTTTCAAATGAGTTCAATGGGGGAACTCACATTCTTTCTAGGGCTGCAGGTCAAACAGAAGCCTACTGGTCTATTCATAAGTCAATCAAAGTATGTCAAAGACATACTGGAAAAGTTTGGTTATCAAGACACAAAGGTTGCAAGCACTCCAATGGATCCTCATAAACAGCTTCATACAGACAAAGATGGCATAGATGTGGACATTCATCTATACAGATCCCTTATAGGATCTCTCATGTATCTAACATCTTCTAGACCTGATATAATGTTTGCTGTCTGTGTGTGTGCCAGGTTTCAATGTTCACCAAAGGATTCTCACTTGGTTGCTGTTAAGAGAATTTTCAGATACCTTAAAGGCCAACCACATTTAGGCCTCTGGTATCCCAAAGACTCTCCTTTTGAACTAACTGCATATTCTGACATTGACTATGGTGGTTGCAACATTGACAGAAAATCCACAACTGGTGGATGTCAATACTTAGGAGCAAGACTGGTCTCTTGGCAATGCAAGAAACAAACAACTGTCTCCACATCATCCACTGAAGCAGAATACGTAGCAGCTGCAAGCTGCTGCTCCCAGGTAATGAGGATTCAAAATCAGCTAAGAGACTATGGTATGAATTTCTTATCCACTCCTATTTATATTGACAATTCAAGTGCCATTAGCATTGTGCAAAACCCAGTGAAATTCCCAAAAACCAAGCATATAGAAA
>JAANYP010009140.1:17500-59009 GCA_020465985.1 Centrapalus pauciflorus | reverse complement strand
TCAAGAAGCTGATGTGAGAGAGTAAGTGAGCTGGGCTGTTCCAAAAGAAGTAAGAGAGGGTGTCTCTGTGACATACCCAAAATAAAGGCCAGAAGGGACAAAGAAGGATACAAGAGCTGGAAGAACTCCTTTATTATGATTGAACAAGGAGATTAATGCTGTGGAAATTAAAGGAGTTGACCACAGCCTGGCCCTAAGGACGTTTGAATTTGAAAGAATGGCAAGTAATTGAACGAGCCTGAGTTAGGGGCAATTTTTTGTTTAGATCCTTATCTCAGTAAGGAAATGTTTCAAAGAGCTTCCAGACTACACAAGTTGGTCTTAAGCAAAGTTGGTCTTAAGCAGCTTGCAGCCTTCAGAATTGCCACCTCCTTCAGACAGTCCAGCTTATGGAGAGCAGCCATCTGGGATGAGCTGAAAGGTTTTTATGACAGAGGTGAGCTTCAAGATTCTAACTTTATGTTTCTCAAAGTTGAAATTGAAGAAATGGAAGAAACAAGGGAAGAACTTGAAAGAAGATTCAAAGAAGGGATGCCACTTCCTGTCCAATGAAGTCCACCTGCCATCTGGGTAGGTGAAGAATGGAAGCTGTCCATCAGTTGGACAGGCTTACCGTTTTCTGCTCCCAACTTAAACAGTCCAAACATCCTGTACATTAGTTGTACATTATTACATAAGTTGTAATTTTTGCTTTTACATTAGTTGTAAAATACATTAGTACATTAGTTGTACTCTTGTAAGAACATGTGTTGTTCTAGTGTAATCAAGAATCCGTGTATATATAAACTGATCTTTTACTTTACTGTAATGTTGTAATTTCAATTCAGCAAAATGTACTGTAAAAAATATAGTGATTTTTGATAAGACCAGCTTGGACTGGTTATTGCAAATAGGGGGAGATTGTTAGGCACAAAAAGGCCTCAGTCAAACCTGTTCTACATCTGAGGGGGAGATTTATAATCAAACCTGTTGATGCATTTGAAGGTTGAATTTAAGGCCTGTTACATGCCTTATTGAAACCTGAAAATGATTTGCAATATCAGTCTAAAGCTGTTCTATATGTTGCATGTGTTGCAACTAAGACAGTTTGTCCAAGCTGCTCTGTCTGCTGAACAGGCTGGACATAAACTGTCTACGCTGCTCTACACTGTTGAGCAGCTTGGGCATTTTTAAAGTGTTCTGTTCTTTGTGAACAGAACCTGTTCTTTGTGAACAGGCTAAACACTTTATGGAATATGTTTCCAAGTCATCATGTATTGTTTTTGACTACAAGATCAGTTTACAAAGTCGAAGACAAAGTGGAAAAAGAACTGCTCAGCCTGCCCACGCTGTTCTGTAACATGAAGACAAAAGGTTATTTGAAAAAGGGTGACAGACCTTTTTCTTATATCAAAATAGGCCTTTACAAGGAAGAAAGACGCAAAGTTGACATTCCTAAATTAGTTAAAGGCAATGCAACAGTAGACAAAGTAAAAAGACAAAAGTTCTGCACATGTGAAGACAAGTCTGCTTTTCAGAAAAGTGCAGAAAAGGTTATGTTGTCTTTTCAACAAGACTTCTCCTTTTTCATTCCGTCCAATGAAGATGTTTCTCTTAGATCCTCTAAGTGAGTATAAAAGGAAGCTTCTAAGGTCAGAAAGAAGTGTGAAGAAAGCTAAGTGTTGAAACCAAGAGTGAACGTGCAAGTGTGATTTTCATGCATGCAAGCCTTCTGTGTAAACCAGCATCTGTGTGTCTAAGCTGTTTTACATAAGCTGTTCCCTTAAGTCTTGTAAACACAGTGAGTGCTTCTTAGTGAGTGTATTCATTGTATTCTAGTTTGAGTTTGTCTTAGACTAGTGAACATACTGTTGTATCTGTCATCTCAGCTTGAACTATTCCGCATTCAAGCTTGTTTGTAATTAACAAATTGTTGATAATACATACAAACATTGAGAAAAGAGTGTGTAGTTTTTAAATTGCTGTATTCACCCCCCCCCCTCTACAGCTTATAACTATATACTTTGGGAACATCTCGGGACCTATAAAATGCTTAATATCTGTCAAATTGAGAAATGAGACAAACCTCATATGATTTTTGAGTTTTTGGACAGCTTTGACATGTTGTCATGTAAACTTAATATAAAATTACTTGAAGTTCGGTTTTGGACGTGTCATACATAGATGAAAATCTAAGAGAGTGTACTTTAATTTAAAATGGTCATATGAAGCTAAATTGGACGTTAAGTAGGTCAAAAATGCTTGATATTGCTGCTGACCTGCAGTTGATGAAAAATGGTGATATCAAAATTTATAAGTTCCGTTTTGGACGTGTCATATATAGATGGAAAGCTAAAAGAGTGTACTTTAATTTAAAATATTCATATGAAGCAAAATTGTACGTTAAGTAGGTCAAAAATGCATGATATTGTTGTTGACCTGCAGTTAATGAAATATGGTGATATCAAAATATATAAAGTCATATAGATATGATTATAGATCCGTTTGAGATTATTTAAGTTGGATATGAAAGATAAAAGAGTCTACTTTATCTTACTTTAAAATATGTTAAGATAACTCAATCTATAACAAGGTTAAGAACCTATTTTTCACAGCTAGATATAAACAAAAAAATATGAGACGTTTGGTCTTGATAATTTGATTGTTTTGTTTGGGATGTTCATGCAACTATTAATATGATATTATAGGTCATATGTATACATAATTGGGAATACTTTTGAAGTTTTAAAGTATTTGTTTCACTTGAAGAATCCATGATTCGGTTTGAGGCTTAACCTGAATTGGATTTTATTTGGGACGAATGTGGAGGCTGAAACCTTATTGCCGATCATTGTGAGTTCTAGTACTAATATTTCATAATGTACCTTGCATGTTGGCAGTTATGACGTTGCGTACTACACTTGAGACTTGGATGTTGTTTTGTGATCATATTTGCATGCTTCATTCACATTCAGATAAGATTTGTCATGTTTGAGATGTATTGATTCCTGACAAGCCATTGTTGTGACCCGTAGAAATAATCCAAACTACCTACTAGTGTATGGAAGTAAGGGTCGAATCCGCAGGGAGCGTGTAGGTTTATTAGGGTTAAATTGCTAGTTTCTTTATGAATTAGAAAAGCGATTAAAGAGCGATTTGGATTGTTTGGAAAAATGATTAAAACTAAATTAATGCTAACGATGACAAATTAAACTGCAGATGATTAACCGATCAAATTAAAGATAACCATTTACGAATTCACTACAGCTTAAGTTATTATTCACTTGAATATCATGCAATGGTCACATAGACATAACCAATTACTTGGTCACATTAATCATAAACATTTTAATCAATAAATCTCGGCATAACGCATGCAACATTCATTACTTGTCTTAATCCCTAAACTAACAGACTCGGCACAAATAATAACATTACGATGAACTATCTTGCTTTTACCAATTAAACATTCAATCATAACAATAACCAAAAGTATATCGTTTGCATTACGAAATGTATTCAATATTCACAAAACACATCAATACAATAAAATCATTCAATTAAATAACACTTAGTCGAAGATCCTACGCAAATGACTATGAAGTGTCTAGCCCATCATCATGTGTTCTTCACTGGAAATGATTGTGGAGATCACCATTAGGCTTCTAGGAGATGAACGGTCGGCACTTCACTTCTTCGTACTTGATCCGTGACTTGATTGTAGCACGGCTTCGCCAGCATTTTTAATATTTCAAAACTCTCGAAAAGGTCCACATGTCACCTCTATTTATAGAGGTCGTGATTTTTTTTGGACGTAGAAATGCAACTGTAGGGTTTTTACACCGCAGGGGCGTAGCCCTGCGCCCCCTGCGCCCGGGGGTACGCTAGCCTGCACTGGAACTGCTCGTGAACTTAAAACCTTACTGTTTTGGGGCGTAGGGGGGCGTAGCCCTACTCCCCGACCTACGCCTTTTGAGCTGAATTTTTTCGTGGTGCTTTGAAATGACTTCCTGACCCTGAAAATGAAATATTGCGTAAAAGTAATGAAGTTACGAAGTGAAAATGCATATATGAGCCTTTAAAATTACTGAAAACACGCAATAATACAGTCTTATCCATTCCTATCATTTTGATCATCTTTTCATTTGACCTCACTTGGATATCCATGGAATACTGGACTAACTCTAAGTCAGCAAATTGAGCAATACTTATTGGACTAGCTCTAAGTCAGCAAATTGAGCAATATATATTGGACTAGCTCTAAGTCATAAAATTGAGTAAAATAATGTGGACTAGCTCTAAGTCTAAAATTGAGCATCTAACCCCATGATTGTTGGTCACTTGGTTGTATCATTTGACTAATTTGTTTGCATTGCTTATTATGTTTTATTAATCTAGCAACTCACTCAATGTGATGTTGACCCCTTTAGTTGTTAATATTTGGGTTTATTATGGAAAAAAATCAACATGTTTTCATGTTTTTTGCGTTTTCGTCCCTCTATGTTATTTTTTTCCAGAAAAGTCCTCAAGTTAATTTTTTCTTTTTGGTTTAGTGAAATTTGGACATTACAACCCGGTTTTTCTATTTCTAAAAACCCGGTTCACAAATTATAACATGGGTCTAATGTCCAAATTTCACTAAACCAAAAAGAAAAAATAAGTTGAGGTTTTTTATGGAAAAAAATAACATGGAGGGACGAAAACGAAAAAAAACGTGAAACATGTTGGGTTGTATTCATAATACCTTAATATTTTTACAGGTCTTGTTATATCTATAGGGAGCCTTTAGACTTCTTTACTGTTTGGCTATCCTGAAGCTAGTCGTATCGAGACCACCGGTGTTAGTACACCTTGATAGCTATGTCGGGTAATTGGGTAGTTGACTTCCCAGCCTTGAATACTCGTTTCACAGGATCTTCACCTACCCCTTGTAGATTTTTATATTTGGTATTTTGTTGGCATCATGTTTGGTGCCGTTAATTGTAAAAGTTTTAAATTCTACCATAATTCTGCAAGTATCATGTATCAATTATTGTTAAATACTATTTCAAATTGTATTATGATTGAATGGGTATTTCACTATTGCATTTGTTTATTATCGAAAGGTGTGGTTGGCCAATATGTTGGATAAACAACAAAGTTAATTATTCAATTACTAAATAATTTCAAATGTTTTTGAAATAAAAACTGGTCATTTTATAAAAGTTTTAAACACTTTCTAAATCCTTTCAAAATTTGACAAGACACACCGTCCATATAATGACACTCACGCTAACCGGTCGTCACAAGTAAGTTCAGCCTCCATTAGGTGCTTGTGCCGCAAACTTGGAAGGTGTGAGGTGAGCACTACAAATCCTTATTAAGACTTGCACTAGTGTCTTGCAGTTGTTATAAGGTATGTGTCATTGGTGATTCCCAGTAAGATTGTGGCTCAATGTGTGGATGAGACTAATCATGTCCTTACAAGGAGTCTCATAGGATACTGGTAGGTATAAAGATTGTTTATAATTGATAATAGTTATCTACTCAAGTAACTTATGTGTGTGGGTTCAGCCTCCGTTTGGTGCACATATAAGCAGAAGGGGTTCTAGTAGGTTCAATAAATTTTTTATTGGGATTATATTTATTGATCATTATTTTTTAAACAAATA
This sequence comes from Centrapalus pauciflorus, assembly GCA_020465985.1. Lineage (NCBI taxonomy): Eukaryota > Viridiplantae > Streptophyta > Magnoliopsida > Asterales > Asteraceae > Centrapalus > Centrapalus pauciflorus. The sequence continues at coordinate 53,379 of JAANYP010009140.1, read as the reverse complement.
CTAAAAGTTGGTTTTTCCTTTTATTCTAAATCTGTAGCAAAAGTGAAAGCAAAAAAGAGAATCTTTTTGAGCGCTCATTTATGATGTAATACTGACTGGACCAAATTTTTTGGAATAGTTTTATCACATTAGAATTGTTCTGGATGCTGATAAACAGTTGTACATCATTGACTCTCCCCCTCCTACTGAGCTTGCATTAAGTGCACCTTAAGTTGAGAATGATGCTTATAGAAAGTATCTAAAGGATGAATCTGATGTAATGGGTCTCGTGGTCATCTCGACCATACCTGAATTGTCAGAGATGTTTGGAAATAATTGTGCCTATGAAGCCATGATGCAAACTGTCTATGCAATATTATTGCAAGCTAGAGTTAATGGCATGTAAGATGCTAGATGGTGAGACAGTTGATAAACACATGTTCAAGATCAAGAATCATCAGTAAATTGAAGCTTGCTAATGGAATCGTTGATCTATATGAGATTAAACTCATGGTTCTTGACACGTTAACAGACTTTTACAAGGGAGTTCTAAATGAAAGTGTGTAGGACAATATTGTCAACATTGACGAGATGCCTGAAAAGCTTAAGGCAACTGAATAGAATTTGATTGGAGACTTTCTAGAATTCGGATAATATCACTGGATTAACGAGCTCAGAGATTATGATTATCCATACTGTGGAAGTTTTGATCCGTGTGACTGTGAACTGAAAGTGGACAAAATTGAAATCGATTTAGTCGATTGACCAGGTATCTATATGATAGATTATTTACATACTTCTTATAACTCTTGGGTATTAGATATTGGATGTGGTAACCATATTTGTAACCACTTACAGGGGTTCCGAAGGAGTAAAGTGCTTGGAAAGGATGACATTAACTTGGTCGGTGACGGATAAAGTGTTGGTGTCGAAACTGTGGGAACCTACGAGTTATTGTTACCTTATGGATTAGTCTTAGTACTAGATAATTGTTATTATGTACCGAAACTAATTAAAAATATTATTTCATATGATTCTTTAATAGACCAGGGATTTAATTATTCTTATAAAATAGTGATTTTGTGCTTACCGTAAAGATTTGTTTTATTTTGAAACTAAATCACTAAATGGTCTATATGTGTTGAATCTATTGAATCCACAATGAAACAATCTATAATGTAATTAAAAATTCCAAATCTTAATTGAATAAAACTTACATGTGGCACTGCTGTCTTGGTCATGTAAACAAGAAAAGGATTGCATAACTCCATAAGAGTGAAATTATTGATTCTTTCGATGAAGATTCTTATGAAACCTGTGAATCTTGTGTAAATGGTAAAATGACCAAGAAACCTTTCACTAATGGTCAAGAAAGGGCAGATGACTTACCAGGGATCATACATAGTGATGTATGTGGACCTTTTAGTCATGAAGCCAGAGATGGATACCGGTACTTCATTACTTTCACTGATGAGTTTAGTCATTATGGCTATGTGTATGATGAGATGTAAGTCTAAGACATTTGAAAAGTTCAAAGAGTTTCAAAATGAAGTACAAAACCAACTTGGCAAAATCATAAAAATATTTCGATCAGATTGAGGTAAAGAGTATTCAAGCCAAGAGTTTGACGATCATCTAAAGAATTGTGGGATTATTTCACAACTCACTCCTCTGTACACTCCTCATTGGAATGGTGTATCTGAGAGAAGGAATCGAACTCTATTAGATTTGGTGAGATCGATGATGCAACGTATAAACCTACAACTTTCATTCTGGGATCACGCTCTTGAAACAGTAGTGTTTACTCTGAACACGGTACTATCCAAAGTGGTAGAAAACCATATGAGATATGGTATGGGAAGAGTCCCGTAGTGTCTTTCAATCTGGGGATGTGACGTGTCTGTCGAAAGATTTATATCAGACAAACTAAACCCTAAATCTGATAAATGCATATTTGTTGGATACCCTAAGGAAACTAGGGGATATTATGTCTACAATATATCCGAAAACAAAGTGTTTGTTGTTCGACATGGAGTTTTCTTTGAAAGGGAGTTTCTAGAAAAAGGAAAACAGTACAGAAGACATAATTCTTCAAGAAATTTAAAAACACAAGTAATCGAATCTGTGGTCGAACACATGCCCCCAACAAGCAATTGTTAAAACCAAGCGAGAAATCGTTCAGGAAGATGTAGACACACCGACACTTCGTAGGTCTGATAGAGAACGCCATGAACCAGAAAGATATGGCTTTTTGTTGGTTGATGGAGTAGGGAAAACACCAAAACCCTCAAACTATTAGGAAGCTATGTCTGATTCAGATTCAGATTCAGACAAAGGGTTTGAAGCTATGAAGTCAGAGATACATTCCATGTAAGACAAACAAGTCTGGGACTTAGTTGACGTACCAGAAAGCACCGAGGAAGTCGGATGCAAATGGCTCTTCAAAAAGAAGACGGACATGGATGGTAATGTACAAACCTATAAAGCTAGTCTAGTAGCAAAAGGATATTCACAATATTAGGGATTGATTATAATGAAACATTTGCACGTGTAGCCAAGTTTAAATCAATTAGGATCATCTTAGTCATAACTGCATATTATGACTATAAGATATGGCAAATGGATGTCAAAACCGCTTTCCTTAATGGTGCCTTGTCAGAATAGTTCAATAAGGAATAGCCTGATGGTTTTGTTAATCCAAAGAATCCTAAAAAGATTTGTAAGTTGCTTAAATCAATATATATTTTGAAGCAAGCTTCTCGGAGCTGAAATTTGAGTTTTGACAAAAAAAAAAAAAAAGAATCAAAGAGTTTGACTTTATCAAAAGTGTATTTAAAGCATGTGTCTACACAAAGTTCAGAGAAGATAATGTGTTAGGCACAAAAAGGCCTTAGTCAAACCTGCTCTACATCTTAGGGGCAGATTTTTAATCAAACTTGTTTGATGCACTTGAAGGTATAATTTAAGGCCTGTTTAATGTCTTATTGAAACCTGAAAAGTGATTTGCAATATCAGCCAAAGCTGTTTACCCTGTTGCATTCATTGTAACAAAGGCAGATTGTCCAAGCTGTTATGTCTGCTGAACAGGCTGGACATAAACTGTCTACGCTGCTCCGATCTGTTGAGCAGCTTGGACAGATTCTAAGTGTTCTGTTCTTTATGAACAGAACCTATTCTTTGTGAACAGGCTAAACACTTTATGGAATATGTTTCCAAGTCCTCATGTATTGTTTTTGGCTACAAGATCAGTTTACTAGTCAAAGACAAAGTGGAAAACGGTAACAGCAAAAGTCTGCCTACGCTGTTCTGATACATGAAGACAAGCGGATATCTGAAAAGGGTGACAGACCTTTTCTTATATCAAAATGGCCTTAGCAAAAGAAGAATGATGCAAAGTTGACATTCCTCTTTTGGTTAAAGCCTTATGCAATAGTGACAAAAAGAAAAAGACAAATATTCTGCCACATGAAGACAAGTCTTCTTTATCAACATGTGCAGAAAAGGTGTTTTGTCTTTTTGGAAAGACATCCCACTTTCTCATTGTCCAATGAAGAAGCTTCACTGAGATTCTCGGTGAGAGTATAAAAGGAAGCTTCTAAGGATTGTGAGATATCCAAGAGTGTGAAATCAGATTGTGCATTAAAGTGTGTTTTTCATGCATGCAAGTCTGCTTGAATATAACAATATGTGTGTCTAAGTTGTTCATACTCAAGTTGTCCATCTGTGTCTTGTAAAATCAGTGAGTGCATCTAAGTAAGTGTAGTCATTATATCTAGTCTGAGTGTGTCTTAGATTAGTTGAAGCATCTGTTGGATCTGTCATCTCAGCTTGAACCTTTCCGCAGTCAAGCTTGTTCGTAATTTACACTTGTTGATAATATACACAAACATTGAGAAAAGAGTGTTAAGTTTTAAAATGTTGTATTCACCCCCCCCCCCTCTACAGCTTAGAACAATACAATCGGGAAACCTTTTGGGACCTACAACTGGTATCAGAGCTGATAGAGTGTGTGTCAACTCTAGATCTCTCATTCTCCCTACTTTCCCATGGACAACAGTGCTGCAAGTTCCTCATCTTACTATGACAATGGTTCAATGGCCAAACCCCCCAAGTTCGATCATCAAAACTTCTGTGGTTGGAAGTGCAGAATGATGCTCTATTTAGAGAATCTGGACGTGCAACTGCCAGAGATAGTAATGGAAGGTCCCTATGTGCCAACTTCTGTTACTACTATCACTCCTGCTGTTGAAGGAGCTACCCCTGAAATCAGAACCTTTGAGAAGGCCAAAGCTCAATGGTCTGATGAAGACAAAAGACTGGTTGCTCTGGATGCAAAAGCCAGGAATAACCTGGTCATTTCTCTTCCTGATGATGTGTTCAAACAAGTTGAGAAGATGAAGACTGCAAAGGAGATGTGGGATACTTTGTGTACCATCTATGATGGTCCCACAATCACACTAGATAACAGGATCAACAATCTTGTTAGACAGTATGAACTCTTCTTTGCAAAACCAAAGGAGTCACTCACAGAAACCTACACCAGGTTCACTGCTCTTATCAATGATCTCAAAGCTGTTAGGATCACAAAGGACAGCCTGACTCTGGTGAACAAGTTCTTTGACATCCTGCCTGAAGAATGGAACTACTTTTCTACCATCTTGAGAAATTCAGGCACCATCAAAGGTATAGATCTTGCAAACTTTTATGGATCCCTACTGAATGATGAGCAGTCGGGGAAACAGAAAGAAATGCCTTGGAAATGTGTAAGAGAGGTGATGCCTTAGTGGCAGCGTGAGACAACCTGTTGGTCAGGTATGTGATGTGTTCACACAACCTGATCAACAGGCTGATGATAAAAGGGAAGAGATGTCTGAAGAGGAAGACGATGAAGATCATGCTGAACTTGATGATGAGCAAATGATTGCAATACTTGTCAAAAGGTTCAACAAGAAAAGGTTTGGTAGAAGAATGCTGCAGGGGAACTCAAATGCTGTCAAAAAGAAGGCATTTGATAAATCTAAGGCTGAGTGCTTTAAATGTGGCAAGATTGGCCACATACCTGCTGACTGTGTGTCAAAAGCTGTTGGTCACTCATACAAACCATTCAAGACAAACAGGGACGATGGCTACAGGGTTAAGTATCTTATGGCCATGGCTAAGCTGAAAAAGTTGGAAAACTCAGTGGCTTTTAACAATCAAAAGGGACTCATGGCTGAGACATGTGATTGGGAGGAATCTGACTCATCTTCAGATGAGAAAGATAATAACTGTCTGATGGCCAACACTGATGTCCCATCAACCAGCAATTTCAAACAGGACCTGGCTGAAGCTGAAGCCTTCAGCAGCTTAGAGAACTGGAATCCCACAATGATGTACAAGGTACAAAACTTTATGGCTTATAGTTCTGATAAAAAAGTAAAGATGTTTGAATACATGCTTGTTGATTTAAAAGCTGCTATTGAGAAGAACAATGTCTTACTGTCTGAAATCTCTAAGCTTAAAAATGATCTTGACATAAAATCTAGTAAACTGGACAGTTTCCATAAGTTGGAAACTGAGCTTGATGAATTAAAACACATCAAATCCATTTTACTAAAAGAAAAGAGAGAGACAGGCGTAAAACATGCTAAGCTTCAAAAGATAGTTGACTCTTAGTGCCAATCTGCACAAAAAGTCAGCCATTGCATTAGTCAACAGATCCCTGCACAAATCAAAGCCTATCTTGGAGGGGATCTTGACAAAGCAGCTTCTATTGTTGAGATAAATAATCTGAAAGATGACTTATCCACTCTTGGTGAGCTTCCTAGCACTTTCATTCAGAAAGTAAATGGTAAGCAAGTCTCAACAAACAGGTTTGTCAGGCCTCAAAATACTGACAGCTTGTGTGAAAAAGCTCCAAAAGCTGATGATGGAATATGTTCTCCATCGACTCAACCTGCTAAGTGCTCTGCTGATTCACACAAGTAAAAGAAAGGAAAACATGCTCAAACTGCAGCTGTGGACTCTAAACCTGTTGACAAAACAGGCTCTGGGTCCAAAGCTGATGGTAAGAGACCTGTTAATCCTTTTGATGCTAATCATTTTGAGAAAAAGTTTTCAAAAGGTAAGCAGTCTGCTTTCAACAGGGGTAAGTCTCATGTTGAAAGAAAATCTGTTGTGGTTTCAAATAAGTTTTTAAATCATAGTGGAAAATTGGTTATAAATGAAGGTAAGTCTTTCATAACCAAAAGCAGTGATCATGTTGATAGGCAACATCAATCACATCTCAGTAAGGGCAAAGGCAAAGCCATTGCTCAACCTGAGAAATTTGGGAATAAGTTTCCCAAACCTGTGGAAGGTCGGAAGAAAATCAAGCTTCCGGTGTTTGATATCTGTCCTCCCAAAAAGAGGAAAGAAGAAACACGCAAAGCTGTTGCTAGTGTACTTTCCACCCAAACTATTGATTCATCTAAAAGTAGTAATAAGTTTGCTAAACCTGCTGACAGAATCAACAAAAATAATTCAGAATATGTTTCTGGAGGTTCTTCTTCCAAAAAGGCTAAAAAGAGAAAATGCTATAAGTGTGGGAAGAAGACACATATGGCCAAAGACTGTCCTGAAACTGAGGACATGAGGCCTGTTGACTCTGCTAGTTCCATCATTGCAAAAACAAGCAGTGTTGGAAGTAACATAGTCAATGAGGATGGTATCCAAGCTGATACCATCCAAATAGGAGATATTAGTGTGGATATCACTGGTCCATCCACAAAGGTTGATGAAGTAGGAGAACTCATCCCTATGATGAGTTCCCCTAAAAATAACTAATATTTTCTCATGACACTCTGCAGGATAAACAACCATCCCAGGTTTGGTACTTGGACAGTGGTTGCTCAGGTCATATGACAGGTTGCAAGGACCTGCTGAGTGATCTCAGGCCTGAAACAGGGCCAAAAGTCACATTTGGTGACAATGTCCAGGGATCCACAGAAGGATATGGAACTCTTCAAGCTGGTGGGTCTTCCGATATCAATAGGTCGATTGTTTCGCTCCTGTATCTTCCAAAAGGAAAAAAGATCTATGAGAGTTCTTTCCTGAATCCGAAAGAGAGTGCAGTGTTCAAAAGGGTAGCCTATGTGGTGGGCTAAAACATAATCTTGTTAGCATAAGTGAACTGTGTGATGCTGGCTACAAGGTTAACTTTGATGAGCACCTGGGTTACATACTGGATCCCCAAGGCAAAGTTGTGCTGTGTGCTCAATGGAAGAAAGGTGTATATGTTGTGGATATGAAATCTGCTGATCCCACAACTGAAACCTATTTTATCTCAAGAAGCAATGCAGACCTGAACTGGTTATGGCACAAAAGGCTATCATACCTGAACTTCAAGAATATCAACAAACTCTGTAACAAATAGTTGGTAACAGGTTTGCCTTCTATAACCTTTGTTAAGGATAAACTCTGCACAGCTTGTGCGAATGGCAAGCAGAGAAAATCATCTTTTAAATCTAAGCACAATTTCTCTATTGATACTCCTCTCTTCTTAATCCACATGGACTTGTTTGGACCAGTCAGTGTCCCAAGTCTCGGAGGAAGAAGATACACTCTAGTAATGGTTGATGAGTTCTCCAGTTTACATGGGTGATCTTTTAAAGAGCAAAGGAGAGGCTGGTAGAGAAATCATTGGATTTATCAAAGGGACCAACTGACAAAGTTTGAACCCAAAGCTGATGAAGGTGTGTTTGTTGGATATTCTGCTATCTCCAAAGCCTATAGAGTATACAACAACAAGAGAAAGGTAATAGATGAATCTATCAATGTCACCTCTGAAGAGTCTAGGAGTGCCTCCACCAAAGCTGTTCCTGAATCAGTTTCAGGAGAATTCAGCATTGATGATCTTATGCATTCCATCAGTGAAGAAAATGACTCAAAAGCTTCCACTACATCCAGAGTGGAACCTGCGAATCATGATGGGCATGATGATGATTATGTTGATACATCCTGTGTGAATAAGTGTAATGACATAATTACAACTTCATGTCTTGAACCAATCAATGCTGATTTTCCTGGATCCTCTACTGATATGTTCAACAATGGAGAGTCATGCTCAACAAGTGAACAGGCTCAAGATATCAGTGTGTCTGAACATCTTGGGAGCTGCTCAACAGGACCTGTTGAAGATACAAATGACTCAGGAGAATCATCATTGAAGCAAGATCCTAAGTGGATCAGGTGTCACCCAAATGATCAAATAATTGGTGACATCAGAAAAGGGGTGCAAACAAGATGGGACATCTTAGGAAACTTTTGTATGTTTTCTAGCTTTGTGTCCCTAATGGAGCCTAAGAAACTAGATGAGCACTTAAAGATGCCAATTGGATCACTGCCATGCAAGAAGAACTCAATCAGTTTGAGAGAAACAAAGTATGGAAGCTGGTCCCTGCTCCTAAAGGAAAAACAATAATTGGCACCAAATGGGTTTTCAGGAACAAGATGGATGAGCAAGGTCATGTCATTAGAAATAAGGCAAGACTAGTTGCTCAAGGCTACAGACAGGAGGAAGGCATTGACTATGATGAAAAATTTGCTCCTGTGGCCAGGTTAGAGGCAATTCGTTTGTTTCTAGCCTACGCTGCTCAGAAGAGCATGAATGTATTTCAAATGGATGTGAAGAGTGTATTTTTGAATGGTAAGCTGCAAGAAGAAGTCTATGTAAAGCAGCCTCCAGGTTTTGAAAATGAACATCATCCAGGTTTTGTCTATAAGTTGGACAAAGCCCTCTATGGTCTCAAACAAGCCCCTAGAGCCTGGTATGACACTTCAACTGATTTCCTTATGAGCAATGGTTATTCCAGAGGTAAAGTGGATACCACACTGTTCATAAAGAGAGTGAAGTCTGATATTATGCTTGTTCAAATTTATGTGAATGACATAATATTTGGTTCTACTAATGAGCAGTTATGCAACAATTTTTCACTACTCATGAAATCCTAATATGAAATGAGTAGGATGGGAGAACTTACTTTCTTTTTAGGATTACAGGAACAAACCTTAAATGGAATTTTCATAAATTAAAGAAAGTACACTTTAGATCTTTTGAAAAAGTTTAAATTTGATCAAAGTTCTCCTATCAAAACCCCAATGGCAACCAAGATGCAGATGCCAGTGGGAAAGTTGTTTCAGTAACAGCTTACAGAGGCATGATTGGGAGCTTGTTGTATTTAACTGCTAGTAGACCTGATATTATGTTTGCCACTTGTTTATGTGCTAGGTTTCAAGCTGATCCTAAAGAATCACATCTAGCTGCTGGAAAAAGAATCTTTAGATACCTTAAGGGTACACCAGGTTTGGCTCTTTGTATCCCAAATACTAAAGCCTTGAGCTAACAGGATATTCAGATTTTGATTTTGCAGGCTGCAGGCTAGACAGAAAAAGCACAACAGGTGGGTGTCAACTTCTTGGTGATATGTTGATAAGTTGGTGTAGCAAGAAGCAGAACTCAGTTTCCACTTCTACTGCTGAAGCTGAGTACATTGCTGCTGGAAGCTGCTGTGGGCAAATTCTGTGGATGCAGCATCAGCTTGAAGACTATGGACTTGTATATAGGAAGACTCCTATTCTGTGTGATAATACAAGTGATATAGCTATCTCCAACAATCCAGTATTTCATTCCAGAACAAAGCATATAGAGGTCAGACATCACTTCATCAGGGATCACATCCAGAAAGGTAATGTGGAGGTAAGTTTTATTTCCACAGATAAACAGTTGCAGACATTTTCACCAAGCCTCTTGATGAAAATAGATTTAATTATCTTGTTAGCAAGCTGGGCATGTTAAATAAATGTGACTAAGTGTCATAAATGTTCTATGTTATTATATGTGTCACCCTGCTCAAGTTTCTCAGAACAGCTTAGACAGAACAGGTTATGCATGTTCTATACTTAGCCGATCAACTTTCATTTCAAACCTGGTCTGATGATCAAACCTCCAACCTACTCACTCTCTCAATCTGTCATACAAGACACTGTCTTGTAACCTGATCAACTATTGAACACAACCTGTTCTTACATAGCTGAACAGGTTGAATGAACAGCCTGAAGAATGAACAGCTTGTGGATGACCCTGCTTATCACAGGTTTGACCAATAGCTTACACCAACAGTTTTAATTACCTTTCTTCACAATTAAGTTACTTAGTTTTTGTTTTTATTTAACTTAATTACTGCGGATAATGTGTGTTAACGTGTGTTAGTGACTAAACGGGCTCGAGTGGTCTGACAACCAATCTGACATGGACAAACGTTCCGTTTTCCGTTAAAGAACTTTTCAAATCAACCGCCTAAAGTTTTCTCTCTCATACCCACTCACATTCGAATCCTATAAATACCCATCTACTGTTTCATCTTCGTCTTCCTTACTGCTTCCATAACTTCCAAAGAACCCTAACTTCGACTAAGTGTCCTGTGCTAATACTTCCACTACTTTCCAAATGGCTCACCAGATAAACCCCTTTCTTCCAATTTTCGTTGGTAACAATGTTCACAAACACTCGTTTGTTACCACGATGCTGACATTGAAACCTACCAACTACCTTGCAAACCTAACCATCCCTAAAAATTATATGGAAAAAGGATATGAAGACATGGTGGAGTTTCTGAAGGTTCACCAATTGAACTACGCAATGACTGCATCTCCTAGTGTCCTGTACCAGGAGATGGTATATGAATTTTGGTACACCTGTTCTTATGACCCTTCTACCAAAATCATCAAGGGAACCATACTCAATGGGACTTGGACCACTAAGATTACCACAGGTCTGATCAGGGAAGTTCTTCGTCTCCCTATGGCTGAAACCTATGATCAGCCACAGCCTGAAAATGACCAGATGGGGAATCTGCTATGTTTTTATGGTGTAGCAGAACCCAAAGTTGCAGCTACACTGTTTAGGGAGGAATTGTCTCTAACCTACAGTTTTTTGTTTGCCTCAGTGGTGATGTGCTTCAGCAGTAAAGTTGGTTCATTCGACCAACTCAGCCATGATGAGATTCCAATAGTCCTACAGCTTGTGGATGGGACTACAATCAACATGGCAAGATGGATTTTCATGAACTTGAGGAACCTGGTGCAGCAGGAAACACGTCCAGCTCTGTTCGATATCCCAGGTTTTTTAGTCTTATTTTCAAGCACATCTGTGGTGAGCAACTCTATAACTCTCAGCCTCTACTTCGTACTGCTACATTCCCTGTAATAGGGAATAGAGTTTTCTACACTCCTGTAGTACCAAATGAACCTCCTCTGTCAACACCAATGAGAAGGTTGCTAGGAATGGTGGAAGGACCCTCTACTGTGAGGGTGGATCCAGAGACTGCTCCCAAGGGAAAATCCAAATCTAGGGTCAAATTTGTTAAAAGGACCCTGGAAACGACTGAAGCTGAGCATGTCCGCAAGAAGGCTAAAACAGCCAAGTCCAAGTCTGCCCCATCAGCCTCTGTGGCTGAGGGGGAGCAGGCTTCTCAACCTGGTTCTTCTGTTGAACCTGAAGCCTTTGTGGCTGGTGCCTCTGTGGCACCTGAGACTATGGAACAGTCCAGCCCACCTGTTTCTGACCCTCTCTCTTCACCAGTCCAAACAGATCCCCTCACCTCTTCTCCACAACAGCCATCCTCCACATCATCTCTCAGACTATACAGACGCAAAACCTTAGCCAAAAAGATACCAACCAACCAATCTAGCCCCTCTGATCCCTCTCAACAAGGTTCAGTTGAAAAAGAAGCAACCCCTGCTGCTTCTCCTATTTTGGGAGAAGGTTCGGCACATTTGAAGCAGGCTTCACTCCAACCAGAGTCTACCCTGAGTCAGCCTAGGCCCTCTGGTTCCTCCCAACAGGAGCCAGTTTTATATATGAAGACTACCACATCCACTATTCCAGCCTCCCAACAGGATGAGAATATTGAAAGACAGGAGTTCACTCCACTCCATACTGAGTCCACACAGTCTCCACCCCATACTTCTTCACACCCTGACTCTGCACAAGGTGCCAAACATGCTGGATTAGACCATCCAGTAGATCAGCCTCTAACTTCTGCTCCTCATGATACAGCTGTTGTACACCCAACAACTGCTGAAGGACAAACATCCCAAGCTGATGAACCTCAGGGAACATACCATCCCTCTGGTGAGGCTGCACCTCATATGCAAACTCCATCAGCAGGTTTGTAGGTCCCAAAAGATATCCCAAGTGTATAGCTTTAAGCTGTAGAGGGGGGGTGAATACAGCACTTCAAAAACTACACACAATTTTCTCAATGTTTGTATGTATTATTAACAAATGTTAATTACAAACAAGCTTGAATGCGGAAAGGTTCAAGCTGAGATGACAGATACAACAGTATATTTAACTAGTCTAAGACTTACTTAAACTAATTACAATGAATACACTCACTAAGAATCACTCACTGTGTTTACAAGACTCTGAGTAACAGCTTGAATAAGAACAGCTTATACACTGAGCAATGTTTTATTCAAGCTGACTTGCATGCATGAAAGACACACTTTGAATGCACGTTCACTCTTGTTTTCAGCACTTAGCTTTTTGGCTTTTTTTATCAACCTTGGAAGTTTCTTTTTATACCCACTCAGAGGATCTAAGTGAAGCTTCTTCATTGGACGAAATGAAAAAGGAGAAGTCTTGTTGAAAAGACAACATAACCTTTTCTGCACTTTTCTGAAAAGCAGACTTGTCTTCACATGTGCAGAACTTTTGTCTTTTCACTTTGTCTACTGTTGCATTGCCTTTAACCAAATAAGGAATGTCAACTTTGTGTTTTTCTTCCTTGAAAAGACCTATTTTGATATAAGAAAAAGGTCTGTCACCCTTTTTTAAATAACCTTTTGTCTTCATGTAGCAGAACAGCTTGGGCAGGCTGAGCAGTTCTGATTTCCACTTTGTCTTCGACTTTGTAAACTGATCTTGTAGCCAAAAACAATACATGAGGACTTGGAATCACATTCCATAAAGTGTTTAGCCTGTTCACAAAGAACAGGTTCTGTTCACAAAGAACAGAACACTTGTAAACTGCCCAAGCTGCTCACCAGTGTAGAGCAGCATAGACAGTTTATGTCCAGCCTGTTCAGCAGACTGAACAGCTTGGGCAAAACTGTCTTTGTTGCAACACATGTAACACATAGAACAGCTTTAGGCTGATATTGAAAATTATTTTCAGGTTTCAATAAGGCATATAACAGGCCTTAAATTCAACTTTCAAAGGCATCAACGGGTTTGATTAAGAATCTCCCCCTCAGATGCAGAACAGGTTTGACTGAGGCCTTTTTGTGCCTAACTATCTCCCCCTATTTGCAATAACCAGTCTAAGCTGGCCTTATCAAAAATCACTATATATTTTTACAGTACATTTGTTGAAATAAAATTACAACATCAACATAAAGTAAAAGATCAGTTTATATATACACTGATTTTTTATTACATTAGAACAACACATGTTCTTACAAAAGTACAACTGATGTACTGATGTATATTACAACTAATGTAACATAGAAAATTACAACAAATGTAAATAAAGTACAACTAATGTACATTGGACTGTTTTTGTTGGGAACAGATAATGGTAAGCCTGTCCAACTGATGGACAGCTTCCATTCTTCACCTACCCAGATGGTAGATGGACTTCATCACAATGGAGGGGGACCTTCAAACATCTTTTCAAGTTCCTCTCTAGTATCCTCAAGTTCTTGAACTTCACTTCTTATTATCATAAACTTGGGATCCTCAAGTTCACCCCTCTCATAAAAACCTCTGAGCTGATCCTAGACGGCTGCTCTCCACCTGCTTGACTGCCTGAATGAAACTGCAAGTCTGAATGCTACAAGCTGTCTCAGATCCACTTTGTACAGATCTGATGCTCTCTGAAAGCATTTCTTCTGAGTTAAGGGATCCACAAAGAATGCCCCTAGCTCAGGCTCTTCAATGATCTTACCATCTTCAAACTCTATTCCACTAGGCAGGCTGTGATCAACTCCTTTCATCTCAATAGCATAGTCACCTTGTTCTATCAGGATGAGGAGTTGTTCCATCTCAGTGTCCTTCCTTGTCCTCCTGGCCTTTATTTTTGGTTGTGTCACATAGACACCTTCACTTACTTCTTTGGAGATCAGGCCAAGATTCTTCACTCTCTCCATCAGCTTCTTTACATATGCTCAGATAGTCTTAGCAGTTTCAGACTTAGACTCACTCAGAGCAACTGCCAGCTCAATCCATTCTCTGTACCCCATTTGTGCAACATCAATGAAGTCATATGTTTCTAGTTCTGGGCCTGCTGCACCCATTCTGGTTATTTTTAACTTCCACTGACTGCCTTTTCTTGAAATTGGCACAGCTTTGACAATTGCCTCCTTAGCGAGCCTTCTATCAGCAACATCTTGAAATTTTCTTCTTGCCAGGTTGTCAAAGTGAAATTGAGCTCTTGCAGAAGGTACTAAAGTTTTGGCCACTGAGACCTGAGCACCTTTTTCTTTTTCAGCTTCCTTTTCCACTACTGATCCCTTAGCAGCTTCCAAAATTTTCTTTTGCACAACAAGAGAGGACATTTTGACTTTCCTTGCCTCTTGAAGTGCAAAAGACTTAGCAGCTTTTGTAGACTCTTCTTCTTTTCTTAAAGCTTCCAGGGCTTGAAGCTGTTCTTCTCTAAACTCAAAATACTTATGCATAGGAAGACCCATTTCTTTGGCCCTGGCTTTGTGAAATTTGATTTCTGCTTCTTTCTGCTGTTGAGGATCAGTTGCTGCTATTTCTTTACCCTTAGCTGCTGTAGCGACAGCAGCTTCAGGACTTTCCTCCTCCTCTTCTTCTTCTTCTAAGATCAGATGCCTCCTTCTGCTGCTTGGCCTGCCCTCAGGAATAGATTCCTCCCCCTTAGATTGAGCAGGGATTGGAGATTCAACCTGAGTAGGCTGAGCAGCATGGGAGGCACCCTCCAGTGTACCTGTTGAAGCTCCTGCTTGTTGACCAGTTTGTGCTGCAGGCACTGGTTTCTCCTTAGGAGAAGAAGTTTTCTCCCCCTTAGACTTAGTCTTAGAGGCAGACGACTTCTCCCCCTTTGAAGGAGATGGACCAGCACCTTCAACACCCGGTCTGCCTGAAGACACAAAGTCATCAGGCTTGCCAGCAGTTTTGGCAGCAGGCCGGGGGCCAACAAGGCTATTCACTAAGAATGCCAAGTTCTCCTTCACCTCTGCAAGGTGGGTAAGACAGGACTGAAGAGAAGAGGATTGTGTGTCAACAAGGGAGGTCAGCTTAACAATGTTTTCCCTATCAGACTCGGTGAACAGCAAACTTTGAAGCTGTGCAAGATGTAATTCGAGAGAATCTTGCACATCAGCAAGGTTTGATGACACAGAATTGGAAAGGGAGCTAATGAGGTTGTTCAAGCTGGCCAAAGTAGTAGGAAGAGTAGTGTTGCAAGAAGTTAGGAGAGATGACAGCTGTTGAGAAATAGCTGTCATTGAGGACACAGAGTCCTGTTGTAGTTAAAGAATTGAGGATAGGGAGGTGGACGCATTTTGCAGCTGTGCAGTGAGTGCAAGCAGCTGTGGAGAATTATCTGGTTGTGGAGTGGCAGGGAAGGAATCCTTGAACAAGTCAAAGAATCCCTTAAGCTGTTCAGACACAGAGTCTGAAATAAGAGATGGTAGAGAGGTCATAGAGGTTTCTAAAGAACCAACTTTGTTGGTCAGCAGTGAAAGTTGATCCTTCAAAGGCAGGTCTTTAGGAGATGGAGGTGTATGGGTTGACTGTTTAGATTGGGTAGATGGAGAAGATGATGATGAGGCTGGTGTATGAGGATGTGATGGAGAGGGAAGAGGAACATTTGATAGAAGCTCCATAGCCTGAGCAAAAGTAATGTGGCTCAGCTTGGAGGGGTCAAAGGGTCCCTCAGCAGCGGCTGTAGCTGCTTCATCAGGAAAAGGGGTTGATGTTGGGGGCCTTTCAGATGCTGCTTGTGTTGCAACATCCTCATGAAGGCAAGTGGGGGTTCCCTCTGCAATGCCTTGGTGTAAAAGCACCTCATCATTGGGAGATGGGATATGCATTTCAACATCAGCAGTGGTGAAACCTGCTGATGGAGTTTGCATGGAGGGAGCAGCCTCACCAGAGGGATGGTATGATCCCTGAGGTTCATCAGCTTGGGTTGTTGGTCCCTCAGCAGCTGTTTGGTGTAGAACAGCTGTATCATGGGGAGCAGAAGTTTGAGGCTGAGCTGCTCATTGGTCTATATCAGCAGCGTGGGCACCTCGTGCAGACTCAGGGTGTAAGGAGATTTGAGTGGGGGACAGTGTGGACTCAGTATGGAGTGGAGAGGGCTCCTGTCTTTCAATATTCTCAGCCTGTTGGGAGGCTGGAATAGTTGAGGTGGTGATCTCCTTTTGTACAACTGGTTCCTGTTGGGAGGAACCAGAGGGTCTAAGCTGACTCTGGGTAGACTCAGGTTGGAGTGAAGCATGCTCCAATTGGGCTGAACCTTCTCCCAATATAGGAGAGGCAGCTGGGGTTGCTTCTCTTACAACTGAACCCTGTTGGGAGGGAACAGAGGAGGTGGTTATTTTGGCTGGTTTCTTTTGGGAGATGGATTTTCGTTGGTAGTGAACGGATGAAGTGGTGATTGTGGAGAGGTGATGAGGGGTTCAGACTGGACAGGTTTTGAGACTGGGTCAGAAACAGGTGGGTTGACTTGTTCCATAGTCTCAGGTGCCACAAAGGCACCAGCCACAGAGGCTTCAGGGTGAGGAGCCTGCTCCCCCTCAGCCACTGAGGCTAAGAGAGCAGACTCAGACTGAGCTGTTTTGGCCTTCTTTTTCACAGGCCCAGCTTCAGCGGTTGCCAGGGTCCTCTTAACAAGTTTGGACCTGGCTTTGGATTTTCTCGTGGAGCAGCAGCTTCTGGATCCACCCTCACAGCAGAGGGTCCTTCCACCAATCATAACAACCTCCTCATTAGTGTGGACAGAGGAGGGTCATTTGGGAGTACAGCAGTGTAGAAAACTCTATTCCCTATGACAGGGAATGCAGCAGTCTTAAGTAAAGGCTGAGAGTTGTATAGATGCTCACCACAGTGATGCTTGAAGATGAGGCTCAGAAACCTTGGATACCGAACAGCAACTGGTCTGGGCTCTTGCTGCACCAGGTTCCTCAGATTCAGAAAGATCCACTTAGCCATATCAATTGTAGTCCCATCCACCAGCTATAGGACTATTGGGATTTCATCACGGCTCAGTTGGTCGAACGAACCAACTTTGCTGCTGAAGCTCGTCATTACTGAGGCACACAGAAAGCTGTAGGTAGGAGACAAATCCTTCCTATACAGCGTTGCTCCAATTTTGGGTTCTGCTACACCACAGAAGCGTAGCAAATTTCCCATTTGCTCATTTTCAGGCTGGGGCAAGTTGTATGATTCAGCAATGGGCAGATGAAGAACCTCCCTGAGAAGATCAGCAGTAATCTCAATGGACTGAGTCCCATTGAGAATAGTCCCCTTGATGACTTTGGTGTTGGGGTTGTAGGCACAAGTGTACCAGAACTCGTACACCATCTCCTGGTACAGGACACCAGGAGTAGCAGTCATAGCATAGTTCAACGGATGAACTTGCAAAAACTCCACCATTTGATCATAACCTTTCCCCACATAGTTTTTGGTGATTGTAAGGTTGGCAATGTAGTTTGTGGGTTTGAGGGTTAGCATTGTGGTGACTGATGGAAGCATCTGCACATCATCACCACAAACACTGGTAGGAAGGGGTTATTTCTGTGAGCCATTTGTGAAGGATTTGGGTTTAGAGATGCAGAAGACACTTAGTCGATTTAGGGTTCTTGAGGATTTCTGGAAATAGTGAGGAAGACGAAGATGAAACAGTAGGAGGTATTTATAGGATTTGAATGTGAGTGGGTATGAGTGAGAAACATTTGGGCGGTTGATTAGAAAAAGTCGTTAACGGAAAACGGAACGGTTGTCCATGTCAGACCGTTTGTCAGACCACTTGAGCCCTTTTTAATCACTAACACACGTAACCCACATTATCCGCAGTAATTAAGTTAAATAAAAACAGAAATTAAGTAACTTAATTGTGAAGAAAGGTAATTAAAAACCGTTGGTCTAAGCTGTTGGTCAAACCTGTGATGAGCAGAGTCATCACAAGCTGTTCATTCTTCAAGCTGTTCCCTCAGCCTGTTCAACTATGTAGGAACAGGTTGTGTTCAATAGCTGAGCAGGTTACAAGACAATGTCTTGTAAATCAGTGTGAGAGAATGAGCAGAATGAAGAATGGACCATCAGACCAGGCTGGACGAGTAAATTGTCTTTGTTCAGCCTATTGTATGTTCAAGCTGTTCAAGGATTTCAGAAAAATGGCTAAGTACAGAACATGTATAACCTGTTCTGCCTAAGCTGTTCTAAGAAACTTGAGCAGTGTGAGACATACAAGGTCTTAGACCTTTGAGGACACTTAGTCACTTTTGTTTAACATGCCCAGCTTGCTGACAAGGTAATTGAACGTTGTTTCATCAAGAGGTTTGGTGAAAATGTCTGCAAGCTGTTCATTTGTGGAAATAAAACTTACCTCCACATTACCTTTCTGAATGTGATCCCCGATGAAGTGATGTCTGACTTCGATATGCTTTGTTCTTGAATGAAATACTGGATTGTTGGAAATGGCTATGGCACTTGTGTTATCACATATAATAGGAATTTTCCTATACACAAGCCCATAATCTTCAAGTTGATGCTGCATCCACAGAATCTGCCCACAGCAGCTTCCAGCAGCAATGTATTCAGCTTCAGCAGTAGAAGTAGACACTGAGTTCTGCTTCTTGCTACACCAACTTATCAACTTACCACCAAGGAGTTGACATCCACCTGTTGTGCTTTTCCTATCTAGCCTGCAGCCTACAAAATCAGAATCTGAATAAGCTGTTAGTTCAAGGCTTGAGTCTTTGGGATACCAAAGACCCAAACCTGGTGTACCCTTTAGGTATCTGAAGATTCTTTTAACAGCAGTTAGATGAGATTCCTTTGGATCAGCTTGGAACCTAGCACACAGACAGGTGGCAAACATAATATCAGGTTTACTAGCAGTTAAATATAGCAAGCTCCCAATCATACCTCTATAAGCTGTTATTGAAACAGCTTTGCCACTGATATCAGCATCCAATTTTACATTGGTTGCCATTGGGGTTTTAATAGGAGAACTTTGATCAAATTTAAACTTTTTCAAGAGATCTAAGGTATACTTTCTTTGATTTATGAAAATTCCAGTTGAGGTTTGTTTAACCTGTAATCCTAGAAAGAAAGTAAGTTCACCCATCATACTCATTTCATATTTAGATTTCATGAGTAATGAAAAATTCTTGCATAACTGCTCATTTGTAGAACCAAATATTATATCATCCACATAAATTTGAACAAGCATAATATCAGATTTCACCTTCCTTATGAACAGTGTAGTATCCACTTTACCTCTGGAATACCCATTGCTCATAAGGAACTCAGTAAGAGTGTCATACCAGGCTCTAGGGGCTTGTTTGAGACCATAGAGAGCTTTGTCCAACTTATAGACAAAACCTGGATGTTGTTCATTTTCAAAACCTGGAGGCTGCTTGACATAAACTTCTTCTTGCAGCTTCCCATTCAAAAATGCACTCTTCACATCCATTTGAAATACCTTAATGCTCTTATGAGCAGCATAGGCTAGATACAAACGAATTGCTTCTAGCCTGGCCACAGGAGCAAATGTTTCATCATAGTCAATTCCTTCCTCCTGTCTATAACCCTGAGCAACCAGTCTTGCCTTATTTCTATTGACATGACCTTGCTCATCCATTTTTATTCCTGAAAACTCATTTAGTGCCAATTATAGTTTTACCTTTAGGAGCAGGGACCAGCTTCCATACCTTGTTTCTCTAAAACTGATTGAGTTCTTCTTGCATGGCAGTGATCCAATTGGCATATTTTAATGCTTCATCCACTTTCTTTGGCTCCATTAGTGAAACAAAACTAGAAAACCTACAGAAGTTCCCTAAGCTGTCCCACCTTGTTTGTACCCCTTTACTGATATCACCAATTATTTGATCATTAGGGTGACATCTGATCCACTTAGGATCATTCTTCAATGATGATTCTCCTGAGTTATCAGCAGCTTCAGCAGGTCCTGTTGAACAGCTCTCAAGATTTTCAGACACACTGTTGTCTTGAGCCTGTTCACTTGTTGAACATGACTGACCACTGTTGAACATATCAGCAGAGGAACTAGGAAAATCAGCATTGATAGGTTCAGGACATGCAGTTGTAATTAGATCAGGGTACTTATTCACACAGGGTGTATTGACATAATCATCATCATGCCCATCATGATTAACAGGTTCCACACTGGGTGTTGTGGAAGCTTTTGAGTCCTCTTCACTGTTTGAATGCATCAGATCATCAAAGTTTAATTCTCCTGAAACTGATTCAGGAACAGCTTTGGTGGAAGCATTCTTGGACTCTTCAAAGGTGACATTGATAGATTCATCTATCACCTTTCTTTTGTTGTTGTATACTCTGTAGGCTTTGGAGATAGCAGAGTAACCAACAAACACACCTTCATCAGCTTTTGGTTCAAACTTTGCCAGTTGGTCCCTTTGATTCAGAATGAAACAGGGACAACCAAACACATGGAAGTAACTGACATTTGGCTTTCTCCCTTTGAGCAGCTCATAGGGAGTCTTGTTGAACCTTTTCACCACTAAGGATCTGTTTTGGGTGAAGCAGGCAGTGTTGACAGCTTCAGCCCAGAATGATGAAGGTAAATCTGATGCACACAGCATGGTTCTAGCAGCTTCAATGAGAGTTCTGTTTCTCCTTTCAGCAACTCCATTTTGTTGTGGAGTTCTTACAGCTGAAAAGTTTTGAGTGATTCCTTTCTCTTCACAGAAGTCTTCAAGAGTACTGTTTCTGAATTCAATACCATGATCACTTCTAAGCTGCTTTACTTGGGCAGAGTTCAGCATTTCCATGTTTTTCACAAATCCAATAATTTCTCTAGCAGCCTCTCCTTTGCTCTTCAAGAAGATAACCCATGTGTACCTGGAGAACTCATCAACCATTACTAAAGTGTATCTTCTTCCTCCTAGACTTGGGACATTAACAGGTCCAAACAAATCCATATGGATTAAGAAGAGAGGAGTATCAATAGAGAAGTTATGTTTGGATTTAAATGATGATTTTCTCTGCTTGCCTTTCTCACAAGCTGTGCAGAGTTTATCTTTAACAAAGGTCATAGAAGGCAAACCTGTCACCAACTCTTTCTTACAGAGTTTATTGATGTTCTTGAAGTTCAGATGTGACAGCCTTTTGTGCCATAACCAGTTTAAGTCTGCATTTGTTCTTGTGAGAAAGCAGGTTTCAGTTGTGGGATCGGCAGATTGCATGTCCACAACATATACACCTTTCTTTCGTTGAGCACATAGCACAATTTTGCCTTGGGGATCCAATATGTAACCCAGGTGCTCATCAAAGTTAACCTTATAGTCAGCATCACACAGTTGACTTATGCTAACAAGGTTATGTTTTAGCCCAACCACATAGGCTACTCTTTTGAACACTGCAGCACCAGCTTTAAGAGTTCCATATCCCTCAGTGGATCCCTGTACATTGTCACCAAATGTGACTTTTGGCCCTTTTCAGGCCTGAGATCACTCAGCAGGTCCTTACAACCTGTCATATGCCCTGAGCAGCCACTGTCCAAGTACCAGACCTGGGATGGTTGTTTTTCCTGCAAAGTGATAAGAAGAATATTAGATATTTTTAGGGGAACTCATCACAGAGATGAGTTCTCCTACTTCATCAACATTTGTTGATGGACTTGTGATGTCAACACTAATATTCCCTATTTGAATGGTATCAGCTTGAATACCACTCTCATTGGCTAAGATGTTTTCAACACTGTTTATGTTGGCACTGAGGGAAACATCAGAGTCAGCAGGCCTTATGCCCACAGTTTCAGGACAGTCTTTGGCCAAATGTGTCTTCATTCCACATTTATAACATTTTCTTCTTTTAGCATTTTTGGAAGAAGACCTTTCAGAAACACATTCTAAATTATTTCTGTTGATTCTATCAGCAGGTTTAGTAAACTTATTACTTTTTGATGAATCAACAGCTTGAGTGGAAAGTTCAATAACCACAGCTTTGTCTGTCTCTTCTTTCCTCTTTTTAGGAGGGCAGATATCAAAGATAGGAAGCTTGATAGGCTTTTGACCTTCCACAGGTTTAGGAAACTTATTTCCAGATCTCTCAGCCTGAGCAATGGCTTTGCCTTTGCTCTTCCTGAGATGTGATTGATGTTGCCTATCAACATAATCGTTATTCCTGGTTTTTAAATACTTATTCTCATTTAAAACCAGTTTACCACTGTGATTTGAAAACTTACTTGAAATCTCAGCAGTTTTGCCTTCAACCTGAGACTTACTCTTGTTAAAGGCAGACTGCTTTCCCTTTGAAAACTTATTTTCAAAGTGTTCAGCATTAAAAGGATTAGTATGCCTCTTTACACCAGCTTTAGACCCAAAGTCTGTTTTGTTAACAGAATTGGTGTCCACAGCTGCAGTTTGGACATGCTTTCCTTTCTTTTGCTTGTGTGAATCAGCAGAACACTTAGCAAGCTTATTAGATGAAAGACTGATTTCATCAACAGCTTTTGAGCTGGGTTCACACAAGCTGTCAGTGTTTTGAGGCCTGACAAACCTGTTTGTTGAGATTAATTTACCATTCACTCTTTGAGTAAAAGTGTTTGGAAGCTCACCAAGAGTGGACAAGTCTTCTTTTAAATTATTAACCTCAACAATGGAAGCTGTTGTGTCAAGATCCCCTCCAAGATAGGCTTGGATTTGTGCAGGGATCTGCTGACTTATACAGTGGCTGACTTTTTGTGCCAATTGGCACCAAGAGTCAACTATCTTTAGAAGCTTAGCATGTTTTATATCTGTTTCTCTCTTTTCTTCCAGTAAAATGGAATTGATGTGTTTTAATTCATCAAGCTCAGCTTCCAACTTATGGAAGCTGTCCAGTTTACTAGACTTTGTTTCAATATCAGTTTTAAGCTTAGATATTTCAGATAATAAAACAGCATGCTTCTCAACAGCAGCTTTTAGATCAACAAGCATATATTCAAACATTTTAACTTTTTCTTCAGAACTATAATCCATAAAATTTTGTACCTTATACATCATTGTAGGATTCCAATTCTCCAAGCTGCTGAAAGCTTCAGCTTCAGCCAGATCCTGTTTGAAATTGCTTGTTGATGGGACATCAGTGTTGGCCATCAGACAGTTGTTGTCTTCTTCATCAGATGATGAATGAGACTCCTCCCAGTCACAAGTTTCAGCCATTAGTCCCTTTTTCCTGTTAGAAACCACTGAGTTATCTAACTTCCTCAGCTTGGCCATGGCCATAAGGTACTTAACCATGTAGCCATCATCCTTGTTTGTCTTGTGTCGTTTGGATGTCTGACCAACAGCTTTTGACACACAGTCAGCAGCTATATGGCCAGTTTTGCCACATTTGAAGCACTCAACTTTGGTCTTGTCAAATGCTTTCTTTTTTACAGCATTTGAGCTTCCCTGTAGCATGTTTCTTCCAAACCTTTTCCTGTTGAACCTTTTGACAAGCATGGCTATCATCTGCTCATCATCCAGTTCAGCACTATCTGCATTTTCTTCCTCATCAGATATTTCCTCCCTATCATCAGCCTGTAGATCAGGTTGAATGAACACATCACTCACTTGATTTACAGGTTGTCTCACACTAGCCACAAAGGCTGCACCTTTCTTAGATATTTCCAAGGCATTTCTCTTTTGTTGCCTTGATTGCTCATCATTTAGTAAGGATCCATATAAGTTAACAAGATCCATACTTTTGATAGTACCTGAATTCCTTAAAATTGTAGAAAAATAATTCCATTCTTCAGGCAGAACATCTAAGAATTTGTTTACCAAAGTCAGGCTGTCCTTGGTGATCCCAACAGCTTTGAGATCATTTACAAGAGCAGTAAACCTGGTGTAGGTTTCAGTGAGAGTCTCCTTTGGTTTTGCGAAGAAGAGTTCATACTGTCTAACAAGATTGTTAATCCTGTTGTCAAGTGTGATTGTGGGTCCATCATAAACGGTACACAAAGTATCCCACAACTCCTTGGCAGTCTTCATCTTCTCAACCTGTTTGAACACATCATGAAAGGTCTACCACTACGAGATCTATCTAGACGCGGAACCGTCAACGAGTGCGGAATCCTCGTTAACGGGTAGACGGAAACAACTCTCAATCAGAAACACGGAGACTATCAGAAGCTGAACGAACGACACACGAACGATCCTACGAACTGATTCTCTCCGAAATGGCACTAACACTGATGATAAACTCGAGATCGCTTAGTGCTTAATTACTGACGAATTCTGCAAAAAGTCTCATAATATTTCGAGTCTATCCCTAATTATAGAGGCTAATTCGAGTCTGTTATGGGCCAAACTCGAATCTGGCCCAAGGCCCATTCGAGTTTGTCCTCATAGACACTCTCGAATCTGCCTGAATCTAGGTCTACATTCGAATCTATCACAGATTCGAATGTACAACCTTATAGAATTCGAATCTAACTATTTCACATACTTAACTTAGTATTGAACCTTATGTTTTTACCTTATGATTGATTTTATCTTTGATCTTTATGTTTGACCTTCTTGTAATACGTTACATAAAGTTCAAACACACAAACAATAATAAATATCAACCATATATAAACATATATAACAAACACTGGCTAAAACCACAATGTAGGATCACTTAGACTGCTATCGTCACACAGGGTGTACCAACACATCATCAGGTAGAGAGATTACCATATTGTTTCTGGCCTTTGCGTCAAGAGCCACCAATCTTTTGTCTTCATCAGACCATTGAGCTTTTGCTTTCTCAAATGTTCTGATCTCAGGAGCAGCTCCTTCAACAGCAGGAGTTATTGTTGTAACAGAGGTTGGCACATACGGACCCTGCATTAAAATTTCTGGTAGTTGTACATCCAGATTCTCTAAGTAGAGCATCATTCTGCACTTCCAACCAGAAAAGTTCTGATGATTGAACTTTGGAGGTTTGCCCATTGAGCCATTGTCATAGTATGAGGAATTTGCAGCACTGTTGTCCATGGAAATTTTGGGAGAATGAGAGATCTAGAATGACACACACTCTAAACTGCTCTGATACCAGTTGTAGGTCCCAAAAGATATCCCAAGTGTATAGCTTTAAGCTGTAGAGGGGGGGTGAATACAGCACTTCAAAAACTACACACAATTTTCTCAATGTTTGTATGTATTATTAACAAATGTTAATTACAAACAAGCTTGAATGCGGAAAGGTTCAAGCTGAGATGACAGATACAACAGTATATTTAACTAGTCTAAGACTTACTTAAACTAATTACAATGAATACACTCACTAAGAATCACTCACTGTGTTTACAAGACTCTGAGTAACAGCTTGAATAAGAACAGCTTATACACTGAGCAATGTTTTATTCAAGCTGACTTGCATGCATGAAAGACACACTTTGAATGCACGTTCACTCTTGTTTTCAGCACTTAGCTTTTTGGCTTTTTTTATCAATCCTTGGAAGTTTCTTTTTATACCCACTCAGAGGATCTAAGTGAAGCTTCTTCATTGGACGAAATGAAAAAGGAGAAGTCTTGTTGAAAAGACAACATAACCTTTTCTGCACTTTTCTGAAAAGCAGACTTGTCTTCACATGTGCAGAACTTTTGTCTTTTCACTTTGTCTACTGTTGCATTGCCTTTAACCAAATAAGGAATGTCAACTTTGTGTTTTTCTTCCTTGAAAAGGCCTATTTTGATATAAGAAAAAGGTCTGTCACCCTTTTTCAAATAACCTTTTGTCTTCATGTAGCAGAACAGCTTGGGCAGGCTGAGCAGTTCTGATTTCCACTTTGTCTTCGACTTTGTAAACTGATCTTGTAGCCAAAAACAATACATGAGGACTTGGAATCACATTCCATAAAGTGTTTAGCCTGTTCACAAAGAACAGGTTCTGTTCACAAAGAACAGAACACTTGTAAACTGCCCAAGCTGCTCACCAGTGTAGAGCAGCATAGACAGTTTATGTCCAGCCTGTTCAGCACACTGAACAGCTTGGGCAAAACTGTCTTTGTTGCAACACATGCAACACATAGAACAGCTTTAGGCTGATATTGCAAATTATTTTCAGGTTTCAATAAGGCATATAACATGCCTTAAATTCAACTTTCAAAGGCATCAACAGGTTTGATTAAGAATCTCCCCCTCAGATGCAGAACAGGTTTGACTGAGGTCTTTTTGTGCCTAACAAGGTTTCACCACTGCTGATGTTGAAATGCACATTCCATCTCCCAATGATGAGGCACCTCTAAACCAAGGTGCTGCAGAGGGAATAACCCCTGGCCTTCATGAAGGTGCTGCAACACAAGCAGCATCTGAAAGGCTACCAACCTCTACCCCTTCTCCTGATGAAGCAGATACAGCCACTGCTAAGGGACCCATTGACCCCTCCAAGCTGGGCCATATTACTTTTGCCCAGGCTATGGAGCTTCTATCCAGAGTCACCCTTCCTTCTCCATCACATCCCCAAACACCTGCCTCATCCTCATCTCATTCATCAACCTCTACACAATCCAAACAGTCTACCCATACTTCCCCATCCCCCAAAGATCTTCCTTTGAATGATCAGCTTTCTTTGCTGACCAACAAAGTTGGATCTTTGGAAAATTCCATGAGTTCCCTATCATCAATAATCTCAGACTCTGTGTCTGCCCAGCTCCAAGGATTCTTTGATTTGTTCAAGAATTCCTTTTCAGCCACTCCACAACCTGACCAATCTTCACAACTGCTTGCACTCACTACACAGCTGCAAAACATCTCCACTTCCCTCTCCTCTATTCTTTCACATCAACAGGACTCTGTATCCTCCATGACAGCCATATCCCAACAGCTGTCAACTCTCCTTACCACTTGCACCACTACCCTTTCTGCTACATTGGCCAGCTTGAACTCCCTAATTGTTTCTCTGTCCAATTCCGTGTCAGCAAATCTTGATGATGTGCAGGACTCTCTTGAGTTACATCTTGCACAGCTTCAAAGTTTGCTATTCACAGCTTCTGACAGAGAAACTCTAGTCAAGTTGTCCTCAATTGCTGATTCTCAATCGTCTTCTCTTCAAACCTGCCTTACCCAACTTGCTGAGGTTAAGGACAACCTGGCTATCTTAGTGCATAGCCTGGTTGGCCCCAAACCTGCTGCCAAAACTGCTGTCAAGCCTACTGAATTCGTTTTTCCAGGCAGACCAGTTGTTGAAGGTGCTGGTCCATCTCCTTCAAAGGGGGGGAAGTTGTCTGCCTCAAAGACTATGTCTAAGGGGGAGAAAACTTCTTATCCTTCTAAGAGAAATCAGCATCTATTGGTCAAGCAGCAGGTGCATCAGGAACAGGTCCAGCAGCAGATGTCTCCCATCACACTGAAGCTGCTCAGCCTACTCAGGCTGGATCTTCAAACCCTGCACAAACTAAGGGGGAGGAATCCATTCCTGGGGACAGGCCAAGCAGAAGGAGGCATCTGATCTTGGAAGAAGAAGAAGAAGAAGAAGAAGAGATTCCTGAGGCTGTTCAACTACAACAGCCAAAGGAAAGAAGAAAGCAGCTTTTGACCCTGACCATCAAAGAGCAGCGCAACTGAAGTTTGACAAGGCAATGGCTAAGGAAATGGGTGTTTCTATGAAGAAATACTATGAGCTCAGAGATGAACAGCTCAAAGCCCTGGATACACTAAGAAAGGAAGAAGCCTCAGCCAAAGCTGTCATATCTCTTGCATTCAAAGAGGCAAGCAAAATTAAAATGCCTTCTTTGGATGTGCAAAGAAAACTGCTTGAAACTGCTAGAGAGTCGGCGGTTGAAAAGGAATGTGAGAAGGAAAAGGATGCTCCGGTCTCTGTGACCAAGTCAAAACAAGCATCCTCTGCAAGAGCCCAGATACACTTTGACAACTTGGCAAGGAAAAAGTTCTTTGATGTTGCTGATAGAAGACTTGCCAAGGAATCTATTGTCAAAGTTGTGCCCATTTCAAGAAAAGGCAAACAGTGGAAGCTGCAAATAACCAGAATGGGTGCAACAGGCCCAGAACTGGAATCATATGACTACACTGATGTTGCACAGATGGGGTACAGAGAATGGGTGGAGTTGGCAGTTTCCCTAAGCCAGTCTGAGTCTGAAACGGCTAAGTCTATCAGGGCATATGTCAAGAAGCTGATGGAAAGAGTGAAAGACCTTGGCCTGATGTCAGAAGATTTAAGTAAGGGTGTCTCAGTGACTTACCCCAAAATAAAGGCCAAGAGGAACAGAAAGGATTCTGAGCTGGAGGAACTCCTGATCTTGATTGAACAAGGTGACTATGCAGTATAGATCAAAGGAGTTGACCACAGCCTGCCCAAAGGAGTAGAATTTGAAGAAGGCAAGCTGATTGAAGAACCTGAGCTGGGGGCATTTTTTGTAGATCCCCTGACAAAGAAGAAGTGCTTCCAAAGAGCATCAGACCTACACAAAGTTTGTCTCAAACAGCTTGTAGCATTCAGACTTGCAAACTCCTTCAGGCAATCCAGTAAGTGGAGAGCAGCCATCTGGGATCAGCTCAGAGGCTTCTATGAAAGAGGGGAGCTTGAACATCCAAATTTTATGTTCCTCAGAGTTGAAATACAAGATTTGGAGGAAACCAGGGATGAGCTTGAAAGAATGTTTGAAGAAGGATTGCCACCACCACTGTCGTGAAGTCCAGCTACTGTCTGAGTAGGTGAAGAATGGAAGATGTTCATATGTTAGACAGGCTTGACATTATCTTCTCTCATCATCAACAGTCCAAATTGTTGAATTTTCTTGTACATTTGTTGTACTTTGTTACATAAGTTGTAACTTTTATTTTTACATCAGTTGTAGTATACACTAGTACATTAGTTGTACTTTTGCAAAAAAAAACATATGTTATTTATGTAATAAAAAATCAGTATACATAAACTGATCTTTTACTTTACTTTAATGTTGTAATTTCATTTCAGCAAAAATGTATTGTAAGAATGTATAGTGATTATTGATAAAATCAGCTTAGACTGATTGTTATGCCTTGTTGAAACCTGAAAAATGATTTGCAATATCAGCCAAAGCTGTTTACCCTGTTGCATTCGTTGCAACAAAGGCAGATTGTCCAAGTTGTTCAGTCTGCTGAACAGGCTGGACATAAACTATCTATGCTGCTCTGATCTGTTGAGTAGCTTGGACAGATTCTAAGTGTTCTGTTCTTTGTGAACAGGCTAAACACTTTATGGATTATGTTTCCAAGTTCTCATGTATTGTTTTTGGCTACAAGATCAGTTTACAAGTCAAAGACAAAGTGGAAAACAGTAACTGCAAAAGCCTGCCTACGATGTTCTGTTACATGAAGACAAACGGATATCTGAAAAAGGTGACAGACCTTTTCTTATATCAAAATGGCCTTAGCAAAAGAAGAAAGATGCAAAGTTGACATTCCTCTTTTGGTTAAAGCCTTATGCAATAGTGACAAAAAAAAAAGACGAAGATTCTGCCACATGAAGACAAGTCTGCTTTATCAACATGTGCAGAAAGGTGTTTTGTCTTTTTGGAAAGACATCCCACTTTCTCATTGTCTAATGAAGAAGCTTCACTGAGATTCTCAGTGAAAGTATAAATGGAAGCTTCTAAGGGTTGTGAGATATCCAAGAGTGTGAAATCAGATCGTGCATTAAAGTGTGTTTTTCATGCATGCAAGTCTGCTTGAATATAACAGTACGTGTGTCTAAGCTGTTCATACTCAAGCTGTCCATCTGTGTCTTGTAAAATCAGTGAGTGCATCTAAGTGAGTGTAGTCATTGTATCTAGTCTGAGTGTGTCTTAGATTAGTTGAAGCATCTGTTGTATGTGTCATCTCAGCTTGAACCTTTCCGCAGTCAAGCTTGTTTGTAATTTACACTAGTTGATAATATACATAAACACTGAGAAAAGAGTGTTGAGTTTTAAATTATTGTATTCACCCCCCCCCCCTCTACAGCTTAGAACAATACACTAGGGAAACCTTTTGGGACCTACATAATGTAACCTTCTTGGTCCTGTATGTGGATGACATACTACTGATTGGAAACAATATTGAAATGTTGAATGAAACCAAGGGTTGGCTGAATAAGTATTTCCAAATGAAGGATCTCGGAGAAGCCGCTTATATTCTAGGAATAAAGATCTACAGAGATAGATCGAGACTGCTTATTAGGCTTATCTAAAGAATATATATTGATAGAGTCTTGAGAAGATTCAAAATGAAAAAAGCCAAGAAAGGGCTTGCTCCAATGTCAGGTGGCATAGTCTATCTAGATCATAGTGTTCTAATTTGAAGAAAGATATAGAACAGATGAATAAGATATCGTACAGTTCGGTTGTTGGATCTATCATGTATGTCATGCTTTTCACTAAACCTAATGTTTCTTATGCAAATAAGTGTCACCAGCAAATATCAAAAGAATCCATGTGACAATCACTGGATGGCTGTCAAGAACACTCTTAGGTACTTGAGATCTTATGAACCAAAGAAATCTTTTTTGTCTTTGGAAGTATGGATAGTGAGCTTCGTGTAAAGGGTTACACTGATGCAAGCTTCCATAAAAACAAAGACGACTCCAAGTCACAGTCATGCTATGTATTCACTTTGAACGGCAGTGCAGTGAGCTGGGAAGCAAGAAATAAGATATTGTTGCTGACTCGACTACAGAAGCAGAATATATTGTAACGTCAGATGCAACAAAGGAAGTTTGGTTAAAGAACTTCCTTACAGACTTGAGAGTTGTGACCAATATCTCTGAGCCTGTAGAAGTACACTATGATAACTCTAGAGCCATTACGCAAGCTAAGGAACCAAGAGCACATCACAGGACCAGACACATTCTCCGAAAGTATCATGTGGTCCCTGAGATTAATGGGAGAGATGATATCAGGATTATGAAAATTCCAACTGATGATATTGTGGTTCATCCAATATCCAAACCACTTTCCCAGATCAAGCACGAACGTCATAGTAGATATATTGGATTAAAATCATTAGATTAGTGGTTTGTAGGAGTATTTGTTTCAAATTATAGAATAGTAGCATTAAATATGTAATTTTATGAGATATTATAGGAGATAATTTGATCGCATAAACTATTTAATGTTGTTCTACTTTGCATGATTTAGTAAATCCATGAATGATCTGATATCATTCCAAAATATCCATACTCCTTATTGTCGTGGGAACCACAATAAGGCTTTAACGTTATCGTGGAACATTGGTGATGTCTATGGGAGATTGACATGTCAAAGCAGCTAAGAGCAATTATCCACGAGTAATTGTTGCAAACAATTATTGAAAGACTTGCATTGAGATCACTTTATGGAGCTTAGTCATGAGTCATTTCAATTAGGATTGTCCTCACTACCTAAGATACTTGAGATACCCGGTCTATTGAACGTTGTCGCCTAGGCCTAACCTAACACTGGTCGTAACTGATCAGTCATAACGGTTTGAGGTCAGTTTCAGTGAGAGGTATGACTCGGGGTGAAAGTAGTCAAATTGGGATTTGCACCTTTCTTTATATATAAAAATATATTCCCGGGCCCCTCGACGATTGAAACTGGCATAAAAGTGTGGCCACACTCGGTTAAGTTGTGATGTATTCAAGCTATGACTGTAGAAGATCATTCGAAATCAGAAGGTCGAGAAACAAAATTTAAGTATGGCGAGATTGATTTTGCTCCATGCCCCATGCTTAATTGAAATATTGCGATGCAAAAGGACTAAGCCTAGTATTCTCCTTCAAACGTTCGTTCTGTAAGAATATCGCTCGGAATATAAGAATGCTTATGATCTGGTTATCATAAGTGTCAGGCTTGGGACCTCCTTGGGCCAATGAATCTAAATTTTTGTCTTGCACAAGTGGGATACTGAAAGGTTTTGTGTGCTCGATATCAATTAAATTCATATCCAGTGTCGTAAGACACAATAGGGTCACATACGTGCACTACCGAACCGTTTCATACTTAACGGGATGATTAAGTCGATCGACAGTCGAGGGACTAAATAGTAATATTTGATAGTGTGAACGGATAATATTTATAGGATAATTATAAATATTAATAGTTGATATTTATAATTTCTTTTATAGATAAATGCTAATAAACTAGTAGATGATTATTAGAATTATTTATTTAGTTAATATGTGTAATTATCTATAACATATAAAAAATAACAAAGGGGTTAAGTGTTAACCCTGAGGATGGTTTTTTATAGTAGAAAAAATCTAGTCCCCCTTTTGGTTCTCTCTTGGCTGATGTTTGCAACCCACACCTGGGTTCGTTTTTGATCGTATCGTTGCTATATTTAGCGTTGCAGTTCAACGGTGAAGCGTGTGTGGATCACATAAAGCTTTTCCGTGTGTTAATCTCATTGCAATGACACAATCTGGTACCTACTACAAAAAGACTCTTGAAACCCCCAATTTAGAGCCTGATTAACTAAAAATAAGACAATTTTAACCTGGCTTTATTAGTCTTTTTGTAGTACTGTACGATTTCTAAACACCTAAAGGTTGATTATGTTTTGATGTTTATACGAGACGGTCCGGGATGGTTTTAACGTTTTATTATTCTGTTGCGCTAAAAGTTTGTGTAAACTTTGTATAAACCTTTGCCATCTTGTAGTTGCATAAAACTAATTGATGATTCATTGGTTTTTGTTTATAAATCAGTGCATTGTTGTTGTTAAAATTGAGCCTCGGTTTTGAGATAAATCTCGATCGAGGGTTACTTGTCTTTGGAGATTATTCTCTGCCGATTGCAAAATTGTTACGTTTTTTTCCAAAACTTAAATGCTCGTTTTATGAATCAATAAATTTCAAAGAAAGTGCATGGTCACTTTTTGACCTAGTGTAACTTGTGGTACATAACTAATTTAATGAATATTTATCTTATAGAGTCCATGCATGTACACTGTACATGACCCTCGTTTTCTATATGAGCATATATATTAGCCAAATTAAAAAACAAACTCAATTATTGTTATTTGAATAGAGTCCAAATGTTTACCCACAGTTTATAAAAGAAATAATTTATTGAAAAAAATTGCAACAATTCTTGTATGGAGGCTACTTCATGTTTCAAGAACGAACGAATATTAATATATTATAATCTACAAAATTAGAGCTAGTTGCTAAAAAAAAAAACAACTTTATGCATTTTTAGCCTTTATAACAACATTATTTATTTTTTATAATTAATAGTATCAATTTTTACATTTTTTATCATTTATAGCAAAAGTTAAAAAAGTTGTCGTTATAAATGATAAAAAGAATACAAAAGTTATTGCTATAAAGGATACAATATACAATTAATTTAAGTTGATATTTGAAAAAAATACAAAAGTTGATACTATTAGTGACAAAAAAAAAAATAATGTTACTGTAAATGATAAAAGAATCAAAAAGTTGTTACAACTTTTAGTAATTAACCCGCAAAATTAATGCTTATTATTTAGTTGATCATTTATGGCTGGCTCTAATATTAATTAATTACTATAAGTTGACTATATACCCATATACTTTAGATTTTATGAACTGGCATAAAATATGATTAGAAAAAAAATATTTATTAACTATAAATATATATTATTATAGAGTTTATTAATTATATTTTAGTCCATTATTTATTAATTAAACTAGTTAACAAATATATATATAGATTAAAAGATAATGATGACTCATTAGAAAATAAAAAATAATGGATAGAGTTAAGAACTTAATAATACTTATAGATTTTAGAACATGACAAATATTGTATTTAAAATTTTTTTTATTTTTAATAAATAAGTTATATTTATCTTTTGTAATTAAATGTGAAGGTGACACGTGGTATTATGTGTTTTTTTATTATATATAGTTTATTTAGCCGCATATTATGGAAATATTTTTAATGTATTGCTTTTCATACATAGTACAATAATTCAAAATGTAAAGTTAAATATAACTTTTTAAACAAAAGTATAAAAAAATGATATTATCATTACTTATTAATTTTTATATTTTTAAATGTATGTATATGAATACTAATTAACTTTTTATATTCTTTTAAACTTTTATTTTTATTATATTTAATAAGTTATTAGAGTATTATATTTTATTATATCTGAATTTAAAAAATTGATTATATTATATTTGAATAGTATAGTTTAAATATTAGTCGTTATTTTTAAAAACTACATGTGTCATTTGTCAATTTATGGTTATGATACATGGCTTCCGAAAGATTGAGTATCTCTATTTTTTTAATAGTATTTATAGATAGGTAGATAGATATAGATTAGAATAGATTAATTGGATTTGAAATTAAAGTAGATTAGAATGATAGATTATTAATATTTATAGTTTATTTTTTAGTATGGATCATGAATATCAAAACATAGATGTTATTTGTTTTATGAGTTAAAATGTCTGAAATATGTAAAAGATAGTCTATAAGTTTAAAACCTCTAAAACATTTAATTGGATTAATATTTTTATATAAATGAAATGCATTTCATCTATAAACCAAAATATTTAGTTTAAGGATGAGTTACCTGGTATAGTATTAATCTGGAGGATAAGATACGACCTTATTTATTTTTTTTATTTTTATTGTTGTTTCTTATTATAATTTCGTAAATTTTTGTATTTTTAGTTTCGTAATTGTTGTTTCGTTCGTAATTTCGGTTTTGTATTTTAGGTTCGTAATTGTTGTTTGCTTCGTAATTTTAGTTTCTTATTTTAAATATTTTAGTTTTAATTGTTTTATTAATTTCAGTTATGTATTTCATGTTCATAATTTCAGGTTCTTATTTTATGTTGGCAATTTTAGCTTCGTAATTTTTAGTATCGTGATTGTTGTTTCGTATTTTTAATCGCGTAGTTTTTAAATTTTTGTTATGTGATAGTTTTAAATATTTATAAAATTATATTTTTGTATAATTAATTGTTTTATTAATTAAAATGAATTTATTTTAATAAAAATTTAAGAAACGTGAAAATGTTAAGAAAAGTGGGTATTTCCAACTTAGAAATGTGGAAAAGATGAAGACAGAAAATCTGACGTGACGCTGACGTGTACATACAGAAAGATGATATTTGGAAAAGGGGAGTACTCCCCTCACCCTAAACAAAGCAAGCTTAAATAAAACTCTTTTTACTTATGATATCAACTAAAACTAGTTTAAATTATCTTTATAAGGTCTAAACGGGTCAACTTGGATAACCTAGGTTGACCTTAACATGACCCGGCTAAAAATTTTCGTGTCAACTTATTTTCGACAGCTTTTGGGTTCGAGTTTAGTTCGTATCGTTTTTTTTGTCTAGAATTAGAAGTGATATAAGGCTTGTATAATAGTAAAACACTAACTGCGTTTAGTTACCGAAAATTTTCAAAATTTTCATCTCACTTTTCAACAAAAATGAAAACTTGTTTACTTAACAACAATTTCATAAATTTTCATTTTACCTTTTAAAATACCAATTTTCATATTCTCTCTTAATTTTCTACTACTTACTTTGTTTCCTTATAATACTCTCTTTCTCTCTCTTACTTTTCCATCACCTATCCTATTTTTTTTATTTTATAATCACTATCTTATTTTTCTTAAAACTAAAACTTTATCATCTAAACAAGTTTTTACTTTTCATAGAAACACTTGTTTTTTTTTTTAAACTATAACTTTGAAAACTGAAATTAAAAAACAGCTGGCGC